>OY720034.1:16937857-17327759 GCA_963082485.1 Eudonia mercurella
TGAAATGTACTACTATGCCATGAATGGTCTGAAATAGACGTAAAAGCCTTGTTGATGATGATTGAACAAAAAATTTTATTACTGTTATTATTATTTAATTGTAAAGTAAGAGTTAATTGTAGTGTACAGGCCTTCGTACCATGTACTTCCATTATGTTGGTTTAATGCTCTAAGATTATGGTACGCAAAAATAACGTAATTTTGACATTTAGCATTAAAACCTCAGAATAAAACTCTCATCTCAGACGAAATAATCACTGAGCAAGTAATCACTACGTTATAAGAGTCGGCACTTCATAACTAGCCGTTTTCACAATTATGTACGTAGTTTCTACCAACCTAATAAATAAAATCGTACTACCAACATAAGCAGGAAATGTCAAAAGAATAGTGAAGTAGGTACTTTGCAAACTGAGCATAATATCGATATCGATAAAAAAAAACTTCGTAGCGTCTATACCAATTAACCTCAAATATTTCATACGTTGGAATAAAAGCAGGCGATAAATCCCATCACAACATGCCAGCAAAATATATATTTATCTAAAAACAATCTAAAACTTTTCTCCTGATGACATGCAATGAAAGAATTACCGCTTGTATTTTTTTAAATAAAAAAGTCAGTTAAAGTCAAATATTTTTTATTTAAATAAACTTTAGAAAAGTGCTTTTGAATCGTCCAAACATTTTTACCTATTACCCATATCATCTGTAAAAAAGTAATGAAAATATCAAATTCATAGAACGAAACTTGGCAAAGTACTTGGTAAACTTGGGAAACTAAAATCACCTCCTGGCATGTTTTCATAATGAGTACTCGCTTTAGAAGTCGATGCTGGACAATTCATTGAAATATCTGCAAGAAATGAATAGCAATATTAAGACCAAATATTAGTGTCATTGGAAAGTCACTTACTAAAGTAAGAAAGTTTGAATCAATTGTTATTTAGGTACCTATTTTATGCTTTTTAAACGTGTGCAGTCTTTCCTCAAATTGTGTCACATTTTCATGAGGCGTTCTTGATTTAGAAGTAGATGGCAGACAATCGAGTGATATATCTACAAATAAAATATAATAAATATCAGATGTTAAGACTGTCAGCGTCATCGAAAAACCAACTTGTAAATAGCTTAAAGTGTTCAAAATGTTCCTATTTTGCGTTTTTTTAAATTATGTGCTGTGGCGTGCCACTCTGAGCTTCTGCTTTAGAACTAGATGCCGGAAAATTAAGCAAAATACTTGCTAGAAAGTATAACAATTTCATTTTATGTACGGCAAATGACCACACAGTACACCTGATGGTGTACTGCGAATTTCGTGCAGGTATATAAAACGCAAAATTACCTTTTTCTTCTCCAGCTTCCATATAGGGAAATTTGCAAGAATTTCATCAGAAAGCTGTGTTTACCTTTAATGTAGGATAGGCATTTCTTTTTAATCTATTACCCTTTTTGTTGAACATTTTACGAGGAAAGTGATCGCCATATATAAACTTATTAACATTTAACTTCTTTATGGGTATATAGACCAAATCCTCATTACCTGTATATTTTTGTATATACCCACAGTCGACATCTAAAATAAATAAAAATATCGATAAGCACAGCACTAGGACAATGTAAAGTTTATAAATAAGGAACTAAAAAATAACCCGAATTTTCTTCTAATTGTTACTTAGACACATATATTTACCGATATTACCACTTATTAATAACACTGTTTTTACTCAAATTGACTTAAAACTTGGAATACACTACAAAACTTACCTGTTTGGGTCAAGCGGGAATCTAGCCAATAATATATCCTTACTCAACTTTCTCAATCTTTGAATACCACAAATTTCACACTTACGCAAAGATTTGCCACCCATAATGTAATTTTACCACGTTTTTTACAGTTTTTAAACTTCCGAGCTGTACAAAACACACAAATATTTAAACAGAACTACAATGGCACCATAAAGAAACTTTGAATGGCGCGTTACATGCTGGCCAACATGACCATACCGTATAATGCGACTAAATTAGCGTGTTGTGGCTGGTACAATAAGACAGAACGTTTTATTAACTTTGTTCATTGGTAGGATTATTTCGTAATTTAATGTTGGCACAAAGTACGTTCATAATTCCATACAATATATTTTTTATATGAAGTGTCGACCCCCTGGAAATAATATCCGTGTAAAACAAAGCGTACCATGGTTTTTTCTAAAGTACCTGAATTTTGACAGGCCGGCCGGTGTCATAATTTTTGAGTTTCTTTTTATTTCATTTAGTCGTCCATATGTGTGTTTTTCGTGTGTTTCTTTAATTGCGAAAATGGCTATGTTCTTCAATTCCGATTACTACGAGATGATGTTGTGCGTGGGACGAGCTGATGGAAACTTAGCTCGCGCTCGTGACTTGTACCATGAACGTTTCATTGAAGGCAGAGCACCTGCTGACCAGCGGCGGTTACCATCTTACCAATGTTTTCGTGAAATGACAACATTCCACGGGATCCTTTCATCGTTCACGTGGCAGTGGACGTCCGAATACGTTAGATGCAAGGCGAGAAGAAGAGGTGTTGGAAATCTTCGAAGACGAACCAACCATCAGGACGAGGCGTGCCGCGGCGAGGTTTGGCATGAACCATGTTACAGTTTGGCGGATTCTACGAGCTGACGGTCAACACCCTTACCACTACCGGCGTACACAGGAGTTAACACTAGGTGATTTCGCTCCCCGAAGAAACTTCTGCGAGTGGTATCTGCGGCAGCTGGAAGCTGACCGCAGCTATGTGAACCGGGTCATTTGGACGGACGAGGCAACGTTCACCAAATCTGGGATATCTAATATCCAGTGTGTATGTACTAGGAGCACAGAATACAGTGTCTGGAGATTAGGTATAGGCTACTCTGTGGTATAGGTACAGAGTAGACAGAAGTCGTTACTCCTGGTAGGTAGCATAACGTCATGAACCTGAAATAGTCATGTGCCTTAACATAGTCGATATTTTTATTAATCATTAAAATAACTCTTTTTACTGAAAACTAAATCTTAATGCAAAGGTTTTAAGAAATTTACAGAGGACTCTTGATAGGATGTACTTTAACAACCTTTAGGTATAACGGGTAATTTTGCAACACTTGTATATTGTTTTTTTTTTTCCATTTATTGGGGTTAACAAACAGTTTCACAATAAGGATTATATTAATAACATAATGTGTACTTAGGTAAGTAATTGTGCAACCAACACCGTTAACCACGGATTATAAAATAGTGAGTAAGTTAAAGAAACGTGTTCCGATTTATACAAAGCTTAATTAGTAACAATGTGAAAGTAACTAAGTAGTGTTAAGGTGCAGTGTTGATTTCAGATTTCAAGACAGAATTTCTAAAAGAATTAACATTAGTACTAAATAGATCCAAATTAACGAAGAACTTATTATAAACATCAGGTAATCGAGACATTGGTGATCGTTTACCTACATTTGTTCGAGATTGTCTTACAGCAAATAGTTTAGGTGTGCGACAGGCTCGCATACGCGGTCTGAGAGGCACTTGATAACATATTTTATTCACAATATCAACACAATCGTACCTATCATTACAGAAGTTATACAACAACATTGCCTGTAAGTGTAGTCTTCTAGCTTTAAGATGAGTTAATTTGTATTGTCGTAACAGTTCCGCGTAGGATAGTCGACTACGAAAACATTTGAAATGCATACAACGCAGGTATTTCTTTTGCACGCTTTCAAGGCGATCCGAATATTTACAATAAAATGGATCCCATATGGAGGTGGCATATTCTAATTGTGTACGTATTAATGACTTATATAAATGCAAATATGTGGTTGGGCGTCTAAACTCCTTGCTAGATCGATAAACAAAACCGTACATTTTGTATGCCTTATTACAAATATTTTCAATATGAGTATCTAAAGTTAGTTTAGTATCTAAAGTAACACCGAGGTCTCTTATATTTTGCACCCTATCGAGTCTGATGCCGCACAAAGAATAATCAAAATTACTAATTATTTTTTTCTTACTAAAGCTTGCTTTTACATTTGTCTACGTTGAGTTTAAGTTTATTACGGTTGCAAAAGTTAGTTAATCGGTTCAAATCTTCTTGGAACTTATGATGATCGCTGGGATGTTCGATAGTGCGTTATATTTTAAGGTCATCTGCATATAGTAAAAATTTACAGTTTTTGAAGCAGTTATCTAGATCGTTGATGAAGAGAACAAAAAGCAAAGGACCAATTATTGATCCCTGTGGGACACCTGATGTTATCAAGACGGTTTCAGATTCATAACCATTAATGACTACTTTTTGAGTTCGATTTGATATATAAGATTTGAACCATATCCAGAGATTACCTCGAATACCGTTGAAAGTTGAAAGCTTTCTTGAAGTCAGTATACACAGAGTCTGTTTGTTTATTGGAGTCCACATTGTCAAATAGCTCAGTCGTGTAAACGACGAGATTCGTGATGGTTGACCGTTTGGAGACAAATCCATGTTGTTGAGGTATAGGATATATATAATATATTCAAATTATGGTTATTATATTATTATAGTGTATTATATTATTAAGGTGTCCTATGCATACCATTTAGGTACCTTGTTATTAATATTAAAAATGACAAGCATTACCTAGTTACTTTGTACACACATCAGAGTACCACAAACTGTAAAATTTTTCAATTGACTTTAACCTTTAAGTCGATAGCATAAGGTTGAACATTAATTGATGAAATTTAACAGTTTTGGTTAAGTTGATATGCAGGCGTCTGTACACTATGTTCCCGTGGTCGCGTATGGTAGTTTGTGATGATGGAGGGTTCCATGGCGATGGTAAATATCGATTGCGTCTCTTTAAGTGATGTTGAATATTTACAGTGACTACATTGTGACTAACTTATTATCTAAACCTTACAGAGCTATTTATACAATGTAAACTATGTAGATGTTGGAGGGAGGATGCCGTGTCTTATCTTTATCAGATCTATACGCGATTAGGAATGCGTTTACAAACTCTTTAACCATACGTGAGGATAAGAAATTATGTGGCAACCGCGTGCCGCTACACAGTACATCCTAATAGAGTAATATCATAAATAAAATAGCCTTAACTGAAAACCGACAAAAGACAAACGTTGAAAACATCCTGTACTAGGAAAACATGCTTATTGTATTAATAAACGAGGTTAAAGAAAAACTGACGACATTTTGACAGTGTGACAGAAACTAAAGTAAAACACAGAGGTGTTAAAACATCCTGTACTATGAAAACATGCTCATTTTATTATAAAAAAAAAATTTAAAGAAAAACTGACGACATTTTTATAGTGTGACGAAATCTAAAGAAAAACACAGAGGTAATTTTATATTTGTATTTTCTATGTTTAATAAGGATTACACTTTAAAAAACAGTACTCATCTCATTGCATCATCATACATCTATTACATCACAATTGTATTAAATAAATAAATATTATATATATATTATTATTATCATCTTTATTTATTTCCTTTCTTAAAACTAGATTTTTACAATATTTTAATATAAAAACAATAAAACATTATAAAAACCTAATCCTAGAGTACCACCAGCAGCGGGGCAGGGCCCAAGCTACCGGTGGTCAGGGCTGCAGAGTGAGGAACCTTTTGACAATACGTGCCGTGTCAGAAGTGTTATTATTATTATTATTATTTTATTATATTATATTATTATATTATATTATATATTATTGGAATAAATATTGTTTTTATACAAATATTTGTACAAATAAACTCGACTTTGTACCTTTTTTTGTTAATTTTAGAGTACGTCAGTCAGTCATGGTGCTAGTGAATGTGGCTGAAGGTGCCTTAGAGGGAGAGACAGTGATCAGTAATATTGGAGGCACCTACCACAGCTTCAAGGGCATCCCCTACGCAACGCCACCAGTGGGGAACTTGAGATTCAAGGTAATAGACTAAGATCCCAAGGCCGCTAGACCTTACATATTTTTAAAAAGACCAAATGTGTTGGATTATGTAGTGTAAGTATGTATTTTGATGGTATGCATATCTGCTAGCTTGAGTCGATGACCAATCTACAGACACAAGGTGTTAAAGATACGCAAAAGCATTAATCACTTTTGTTATACTCTCAGTGCTGATTTTCATGTATTATATGTTTTAGAAAATATTGCTAAAAATAATAATCAATACCGCCAGACATTTCCCGTTTTCGGTAAGTAAGCGGTCGGTTATCCACCCATAAAAAATAGTAAAATTTTCTGCGGATTGAATCTGCACAAAACCCTTATGAATAAACAATAAAATAAAACAAAAACCCGACTGCTTAAATTATTAAATTATTTATTTTATTTATCAATTTTATTGTTGATTTAATTTAATTTTCATTTTTTTTATGGTTCAATTTGATTTTATTTTGATTTTGTATTATAATAATCTTACTAACTTAGTTTTAAGAAACATTGTTACTAACACTCTATGGACCAAGTGTCTGAATTAAATTGTTTATTTATTATTATTATTATTATTAAAACAACTATATAAAAAACAATTATATACTCGTAAAAACCGGACTATCATAAAAAAATAACTGCAAAGAGAAAAAACTGAAAGGAACAAAACAAGCTCTACGATACCAGAGTTTTTTTTTTATACGTAGCACGGCAAATGACTCCAATTCACCTGATGTTAAGTGAATATGGAATCCAGATGCGACGACAACAGGTGCAGCGTGAAAACAACGCAGCATAAGTTATCCTCACTTTGCCGGCCCACAAGGAGCCTCTTCGTTTGAAGGATTTAAATAAGTATTTATAAATACATTGAATATTGATAGTTGTCGCAGACGGGAACAATCATTAACCAAGCGGCCGTGGCTAGCTCAATTAAATCCGCACTCTCTTTGGTTGGTGACTGTCTCCGCCTGCGACAACTATCAATATTCAATGTAATTCTAAATAAAATGTTTAAATAATTATAACGCAAATTTTGTTGCGAAACAAATTACAAAAACACAAATGTTGAAAAAATTTCCACGAGCAGGATTTGAACCTGCACCCTTCTGACATACCGGGTCAGGTGCTTTTCCAATTGAGCTATCGTGGTTCTAACCAGCCCGCCGAAATTATTCAACACTATTTACTTTTTACTTTGAAAGCCAAAGGCGCCCATTCAATGTTCGTGGAAATTTTTTCAACATTTGTGTTTTTGTAATTCTAAATACTCATTTAAATACTCTGGTATCGTAGAGCTTGTTTTTTTCTTTTCAGTTTTTTCTCTTTGCAGTTATTTTTTTATGTTAGTCCGGTTATGTTAGTTGTTTTAGCAGTCGAATTTTTTGTTTTATTTTAATAATTTGGTTTATTTCATACTTTTTAGTTTAGTAAAGTAAATAACCAAGCATTTCAAAACCTAAGAATGTTCACTAATTTTGAATTTTGACTTTCTGTATTCTCTGTTGAAAATAAAAAATACATGTAAAAGTAAAAAAAAATAATAAGCTTTCCTACACTCACACCAATTATCTAGCCCAAGAGAAGCTTCGTTATGAAACTCGTTAAATGGTTACTAGACAACGGATAAACATACTTAGAATACTTAAATACATACTTATTTATTATACATAGAAAACACCCAGACCCGAGACAATTTAGAAAAACAGTAATTTTTAAATTGACCCGACCGGGGATCGAACCCGGGACCTCAGAGATGGCGACACCATGAAAACCGGTGTGCAAGCCACTCGACCAAGGAGGTCGTCAGAAAGTATTATTTCTATACGTCAATTAGTTTCCAAGATATTGAATTTTAAATGAGCGGGAGGCGGCCGACCCGCGCTCCATGCGCGTGACGTCACAGTACAACACTCGCGCTCAGTCCGGTCGCGCTCTTCCGAACCGTTGCGTTACTTTCCACTAGTATTGTGAATATTTAAAAAAATGTCCAATACAAATACTAGACAATCATGTGTTGTGCCAAATGTACAAATACAACCATCAGTGCGCCGGAAAAGTTGTAGCTATACCTACATACACCTACGACCTAACCTAAAACTTAAACGGTTTGAGACGTATTTGACGGCAGCGGGCGTCGTCGTCGTCATTTTCTATAGCGCTAAATTGTAAACAGCACGTGCACCGATCACGCCACAGCTGAGCGCGTCATCCGATGTTGTTTTGCAACGCGTATAAAAGGACCGCGCAGCGACGCGGGCGGGCAGTCTTGGCTCTGGCGTGGCTCGGTGCACAAGTTGTACTCTGCTAGCTTATCCTTGACGCTTTTGGATAACTGTTGGCAACTGTTTCTAAATAATTTAATTGTGATGTTAAAATAATGTTAAAGTGACTGTCCTACGTTTCGCCTAATGCATTACTTAATTTAAAAGAATTACTAAGTTGTAACTTTGGTTTCTGGTATTATAAAAACAGTGTTAAAGTATAACGTCTTCTCATTTGAACGATTCTTACATCTGCCCACAAAATGTCTGAAGAAACACAGAAACAGTTCATAATTCTCCCTTTCTGGTGACTGTTGACGGTACATTTATGCGAACTTTGAATACCTATAAAATCATAACTATTTGGTATTTTTGAATGAAATAAAAACAAATGTATTTGTATACATAAAAGCTTTACTGTAACAAAGCTTTCAAATGATTTTGCACACCTACATACATACATACATACATACATATGTATATACATACATACATACATACATACATACATACATACATACATACATACATACTTACATACATACATACATACATACATAAATACATACATATATGTATGCACTCGAAAAACATAACCCTCCCTCTGACGCAGTTGGGTAAAAAGATTCCGTTCTCCACTTTATGATCAAGGAAGTAAATCTTAACTTTGTCATATTCGCACAAGTTTTTTTTACCTGGGTTTTTGTTTTCCCAGGCCCCACTACCACCACAACCATGGAAAGGCGTCCGAAGTGCGAAGCAATTGCAACATCAATGCTACCAATTTAATTTCATAACAAAAACTCGAGAAGCCGGCAGCGAGGACTGTCTGTACCTAAACGTCTACACTCCCAATGTCACGCCAACAAAACCCCTCCCTGTCATGATCTGGATCCACGGAGGAGCGTTCTGCTGTGGTAGCGGCAACGACGACATCTACGGCCCAGACTTCCTGATTAGGCATGAAGTCATTCTCGTCACCTTCAACTACCGCCTCGAAGTAATCGGTTTCCTCTGCTTGGACACTGCAGATGTTCCAGGCAACGCTGGAGCGAAAGACCAAGTAGCAGCCATGCGATGGGTCAAGAAAAACATTTCCAACTTCGGTGGCGATCCAGAGAACATAACTATATTTGGTCAGAGCGCTGGTGCAGTCTGTGTTACATTTCACTGCGTGTCACCTATGACAAAAGGTCTTTTTAGACGAGCCATAGCAGAGAGTGGCGCGATGCCGAGTTGGTGGCCTTTCTCGTACAGACCACGGGAGAGGGCTATTGAATTAGCCAAAAGTTTAGGTTGCACATCCGAAGACGACGAAGAGCTGTACGAATTCTTTAAAAATCAGCCACCCTTCAGTCTAGTTGAAATACAATCGCCTTTGACCTTTACAGAAAACCAGAAATGTTATTATGAACCTCAGAACTTGATAACGAGTGAAAAAGTTTTTCCCAATGTAGAAACTTATTTTACGGGCAATATTCAAGATGCGTTGAAACACAACATCCACGATGATATTGAATTAATAATTGGATACAATGAAGACGACGGCGCCGTGGCCCTTAGTGTTACTTTAGATTTGGAAGGTGCAATTAAACAAGCTAATAGATTCAAGCAGTACTTTGTTCCTAAGTCTATTGAGTTATTCTGCTCTCCAGATGCACAATTGGAGGTGGGAACTATATTTAAAAAGTTTTATGTAAAACATAATACTATTACCGTAAAAGATTTGTCCCCAATAACGAACTTCTACAATGGACATTACTTCAAATTCGGCGCAATGCAATTCGCAAAGTATTTTGCCGTCAAGAATAAAGTATTTTTCTACAAATTCACTTGCAAATCGGACAGAAATGTGTTCGGTAAAATAATGGGTGTGACGCCATATTTCGAAAACAAAGAGCTAGTGAGTCATATTGATGAGATTGCATATCTTTTCCCTGTTAAGAAATTAAATCTGAAAGTTAATACAACCTCTGGCTCTTTTAAGATGATCAACAATATCACAAAGCTTTGGACTAACTTCGCTAAGACAGGGTAAGTTATTTAAAAAATGTTAATCATAAATTCTAATATAACACCTAACCTGGCTTTATACAAGATTATTTAAAGTTACATTTAATAACAATGATATTATTATGCTGTAAACTTTTTAATATAAACACTCGAGGACTTTAGGGTCTATCGATAGTTAGAGATTCATTTTAATTCAGTTCTTTATTTGCATACTAAGGGTGACACTTTATTGAAGCTGAGCTAAGCTAAGCAGAACCAAGCTGTACGGAAATCTACCAATAGCGTGACTTTATTTAACGGCTATTCTCATCCGTTCAGCATCCGTGCTTTGGAAGGCACGTGAAGCCGTTGGTCCCAGCTACATTAGCAGTCGTTAACAGCCACCAATCCGCACTGGGTCTACGTGGTGGTTTATATCCTTTTCTCTCTATCCATTCATAAGGATGGTTTGTGTCATGGTGAAGATGATTATCTAACTTAAATGTTCCAGAAATCCAACACCGGACCCGAGTTTGGGTGTCAACTGGCGGCTGTTCCGTGCACAGTTTCCGTACTACGTAGACATAGGCAACAAGCTAGCCAGAGGCGTTTCACCTGACAAGGAGGAGATTCTGTTATGGGAAGAAGTCATGAGGAAGTATCTGCCAAGTAACTTGTATCAGCCTGAAGATTCTGCGTGAAGCTCTTTAGCAGTTATTTAAAACACAGACACACAGACAGACACACAACAGATCTTTATAGGTAGTTAAATAAAAATAAATTTGACTATGAATGCATGCAGAATGTATGTGCGTGTCACAATCACAACACAATATCAATCAGACAGATTTCTATACTTTGATATAGACACTAAAAAACCGACTTGGTATTACATGGATCTCACAACTTTTTACCGCAGCACAACTGAGTTGCGAGACTTGGTTTTTTTGACAAGTATTGTTTTTGATGGGTTTTGTTTATGCTAAATGTTTCGACAGATCACTAATGGCAAGTACCTACCTATACTCAAAATTGGTGATTCCGATGCTATGTTTTGTCTACCTCGTTTTGGGATAAGCATGTAAGAGTTTGTATGTACGTATGTATGTATGCTATTTCAATGTTTTCGCGTGAACTTTAGACTTAACTCTATTCCAAACAACGTGCATAAACTCAACAAATTAACGCAGAGTTAACTAACTACCTTAATGGCGAGAACCGTTACCTCACTGAATAAGTTGGCAACTAGTCAATAATGCTTTGCTAAGGTAATTAAATGGTGTAGAGGCTGCTATTAATTAGACAAAGACAAACTAACTAACTAAAAAATATACAACACCATCACTAGCTCATTTGATGTTCCCACTACTGGGGCACGAGCCTTCCCTATGGATGGATAGGGAGAACAGGCCATAAACCACCACGCGGGCCCAGTGAGGTGCGGTGGTTGTTAACGACTGCTAATGCAGCCGGGACCAACGGATTTACGTGCCTTCCAAAGCGTGGAGGAGCTCAAGATGACAAAGTTTTGGTCACCCATCCGATGACCGGCTTTTGCGAAAGTTCCTTAACTTTAGCAATCGCAGGCCGGGCTCGTTAACCAATGTGCCATCGAGCTCCTCCTCCTCTAGAATATAAACACATACAACACACACTCAGATGTATCCTTCCATTTATATGTTAGTAAGTAAATAGCCTAGGTATACCCATTACCCACTGCTGGGCAAAGGCCTCCATTATTAATCAAGTCATCGCACACGGCTTGAGGAACCCTTAAATTTTTTCGCCGCGCCTTCAAAAAGGTCCGATGACACCGAAAATGCTGCCTGAGGCAATCAGAAAAACACATTCCAAAAACAAAATCATTATAAAAATTCCGTCATCTTTGACTTTGTTTGATGCCAGAAATAAAATATTCCATTATATTCTATTCTATTACAAGAAGAAGCGATAGTTAACATCACACACATCATCGGAAACCTCGAGCGTTATGTCATTATTATGTCAATCATCATCATCATCATCAGCTCATTTTATGTCCCCACTGCTGGGGCACGAGCCTTCCCTATGGATGGATAGGGAGAACGGGCCATAAACCACCACGCGGGCCCAGTGCGGATTGGTGGTTGTTAACGACTGCTAATGCAGCCGGGACCAACGGCTTTACGTGCCTTCCGAGGCACGGAGGAGCTCGAGATGATAAATTTTTGGTCACCCATCCGATGACCGGCCTTTGCGAAAGTTGCTTAACCTCAGCACTGGCAGACCGGGCGCGTTAACCACTGCGCCATCGAGCTCCTCTATGTCAATACCTATGTTAAAAAAAATAAGTTTTTTCTTAACATGTTTCTTACAATACACATATTATCGTTATTAAAACCGAATTCAGATTCACCATCAAGCCCTCGTTACGATCGTTGTAACACAAAATAAGGTGACTGCAGAGGGTTAGCTTCATAGATTTATACTATGCACTCGAGCAATGAATACAGACAACCTCTCATGGACAGCGGAAATTCGGAACAGCTCGGAGCAGTACGAGCGCTGCTGTTGCGAGATTCAGTGTCCGTGAGAGATTATCTATATGTGCGTAGCTTGAACGCGGTAAGTATTAAGCTTACCTACTTCAGTCTTCTTATTTTGTGGCTGTAAAGAAGAAAATCAGACGAGAAACTCCCGTGCTGCAAACAATCACTTTATCTCTGAGTGATAAGGTCTATAATACAACCATTTGTGGCGTAAGTATCGAAAGTAATAGGTGAGAGCGACGTCTCAGCCCGCACTCGCAAATGGAATTATGGACGACGGAGTGTCGACGCTTGCTCAAAGAATAATATGGTGTGCAGACACGATATTGTTTTTCTTGTTACTAAGCCGGCAAACGAATACCTAACTACACTGGCGCCATTACACAAACCTAACTAAACTAAACTATGCAGCTTGGTGGCAGAAATAGGTAGTAGGAGACGACGTACGACGATGATAATAATATGACGATGTTGTGTTCCGGCAGCTAGAGATAAGATAGCCAGTGCCTCAGTAGTTGAGGATTCCGGGTGAAGTGCGCTTCCACTTTCGGCCTTATCATCACTTAACATCAGGTAAGTTTAAGGGCCAAGGCCGTAGGACATTTAAAAAAATCATACGACCAGTGATCGTAAATTTTATTGGTCAGCAAACTGATTTTAGTCTTACGTAACCATTGAATAACGACTACCTGCTTCCAAGCTTTCATCTCATAAAACTTCATCATCATCATCACACCAGCTC
Source organism: Eudonia mercurella (assembly GCA_963082485.1). Lineage (NCBI taxonomy): Eukaryota > Metazoa > Arthropoda > Insecta > Lepidoptera > Crambidae > Eudonia > Eudonia mercurella. Next base: position 16,951,348 of record OY720034.1, read on the forward strand.
ATTTATGTCCCCACTGCTGCGGCACGAGCCTTCCCTATGGATAGGGAGAACGGGCCATAAACTTCCACGCAGGCCAAGTGCGGTGCGGTGGTTGTTAACGACTGCTGATGCAGCCAGGACCAACGGTTTAACGTGCCTTCCGCAGCACGGAGGAGCTCGAGATGATAAATTTTTGGTCACCTATCCGATGACCGGCCTTTGCGAAAGTTGCTTAACCTCAGCACTTTCAGACCGGGCGCGTTAACCACTGCGCCATCAAGCTTCTCAAGAAACGAGAATTTCAATGACAACCAATGTTATATTTTGGTGACGAAAAATGGGTCGAACTCTGGTGTCACTACTACCCAAGGTAATGACACTAGAACCCGCCTGATTTCATGGGGATCCTGGGGCTCGTGTCCCAGCACCAGGATCCCCATCCCTTGAGGATAGGGAGAACGGGCCATAAACCACCAGGCAGGCCTAGTGCGGCACCGCACGGTGGTTGTTAACGACTACTAATGCAGCCGGGACCAAAGGTTTAATTGACATGCCTTCCGAAGCACGAAGATGCTCGGGCTGATAAATGTTTGCATCATACCACGTCTATAAGACAATATCGTATATCTACTTGTACATTACTCTACTGAACGTATAGAGCTATAAATCGATCAGAATAATAGTGACATAAAGAAATGCAAGTATCATCATCATCATCATCGACGGGGGACGACGACCTCCTTGGTCGAGTGGTTTATACACCGGTTTTCATGGTGTCGCCATCTCTGAGGTCTCGGGTTCGATCCCCAGTCGGGTCGATTTAGAAATTATTGTTTTTCTAAATTGTCTCGGTCTGAGTGTTTTCTATGTATAATAAGTATGTGTTTAAGTATTTTAAGTATGTTTATCCGTTGTCTAGTAACCATTTAACGAGTTTCATAACGAAGCTTCTCTTGGGCTAGATAATTGGTTTGAGTATAGGAAAGTTTAGTTTAAGTTATTATCATCATCAACTCAGCCAAAAGACGCACACTGCTGGACAAAGGCCTTGATAGATTAATATATTTTAATTAAACTTAGTTATTAACAAGTACCTATCCTGCTCTTACATTACACGTTGCACATACTGTAACAGCTTGTTAAACGACTAATAGGAATTAAGAGTTATATATTAAATTTTCTCGTCCATTTCCCGCACGATTTTCGTGTGAAACAGACGACCATTCAGCATACTGGACGCGGCATTAACACGAATAATTGTTCGTACGCTAATCCACTTACGCGCGCTAACTGCGGCAATACAAACTTTATTAATACTTGCATTTAATTAAAAAGTTGTTTTAATTCGCTTCAACGAAGTTTTACGACTAATACAGACTGTGTGTGGTAGGAAAACTTTTGATGAAATAAATGTTTTATGATGCATTTATTATTATTATACAGGAACTATAATAACACTTTAATGATTTAGAACTGGCCAAAAATTTGATGTGAGTGAAGTTAAAAATTAAAATGATTGATTTCAAATGAAAGTTAATTATTTAAAATTTAAAATACTTTATAGCCCGTTTAAAAAACAAATATATGAGCAGCATTGGGTAACAAAGTCAGCAAATAAATCAGCAATTTTCTTCAATTGGCTATTTAAGTAGATGAAGACAACAACAGAAAATAATTCCACTAAACTAAAATTTTAATGACACGCAATCGTTCCTCAAAGCCTTTACCATTTTTTGATTTGAACTCGTAACTCAAAAAGATAAAATAAACACTAAATTGTGAGAACGAAATACTGACACTTCACAATCTTATCTCCAACAGTCAATGCTATACTAGGTGCCTAGTTCGAGTTTCATTCGCCCTTCAATCACGTTAACGTAAACGAGAATTAGTTTGGCATTGAAGCAGCTCCTGGCGACATAAAATTTAAAAGTTAAAATTTTGCCATACTGTCGCTTAAGTTCTAACACCGCGGAAGTCAAAAGTGACAACTTTTCTGGAGAGCAAAAATATCGTGCATTTTTTAAATCGGCATTGAAGCAGCGCCAGGAGGCGCTGCTTCAATGCCATACTAATTTTCGTTTTCGTAAACGTTATCGAATGAATACGGACAGTAAACAAAATTCACACTAGGCACCCTGAACATTGTTATTGATGCCTCAAGATTGCCCCTCTGCGATGCTAGCTCTATGACAATCCATTACGTACGTCTTCGCGAATGCGATCCCCTGAGTCTTCCCGGCGTTAATTGAAAAAGCAATTAAATCACCCCCCACCCATACCCCTAACCCCCTCCCCCCTCCCTCGTGGCATCAAACTATCCAACGCGACCAATTTCACCGATCATCTCCTCATTAATTAGTTAATTATGACTTTTCCTTTCTTATTAAGACAATTGCCACTTCCTTATAATGTTTTGGAGAGCAAAGGAATCAATGAAGGATAACAAACAATGTAGGTAAAACACGTGAACGGAGCACCAAAGTCAAAGTCAAAGTCAAAGTCAAACTATTTTTTATTTATTTAAATAAGCTTAAGAAAAGTGCTTTTGAACCGCCGCGCCGGTCCCAGAGACCCAGAGGTCCCGGATTCCCAGAGGGGGTAAGGATTTTCACCTGGCTAGGTACCACCATCTTATCCAATTCTGACAATAACCATAAGAATAAACAATAACACATTAGAACGGAATCTTCTTTGACCGAGTCCCTAACGCCGCCATTTACGAGGGTGACGCTGAAAGTTTTTAGAACTGGCCACTTGTAAACGATATAATAGAAAAATAAGTTCAAATTTTGAAAATGGAACTCTTTGCCAATATTGTGTATGTATTTCATTCATTTGTCATTTGTTTTACGACTTGGCGGCAAATTGAAAATTGTCTGTGTTACGTCAGCATGAATTTAACATGAGAAAATTTTCGTGCAATGATTTTAAATGACTTTCGATGTCATTTAAGTCAACAAAAAAGTTATAATGGACTTCGATTGACCTTTTATGATGAAGCCCCATCTTGTGCCACTGTTTACAACTGGTTTAATGAGTTTAAACATGGTCACACTAATCTCACCGATGATATGCGTGAGGGCCGGCAAGACAAGCTTAGGCATCGGTATGATGTCATCATAGTCATCATCATCATGTATGATGTTGCATAAATTGAATTTTTATCTTGTTCCGGCCTTTTCAGTTGATTTTTTATTTAGTTACTTATTATTTTTTAGGCAGGCGGGTTTTTCGTTTTTTTATTTTTATTTTTGTAGATAGTCCTACTTTTTTTTCCTTTTCGGTACCATCTAGGTATTAAGTATATAACCTATTATTAAACCAATTATTCCATTATTATATACATATACAAGTACACTGATTCATTCATTGCAAATATAACTTTGTAATCCTATATATTTATAAATGATTACAAAGTTATGTATGCTATGGTGTATCTAGAAAACTGGACCGAAATTGCAAAATATTTTAGGTTTTCTTAGATTTATAAACACTAAACACTCATTGTATTCTAAATTTGAAGCTTCTATGTCTGCTAGAAGCTTCAAATAGAGTTTCCTTAGAGTTTTGATGACCCTTTACGCCCGGAAGCCTTAGAGCATGAAGCGGAAAGAACATTCCAATTGAATAAATACTTTTTACATTAAAACCTTATTTTATTTTAAAACAATAAGTTATAAAACAGTCAGTCAGTGAGTCAGTCAGTGAGTGAGTGTGACAAAATTAAGAAACTTTGACTAGTTATAATTCTTAAACTACGGGTTCAAATTGAATGAAATTTAAAATATACCGTGTTTATACAATGCCTACTTGGTTACTGAAAATTCAGGCTTCTAGTTCCACAACGAAGTTATAGGGGTCGAAAATGGCCCGAACTGTTTCGAGAAAAGGATGGTACGGCCGTGCTGCATTTATCCTCGACTTTTGCTTGACAGATATAACATTGTACAGATATATTATAGATATAATATTGTACAGAACGCACAAACAGGCATACGCGCGTGCGGTGACGCCGGCGCCGGCCGTCACAGCCCGACTGAGCATTCTGTTTAACAGGTACTCTCATATCGCGACCTTGAGCCCGTCCGGAGCGGAAGTTTCCGTTCTACTGTGTTAGAAGAATAAACAAATTCTTATGCCATAACATCAATGTAAGTAGATTTTCATAGATAGTCATCGTCATCGTCATCGGCATCGTCATCGTCATCGCCATCGGCACCGCCATCGTCATCGCCATCGCCATCGCCATCGTCATCGCCATCGTCATCGCCATCGTCTTCGCCATCGTCATCACCATCGCCATCGCCATCGCCATCGCCATCGCCATCGTCATCGTCATCGTCGTTTATGTCCCCACTGCTGGGGCACGAGCCTTCCCTATGAATGGATAGGGAGAACTGACCATGAAACACCACGCAGGCCCAGTGCGGATTGGTGGTTGTTAACGACTGCTAATGCAGCCGGGACCAACGGCTTAACATAAGCTACATACATACATACAAATATACAAAGGTTTCCTCTTTATAATATTAGTATAGATGAAGCTATAGCTTATGGTACAATTTTTTTTGAGAGGGTTTGCTGATTTCTTCTGGCGGCATTTTCAGCGTTACCGGGCCTTTTTTGGGGGCGGCGAGGGTTCCTCAAGCCATGCAAAACGAAACACCGTCACAGGTTTTCTAAAGGGAATTGCATCACGTGGGTTCAGGGTGCCTAGTGTGAGTTTGTTTACTATCCGTATTCATTCGAATACGTTTACGAAAACGAAAATTAGTATGGCATTGAAGCAGCGCCTCCTGGCGACATACGAGAGGAGTTACTTTTTTTCCATACAAATTCTTGTTTTCGTGTGAGCGAATGGCGAATGAGATTCGCACTAGGCATCCAGATCGGATCGGGAGCGAAACGACCCGAGAGCGCCTCTAAAGGCTAAGACATCGGCTCGGGTTGACCGGGTCGTATGGGATATTGGGACAACTAAAGTGTTAGGTGACATTTTTTGCTGACTGTACCTTAAAAAAAATAAACGAATGTGTTCGAAAATAAAATAAAGGTTCCCTGTTGCCTGCGCACGTAAAAAAGGCTGTTAACTGTTATGAATGTTCATCACCGGTCAATACCGTAAAGCCGTCAATAAAGTTTTATGACTTTATGTTTCGCGCGAATCACCATCGCCATTGCCATCGCCATCGTCATCGTCATCGCCATCGCCATCGCCATCGCCATCGCCATCGCCATCGCCATCGTCATCGTCATCGCCATCGCCATCGCCGTCGCCGTCGCCGTCGCCATCGCCATCGCCATCGCCATCGCCATCGCCATCGCCATCGCCATCGCCATCGCCATTGCCATTGCCATCGCCATCGCCATCGCCATCGCCATTGCCATCGCCATCACCATCGTCATCGCCATCGCCATCGCCATCGCCATCGCCATCGTCATCGTCATCGTCATCGTCATCGTCGTTTATGTGGGGACTGCTGGGGCACGAGCCTTCCCTATGGGTGGATAGGGAGAACGGGCCATGAAACACCACGCGGGCCCAGTGCGGATTGGTGGTTGTTAACGACTGCTAATGCAGCCGGGACCCGTTGGTCCGCCGTTGCTTAACGTGCCTTCCGAAGCACGGAGGAGCTCGAGATGATAAATTTTTGGTCACCCATCCGATGACCGGCCTTTGCGAAAGTTGCTTAACCTCAGCATTCACAGACCGAGTGCGTTAACCACTGCGCCATCGAGCTCCTCGAATTATTTATTTCAGTTCAATTACATATTATCTATGTTACTTACTTGTGAAAAGTATGTAAGTTTCAATGTTAATAAAGATTATTTCTACTTCTATTTCTATATGTGTGTTGTTATATTTTTAAGCATGTACTATTATGGTTGTATATTCAATACTGCTAGTCACGGTTTGCTTTTATTAGGATAATTGAAATGTAAGCCTAGCATAATATACCTAGTTGCCACTATGGGCGGTTTTGTTATTATTTTTCTGTGGACAACTTTTTAGCCAAATATGTTTAGTCTTAGTAAGATTGTCAAATTACAAGTTAAGTATGGCTGTTGTTGTCTCAATAAATAAATAAATAAATACAAGTATAATCTATATATTAATACGTGAAGCAAAAATTTTGTACCCGTTTTTACGAAAATTGCGCGAACGGAGGAGTATGAAATTTCGCACACTTATAGTTTATATAGAGAAGGTTATCCAAATGTTAATTTTTTTTTAAATTATGCATTAAAAATACATTAAATCAACAAAAACAACATTACACACACTAAGATGTATTTGACACACACGTATTGTTTGTCTTTAATGCGGCCGACATCTGTCAATGCCAATCCAAACTCACATTCCATCTTTTTTAATTTTTCATTGCTTAGGATACAATCCGTGCAGCCTTAATAAAATTATGGTCGAATTTCGACCACTGGGCGACCACTAGTCATAATAAAACAACGACATTCATGTATGTGGATGCTTTTAATCGGGTGCTTCAACCAATTGAATTGAGGCATTGAAATTTTGATATGTTGCCGTATTCACTTCGCCTCCTTTAACCGTTATCGTTAGCTTAATGCTTGCCAATTCCGTAACCGAGTCCTAAGCCACCGAGTCCGTAGCCGCCCAAGCCATAGCCGAGTCCTATGCCCTTGCCTAATCCCAGCCCATAGCCTCCCAGGCCGACGCCGCCCAGGCCAACACCTCCCAAGCCTACGCCGTAGCCGAGACTGACCGGGGCGGCGACAGCTACGGTTTTGATGACGGGCGTGGAGATGATGGGGGCGACTGCGGTCCTGATGATGGGGATGGGGGCTGCCTTCACCAGGTTCGCTGTGGACACCGCTGCTGGCGCGTAAATGGGAGCAGCCAGACCTGGAACAATTTGTTGGTGATGATGAAACGAGTTATCAATACCCTATATGAAGTCAAAACTTTAAACATGTTATGCATAGTGTTATTCGTCTTTTAGAAAATATGTCAAAATTTTTTTTTTATGGCTTGTGTTTAAACGCCTACCAAAAATGTATCATTTCTACTACCAATAAAATTCGAAACGTTTACCAAAACTGATAAATGCTCACCAAATTGTGTTTCCTAAAATATTATAAAAAGGATACAATTTATATTTTTATTAAATGCAATAAAAATATATGAATACCTTTTAACTGCATTTCAGACCAAATATGTTATTTTGTCACCAAATTGATAACACCAATATTTTATGCCTCAAGTTTCAATTTGGTAATTTTAGCTTTCTGTTCTCTAATAAAAAAATAACCTTGAAATTCAATTCAAGAATTCAAGTCCTAAATTTCTGACCTATCACGTGACCTACAGGAGTAGGGCAGCTAGTATCCTCAATCATTTGAATAATAATGTAAAAATTTGATGAAAAAATTTTGGGAGGCAAGAATAATATTTGTACAATCATTTAATTTATTTGCTACTTAGGCTTAGGGTCTAAAAATATTTCTGGTAGGCGTTTAAATTATACCCTTTTTTACTACATCCATACAGTCAGTCCCATAAAAAATTGACAAATTAACAATTCAATGTGGGTAAGTACTAACTGTCCAGCAGATAGTGACTGGTGGGTTAACAAACGTTTCATACGAACACACTGTCATACATTAAATAATCTGTGGTCTTACCACGTCATACTCTGAGTATTGCAATATTTGTACTCGTAATGTATTAACTTGAACTACATAGATCATTATTTACAAGAGATGTAATTGACCTACTGCGCTATTATAATTCGGTCTGCGATTGCTAATGTTAAGCGAGTTTCGCAAAGGCTGGTCATTGGATGGGTGACCAAAAACTTATCATCTAGAGCTCCTCCGTGCTTCGGAAGGCACGTAAAGCCGTTAATCCCGGCTGCATTAGCAGTCGTTAACAACCACCAATCCGCATTGGGCCGTAGGCTCGTGCCCCAGCAGCGGGGACATAAAAACGAGCTGATGATGATGAAGAAGAAGGTGATGATGATATTAAATGAATAATTTACTATTACCATAGCCCCAGCCTCCTAGGCCTCCATAGCCTAAGCTTCCGAGGCCGCCATAGCCTAGGCCTAGGCCTCCGAGACCAATGGCGGAGCCGTGGCAGGTGGCGACGAGGGCCAGCAGGCAAGACAACTGTAAGAAAACAAATTATTAAAAACAATTTGTTATAAACATTTCGCTGTGGGTCATCAATGAATTCAAGTCATCGCTACAATTTGATGGGTTATTGGTTTAACCGCAATAGAGGTGGTTGAAAATAATTGCGTTTGATCGCAACCTAGAAAAAGCGAAACCACGTTTCTCGTGAAGAAATAAAATTGAAAATTTAACAGTTGCCTAAAATCGTATCGAAATCAAAATCAAAATCTTTATTTCTAAGTGTATATATAAAAGATGTTTCATTTTTAAAGGAACTTAAAACTAAGTCGCCCTTTTCGGACACGGCAATTTTATAGAGCTCCCAAATTATTTTTATATAAAGCTATGAGTAAAATCTATAGTCAAAAAGTTAAAAATTAAATGAAAAACTTCTTCAATAAGTACGAACATTTATTTTACGAATAGTAAGTGTCAATTCATTTATTAATTATTTTTTATTAATCTTTTTTATTCTAACCTCTCTTATTCTAAAATAGCAACAACAAATCTTATAGTAGGGGCTGAACGCTTGCTATAGCGATCCCCTACGCCTCACACTAATCACAAGCTGTAAAAGGTAATAGCAAACCGTCTAAGATAGAAACAAAATATCTTGGTGGAGGATCAATGTCTATATAGAGATCCTACAGTTACGCACGCGGTGCTTGTTTCACACTGGAAAGAGATGAGTGAACGGTCTAAGATCAAACAAAAGATCTTGGAAGGAGCTGAACGCTTACTACAGCAACTCCCTACTGTTTCTCACTAATCACACGCTGTAAATAGATATCAATACAATATATAGCAGTAACGCAAATAAGTTAAGAAGGCTAGACAATAATCCAAAAGAGTGTATACAACATGTTTAAAAAATTATAACATTCTACTTCATCATCATCATCATCTCTGCCAAAAGACGTCCACTGCTGGACAAAGGCCTCCCCCAAGGATTAAAAAAAAAACACTAATAAATACACAACAAAAGATTTCGAACAATGATTATGAGTTTATGGAGAAGAAGAGGATTGCTCATTTTTAAAGACGTCCAATACAAACTTTTTGTATCGTGTGAAAATAATGATAATAGATGTCGCCCACCAAGCTATGGTAGGTAAGGGCTATGCTCGGAGTTTCTCTGAGGTATCGAATTCGGAATGAAGTGATCCGACAGAGAACAAAAGTTGAATCGACATAGCGCACCGGACTAGCAAGCTGAAGTGGCAGTGGGACATATTAGTCGCAGACCAATAACTGTTGGGGTAAACGAGTTCTCGAGTGGAGATCGCGTACTAGCAAACGTAGTGAAGGACGCCCTCTAAACCACGATCTCCGCAAGGTGGCTGGCAAGAGCTGGATGACTCTGGCTGGCTGGAGTAGCCGCAATCGTACTCGGTGGCGTGCACTTAGACAGGCCTATGTTCAGCAGTGGACTAGTATAGGTTGATGATGATGGCGATGATGAAATAGATGATAGCAAACAGTCAAAGAACGAAACAAATGACAATGGTAGTGACTTGCAGCTGAACGCGCTCGCTTTGCGGCGACCGTCTTCTGTTTCACACTTCCCGCTTACAACTAGTTAATACAACTAGTATTTAACTAGTAATACAAAGTTAATACTCACAGCAATGTAGGTGTTCATTTTTCTTCGGTGTGAGGCGAAGTGTGCTGTATCCAACCAACCATACAGTATTTATAGCAGCCTCGTCCTGGGCTGCCGAAATAAATCGGATGTGCAAGCAGCATCGGCTGTTGCATCAGCGATTTGCATCGCACATCCTTGCCGGTTTAGGTCGTATTTTAATTCGGTAAGTGCAGTTGATTGACCTTTGTGTTTAGAAAATTGTTGGGCATCTTTAGCTCCATTTGGAATAACTTAGTTGCTGACTGATTGTGTGTCATGTAATTTCGATAAAGCTTTTCAGAGAGCACAACAGATCTCCTTTGTTGTTGTAAGTTCCAACCATGGATCATTAATATTAAGATTCAACAATGATGTCTTGTGACCTGCCCCCCAACCGCCTAACACTCTCGCTTTCGATCGCTTTGAAAGCGAGGCCCTCGCCTCGCTTTCTATTGTAATATCGAAATATAATAAAGAATAATATCGAAAGCTATAGCCTATAGCTTTTGATATTGCTTTCATATTACTTTCGAAATGACAAGATAACGCCTCCTCCTCGCCTCGCCTTCAAAGCGATCGAAAGCGAGAGAGTTAGGCGGTCGACCCCCTGAAACTGATATTTTCCCCATAGATAGTCCAAATTATTATTATTATTCATTTATTTATTAGGTTACACAACAGACATTAATCTTAACAAAGTTATAAACACATGTTAGGTTTAACAACATTTTATATTAGACTAATGTCCTAAATGTGTTAACACAAGTAGTTTATGTTTGCTTAACATGTGTTAAATTAGATTTAGCTTTAGATTTAAAAAAGAAAATAAAACTAGATTTAGAGAAGTAATATTTCCAATTTTTTTTTATATCACAATGCCTTGATCTCACCATGTTAAGTGATGATAAGGCCAATGATGGAAGCGCACTTCACCCGGGATCCTCAACTAGTGAGGCACTGGCTATCTTATCTCTAGCTGCCGGAACAACAATGCTACAAACATTGATGTTATGGCGACATATTTAGATAAGATGGTGGTAGCTAGCCAGGCGGACAAACAAGCCCTACCACCAACCAAACCGAGTACACACACATGTACCCCCCGCTGGGAATCGAACCCGGGACCTCTGGGTCTAAACCGATGGTCTTAACCACTAAACCACAGAGGCTGTTACTAATAATTTTAAAATTACTTAAAACTATTTGGAAATACGGGTGTTATAACACTTTTTAAAAGTTTTATGTAGATGTACCGTAATATTACGGTAGTTTCATTTTCAACCACACACAAACGCCCGATCGGTCTAAATGAGATAAGGTAACCTGTCAGTTGTAGTGATGACTTGATTACAATGATGGAGGCCTTCGCCCAGTACTTCTTAATCCACTACTCTTACTTTAAAATTTAAATTAAGATTTGTAAAATATTTATATAAAATAAAGTGAAAAAATTAAATGCCTACCCGACCCAGCCAGCAATCGAACCTGGGTCTTCCGCAATCGGGCGGCTGCACTGACCGCTATGCTACTGGGAAGGCTGACGTAAGCACTGAATTTTTCCACTGCTTTTTGATTTTTGATTTGTTAATCAACAGCTTCATCAATATTGTTCATATTATACAGAGATAATCGTTAAACTATACATATATGTATAGAACTAAAACTAGTGTTGGAAAAACTTCTATCTGTCAGCCGCAACTGCTGAACTCGTCATCGATCGACATACGAATTTAAACGCGATCAAGGGCGCACTAAGCGTAACATTCGCGTTACCAAAGCCCATTAGTATGGAATTAGTTCACAAACTGATACAACTACTTGGTAATCGATTTAGCTGTCGACAATGACGATAACCAAGGTGCCTATTGCGAGTATTCACCATTCGAGTTCGTTAACGACCAAGAAGTTTGTATGACATTGAATCAGCGCCTCCTGGTGACAAATATCACATCACACTGCTGCGGGCACGAGCCTTCCCTATGGATGGATAGGGAGAACGGGCCATAAACCACTACGCGGGTCAAGTGCGGATTGGTGGTTGTTAACGACTGCTGGACCAACGGCTTTAAGTGCCTTCCGAAGCACGGAGGAGCACGAGATGACACATTTTTGGTCACCCATCCGATGACCGGCTTTTGCGAAAGTTGCTTAACCTCAGCACTCGTAGAACGGGCGCGTTAACCGCTGCGCCATCGAGCTCCTCGAAGTGACAAGTGAGGAGAGTTAAAACTTTGCCATGTAAATTCTAGTTTTCGTTGACGTGATCGAATGGTGACGGGGCACCGGAAAAAGCAGTGTGGGCAGGCCTCCAACAAGGTGCACCGTCGATCTAATAAAGGTTGCGGGTAGCCGCTGGATGCGAACAACACAAAACCGGTCGTTGTGGAGATTCTTAGAAGAGGCTTTTGTACAGCAGTGAACCTCTTTTGGCTGAGTCGATGATGATCATGGGATGATGAGGAACTCGATGGTGCAGTGGTTAACGCGCCCGGTCTGCGAGTGCTGAGGTTAAGCAACTTTCGCAAAGGCCGGTCATCGGAAGGGTGACCAAAAATTTATCATATCGAGCTCCTCCGTGCTTCGGAAGGCACGTTAAGCCGTTGGTCGGTAAGCAGTGGGGACATAAATGAGCTGATGATGATAATGATGATGATGATGATCATGAGCGGTAAATAATAAAGCTTTCCCGAATACAGTTCATTCGATTTTCACCAAAATATGTTGAAGCTTTTGATTAATATCTAGGTCATTGGTAATCATTAATACATTGTAATTAAATACAAAATACGCAGTGATAAATTAATAAAGCGTTAGTAAACTGCGAAATAAATGAAATCATTAAACTAGATGTTAATTAGGTATGCGTTAATCATTTTGCGGATTGGCGTCTGACAGCGGATACATTAAAGACTATGAAAATATAATATTTCCCTTGAATTCAGCAGTGACTGCCTTTATGGTATAGTGTACAGAGTATATGGTATATATACTGTATGTATATGGTGTATATGGTACAGAGGTCCCGGGTTCGTTTTCTAGAGGGTACATACTATTTAGTTGTTGGTAGTGCTTTTTTTAAATAAGCCTGGCATTCCACCATCTTATCAATCATCATACCAGCAGTATGATTAGTGTTTTGTCAGCCAGAGATAAGATTTCCTCAGCAGCAGTTCCTCAGATTGTTTTTCCATTTTCAAGCATGTCTCTTCCCTTTTGTGGCAAATAAAAATAACTATATAGCGAAAAGCTTGCTTAAGGCTACTAAGTTGCTTGGTGAGGTTTTCTTAGGAGAAAAAATTTACCTTTGAAAAAATCTGTGCAGCGACAAAATCGCATTTACGAGTTCAGGTAGGGTTGCCAGCCCTTCTATATAATATAGTATCCTACTATTTTAGGTGTCTTACTACTATTATTGTAGAAATATATTATAGTAGGCGAAACTACCATATTTTATCAGCAAAGTCGCAAAATAGTATCTATTATCTAAAACTGAACACGCTGCTCTTACTATCATAGCTTATATATTTATCATATTTTATTTCTTAAATATTCAGTGCTTACCTGGATGACCGAGCTTTGTCGATATTTTTTTTGCGGATAAAACGAAGTTTTCTAAAAATGAAACCTAGCTAGATCGATTTATCGCCCCCGAAACCTCCTGCATACTAAATTTCATGAAAATCGTTGAAGCCGTTTTCGAGATTCAGATTTTATATATAGATATATACAAGAATTGCTCGTTTAAAGGTATTAGATATAAGAACCCTGTGTGGTGCCGGGGATAAAGAATTGCGCCACCCCATCTCTTCCCGTGGGTGTCGTAAAAGCCGACTAAGGAACCATTCCAGAGGATGGGCAGCAGCATCTCTCTGAGGTTACACTCAACCTACTGCGATCGCCAACCCGCCTGCCAAGCGTGGCGATTACGGCAAATACCCCTCATATCCTTGGGGGAGGCCTTTGTCCAGCAGTGGACGTCTTTTGGCTGAGATGATGATGATGATGATGATGAGATATAAGAAGTAAAATATTTTTTAATATACAATATTTTTTTAAATTAATTCCCTCTCTACTATACTTTTATAGGTATTGAATCCAAAAAATTTGGTCTAAAAAAAGTTGCCAACATCTGGATACATACGACTCACAAACGCAAAATAAGGATACTGCAAAAGGTAAACTTTCATACATACCGCGCTCGGGCTGGTTAGAGATGGTCTGAGATCCCATGTCCGTGAGAGGTGGTCTACTTATGTGTGCGTTGCTCGAGTACGTTAGCATGGAGGTTAGATACCTACTACAGCCTCCTTATTTTGACCCACAAGTCTCACGATTAGCGCTCTAGCGGCACAATATAGTACTTGATCGTAATCAATAGCATTTTTCACCCAAATCCTACGCTTTTTTTATTATTTTTATATAGAAAAAAATACAGTTGTTAAAAAAATTAAATATACAAATTATTTATAAACAGGCCATATAGTTCCATTAAAGATTTGCTAATATTGGTTTTTAGCCAACATCAAAAAATAGAAGGAACTTTGTAGTCATCATCATCATCATCATCATCATCAGCTCATTGTATGTCCCCACTGCTGGGGCACGAGCCTTCCCTATGGATGGAGAAAGGGCCATATACCACCACGCGGATAAAATGCGGATTGGTGGTTGTTAACGACTGCTAATGCAGCCGAGACCAACGGCTTTACGTGCCTTCCGAAGCACGGAAGAGCTCGAGAAGATATTTTTTTGGTCACCCATCCGATGACCGGCCTTTGCGAAAGTTGCTTAACACGGAGACCGGACGCATCAACCGCTGCACCATCGAGCTCCTCGCTCTGTAGTGTTCTAACTTCTAATGCAATAAAACAACCGTCGCGTATGAATAGGTAGTTTATTACGGTCCTGACATCGTAAATCGGAATGGAAGTACAGATATTTTCAATATAAATATCAATCCGTCTGTATATTTATATTTTTATCATCCCCCCATCTCGGAAAGAGTATTTATGCTCTTCGATAGTGCAAAAGCCGTTTTTATCCGCTAGAGGATAAAGTAAATTGAATTTAGAACATCGTGTGCACTAAGTTTGTGAATTCAAAACATCATTAAACCTATTTACTTCTACCTCCATGGTGCCGAATTTATCAGTACACAAGTCACTAACACCAACATTACAGTACCTACAACAAAAATATTATACTCAACTTAAGTAATTGTAGCAACGTTACTTTCATTTTTTCTTAATTATACCTAAGTATTACTTGTTATAATTTAAAGATTATTCTGTAATACTAACCTATCATAATGTAGTAGTTAATACATAAACTGAAATAAAAGTATCTTGTGATTGTAAATGTTTTTTTTTGAATTTAGTAATTTCCTCGCTGAGGTGGGATGAAAAGTTACGTGTTGCACTCGAGTGCAAAGATTTTTCACCTCGTACTCTTTTGATTCCCTCGCTAACGCTCAGGATTCTAATTTTTGAATCACGAGCGCAGCAAGTGATTCAAAAATTAGAATCCTTCACTTGCTCGGTCATCAAAATTGAGCACGCGGTTAAAAAGCAACTTTGCACTATTGTATAACAAATAACTGTTATGTATGTAGTAGATATGTTGTCACATATCTCCGACATTTATGCATTGATTTGAATGATTCTTTTTCTGTTTGAAACAGTTTTCTCCCGAGATTGACTCATTATGTTACATATTCATTACCTACTTGATGATCTTGAACCTTTTTTTTCAGTCGTAGTCAAACTAAACGATTGATCCGTAAATGCAAATCAGCAATACAATGAACACATAAATTGTTCCTAACAATTAGCAATGATTACCGCGCATCACGCTACTAGTTAGCGTTTACCAGAAAACTGTTTTTAATTGATGTAGGTACGGATTCTTTGTTGAATTCCGATTTATGTTAATTCAAAAACTCGTTGTAATTGTTTGGTGCACTCTTTGTTATTGCATATGTTGCTATGGTTAACCTTAATCAGAATATACTTATCAGCATGAGTTATAATAACCGATGCTTTCAAATCCACCTTGCTTTTTTGGTGACCATGTGTTAACTGTTGCACATAGAATTTACAAATAACAAAACAATAAATAAAATAAATAAAATTAAATGTTTCCCACACTCACACCAATTATCTAGACCCAAGAAAAGCTAGCTTATAAAAAACTCGATAAAAGATTAACTAGACAACGGCTAAACATACTTAATACTTATACCTAAATACATACTTATTATACATTGGAAACACCCAGACCCGAAACAATATAGAAAAACAGGTATTTCTAAATTGATCCGACCGGAGATCGAACCCGGGACCTCAGAGATGGCGATACCTTGAAAAGCCACTCGACCAAGGAGGTTGTCTAATCAATGAATAAAATCAGTTTTATTATTTTTGTAGACTTTTTTGTAGACTAGAGCACACACGCTCGCTGTTTCCAGCTGACGCACATATTTAAGTAAAAGCAATAATTAGTATATGACGTAAATACAAATAAACAATCAACAAATTAGGAGCTAAACTTTTATACTTGTTTCATTATTTAGAATCTTATACATATATGGAGTACGCACGCTTTGTTATATTATGTTAGTGCTACTGCGAGCTAGCTAGCTATCAGCTAGATTTTCCAATAGTAAATAAGTGGAGGAACTTATTAAAAAAAATAGCAAAAATAATCGGCTCCCGGTCCGCTCCTCACGTGTGAATGGTTAAACAAATGGTAATATCATTATAACACATTCGCCGTTTGCGCAGCGCCAATTATGATATCACAACATTTGTCTGTTTGCGCTTCAATGATATTGTTAATTGCCGAGTAAATTATAGGTGCCTACATGTTTTTGCGTAAACTCATCTATATATTTTTACAGCAGACAGTCAGTTTCTTGTCATTAATCATAATTAACATTACAAAATTATGCAAGTGTTACCTTTTTAAACGTAAGTAGTATAAGTTTATTTAGAATTATTTAAAATAACAATGAACCTAAAACTAAAAACCTTAAAAAATATAATAAAATAACTAAAATAAATTATTAAAAGGAGTCCCTTTAGGCAAGGTTCCGAAGATACTGGCAGCGTTCCCCCTTTGAATAGCTAGACTAATTCTTTGTCCGAGGTAGCTGCCAGCTCTTCGGTCTCCTGTGACTTTTTAAACTAATTTAATAGGATGCGTTTTGATTCACGCAAAATGAGCTCTCTAACCAACGACCAGAACGAGAATGAAATATTTATAATTCAGATCAAAAGTCACATAAGATATTATGTTTTGGTAGTGTTTTATGTTTTAGTAGTTATTGTTTTATGTTTTTTGTTGAAAGAATCACAAGATTTAATTTTTAATGATATTTTTCTTATATTGTGGTTCAAAGAATTCTTTAATATATTTTTCGTAAATGTAATGAATGCGTTTCAAAATAAACAGCTGAATCGATTCTCTGGAAACTCTCTTGGGTCTACACCGGAATCTCTCGCTAATATTACCCGAAATAGATGCGGTGGAAACTTTGGTATTTGCCGAAGAAATCGATTTGCGCTTTAACGCAGAGTAAATAAGGTCGAACACGTATTTGGTATCAAAGCACTTTTAAGAAATGGATTCGATAAAATTGCTTTTTTATTGCTAGTTTAGAAAACCTACAAATATTTGGAAATGCGAGTTAAACTACAAAAAAACGGGTGGAAAAGTCCTGATCCGATCCAAACTCCTTAGAGAATCTAATATTCTCACTAGAAAACCTCTGACGGTGTTTCGTATCACACGGCTCGAGAAACCCTTTAAGTTCCTCGCGGCCTCCAATAAAGTCTGGTCAGTGACGCTGAAAACGACGTCTGATGCAATCAGCAAACACAAAAAAAGAGTCGAAAAAAGAGGTCGTTTCTATAAACGACTTCTAAAAACGACTAGAAGACAGAAAAGATTATTCATATAAAACATACCGTGACGATGAATGCAGCAACCGCTTGCTTTCGAGCAACAAGTTTTTTTTTTACATGCTCTATCACTACATGGGTTCAAAGACCGTTGGTTCCGGTGGTTGTGGAAATGAAGCAGTCGTTAAAACCCTCGCCACATTAGCCAGCATGGTGGGTTATGGCCCGATCATGTAGGCTTGAGCCCAGGAGTGAAACATTTAAAAGCTGGTAATGACGATAGAAGAGCTCGATGGCACATTGATTAGCGCGCCCGGTCTGCAAGTCCTGAGGTTAAGCAACTTTCGCAAAGGCCGGTCATCGGATGGGTGACCAAAAATGTATCATCTCGAGCTCCTCCGTGTTTCGGAAGTCACGTAAAGCCGTTGGTCCCGGCTGCATTAGCAGTCGTTAATAACCACCAATCCGCACTGGGCCCGCGTGGTGGTCTATGGCCCGTTCTCCCTATCCATCCATAGGGAAGGCTCGTGCCCCAGCAGTGGGGACATAAAATGAGCTGATGATGATGAATGATGACGATATATAAAAATAAAAATGATTTTCAATCTAAACATCTGAAGCTCATGTTAAAGAGTCTATCGCCTCTGTGGTAGTGGTTAAGATCACCGGTTTAAGACCCAGTGGTCCCGGGTTCGATTCCCAGCGGGGATACATGTTTGTGTACTCGATTTGGTTGGTGGTAGTGCGTGTTTGTCCGACTGGCTAGCTACCACCATCTTATTTAAACATGTCGCCATAACATCAATGTTTGTAGTATTGCTGTGTTCCGGCAGCTAGAGAAGATAACCAGTGCCTGAGTAGTTGAGGATTCCGGGTGAAGTGCGCTTCCACCATTGGCCTCTATCACCACTTTACATCAGCTGAAAAGTGAGATGAAGGCACTTTGCTTACCCGTAAGATTTAAAAAAGAGTAGTTAGTAGTCTGTGAAGCGAAATGTAGTGATAGAGCCCCACCTGACTCACATAACCTTTTCAATTGATCTTATCCGACTTCAAAAAAGGAGGTTCTCATCTCGTGCTTGTGTAAACCTTACATGTTTTTTATGTATGAAGACAAATCTTCGACATTTATGTACTGATTTGTATGATTATTTTTTGTACTAAAGAGTTTTTATTTTCCAGCACCAAGAAAAGCACAGCGCGAGATACCAACCTCCTCATTTCACATTTTTAGGGTTCCGTAGCCAAATGGCAAATAACGGAACCCTTATGGATTCGTCATGTCTGTCTGTCTGTCTGTCTGTCCGTCCGTATGTCACAGCCACTTTTTTCCGAAACTATATGAACTATACTGTTGAAACTTGGTAAGTAGATGTAATCTGTGAACCGCATTAAGATTTTCACACAAAAATAGAAAAAAAACAATAAATTTTGGGGGTTCCCCATACTTAGAACTGAAACTCAAAAATATTTTTTTCATCAAACCCATACGTGTGGGGTATCTATGGATTGGTCTTCAAAAATGATATTGAGGTTTCTAATATATTTTTTTTCTAAACTGAATAGTTTACGCGAGAGACACTTCCAAAGTGGTAAAATGTGTGCCCCCCCCTGTAACTTCTAAAATAAGAGAATGATAAAACTAAAAAAAATATATGATGTACATTGCAACCTTGATACCATGCAAACTTCGAAAATTGGTTTGAACATGATCTAGTAAGTAGTTTTTTTAATACGTCATAAAGTTTTTTTTTTAGTTCCTAGGTACCTACATAGTATTCAACATTGACCTAATTTCAACTGTTGAGGACTCCATCAGTATAGTGCATCCGCTATAGCTCAAACTGTTCTCGATTCAAGCGACTAATTGCTTGCAAGTTTATAATGTACAGTCGGGAACTAAATACTTACTCGCTTCAACCTGAAATTACAAACTTCTTCTACATTGTACTGTAAGACTATTTTTTGAGAGATTGCTGTGATGCCTCATGCCATAGGCGGCCTTTTTAGCGTCACCGAAATTTTGGGGGGGCGGCGAGAAACTTAAAGGGTTCCTTAAGCCGTGTAATCGAAACACCGTCAGAGGGTTTCTAGAAGGAAAGGCATCACGCAAGCGTGTCCCCTTTTCTTACTAGATTCTCCGAGGGGACGTTTCAGTGGATTTTATATAACATACTCGTACATATAGTTGAATAACGTTTTTTTAATGTTTGTCTATTACCTCTTCGTATCTTTTAGTTCGGTTTATTAATTTTAAAATCATTAAACTTCTCAGTTATGATATGGACTATTGAAATTTATAAATATTAGCTTCAGCATTAAAAATCCCACGACTGCATTCAAGCCTTTCCAAACCTATACTATTAATAAATAGGTAAAGTTTGTGACTTTGTTTGTTTGAAAAGGGTAATCTCCAGAGATTACCCTTAAACGATTTTTGGAATTGGACAATTAGTTCCAGAACCAATGATCCAATCCCAAAAAATATTTCACTGATAGAACAATACTGTCCTTGCGAGTAACAAAGGCTGTATTTTATTTTGATAAAAAAACATAAAGTATAAATTTTTGTACAGAAAAATACGAAATCAACGCGGACTTCGTATTTTTCCGTAGTCGAAGTCACATGGAAAGTGCTAGTAAACAATATATATATATATTAAAAATATATATTGCTTATAAAAGTGCCCGTAACACTTGTGCGCCCGCCTGTAGTTGACTAAGGCAAGGATACTGACATAATCCGATTGGAAATTCATCAAACTAAATCTCTGGAATGATCTGTGCATTGAAACTGCTCGTCGGATATCGATCCAGCAATCCAAACTGGTATGAGGAATCCATGTTGCCAGTCACAATGTATTCCGTGATGCTTTTACAATCTGACAATTTTAAAATGTTATTTTTTAAGATTAAGATAAATGTAAAAATAAAAAACTATACTAGTTCTAGTAATCAGACTTAATTTCAAAGCAGAGGTCCACGGGTTGGATTCCCATCGTTGGTTTCATAGTGTACCCACTCGGATAAGTTGGTGGTAGGAACTGTTTTAAGTCCACCTAGCTCGCTACCACGAACTTAGGTATCTAAGTATTTTACTGTGTAGTTACTATATCATATATACTTACTTACACATCTAAAATAGGCAGGTCTGGTTATCACCTGCTTTTTTGCCATAGTACATTGTCTAAGCATTTTTTCTTCATTTTTTACTTTTTTTAACGGCACTACATGAATTATAAGTTTTAAAAAAATTTACTTACGCCAAATAAAAAAGTGTCACGAAGTAAAAAATCATTAATCCACCACCCATTACAGAAAATATAAAAAAACATAATATAATACAATGATTTAATAAAATTTAAAGCACAGCGTACCGCTTTGCAGGAAATCAAATAATCAATAAAATATTTTTAGTTAAATTTTTATTGTCTTTGGTTATACAAAAACATGGATTAATTTTTAAAATAACTTACAAAAACACATTTATTTATTATTAATAAATACAACGTCATTACTTGTACATTGATACGATTGGATGTTGCGAGCTTCGACAACTGTAAGTACAGTCAGCAACAAATTAATCGGTGCCAATAAGTGAGCAAAAATATCTTTGCATTTACTGAAAATCATACAATACTGTGATTAGAGAACACTTCCACCTTACACTATCAACATTTATGAATCGAGCAAAAATAGACTTAAAATTAAACGTATTTAAATTTGTTTCACTTAAATGTGTAGATATTTTAGCTCATTCAGTTGGCTTCGATAAACTAGATGCTGACTACACCCACCATTTGACACACGTTTCATAATAGCAATTCGTAACGGAAGCAAATGTTATCTACTTTGGTCACTTCTTGAATAAAACACATTGAATCACAAACATTTATTATAAAACAACGATTTTTATGGCACGTGACACACAGGATCACAGGTTGTCCCTAAAAGGTTGACAATCTCAGAGTATCCTATGCAAATTATCGAGTACGAATGCAAAAGATAAAATACTACACCACATAAGATGAATACGAGAAAGTTATTAACATTTCGAAAGTATGTTAATATACTATTTTTAAGTTGTGTCGCTCCTACATTATAAGTTAACAACTAAATATCCGTACAAATTGGAATAAAACACTTTGTACGGATTCACTCGCGATTACTTTGCATATTATGTTGGTGCCTAGTGCTATTTGTATTCATTGTACGAGAAAATGTACGGCAAATGTTTTGCAACTCCCCACGTATGTCACTAAACGACGCGACGCTGCTTCAATGCCGTACAAAGTCTCGTTTACGTTAACGTTTTCGTATTGTGAACAAATCTTACACTGGGTACTTTGACTACAGCTCTGCAGAGTGTTCAAAACGTCAAACAGAAAGAGAAAGGACAAATAAAAGCAAACAATTCCGTACAAAATGTTTCAATCCATTGTGCAGTGTTCACGTGAACTTCACAAAACAATTTATTATCGTACAAAGTGTTCACAACTTCCATAGAGCAAAATGTTAATCATATCTGACGATATCTATTTACGTTTGAATTTTTTATTCTTTTAGTTTTTTCTATAATTTTAGTTTTACAATACTACGAATACACGACAATTTTTTTTTAAATTTTATTAAATAATTCAGTTCGTTTTATATTCCCTTGTCATTATTTTAATGCTTTTAAAAACGATTACTAAATGTTTAGTTACATTGGGATTTCCATAAAAAATGTATAGATATCCCAAATAGTCGTTCGGAGGTGCAGAATTGGAATTACTTGCACTAGGTATAGTGTATTAGGAATAACCCTATTTAATAACAATAAGTTAAATAAACATTTATGAGTCAATATCAGATACAATAATATTCTAGAAAACTTATTTGTGAAGTGTCAGATATAATAATAAGTTTTATCTTTAATAAAATATGAAATCATCTGAATCTCAAAAAATTTGGCACATTAAGAGATAGCCTGGCCTTGATATCAAAATTGAAAAAAAAAAACTTGAAAATTGCCTCAAGTGGGACCCATTAGTTTTAGAAAAAAGGTTATAGTTTAAAGTAAATAAGCTTTGAAAATGACTTAATTAAACCCCTGCTTATTTTTAAAAATAAGTAACAGTACAATTATGTACATATATTAAAAACTACATTGGGTGCTGAACTATTTCAACGTTTGCATAATAATTCTTGAAAAATTCAGTTTAAAAAAAAATTAAAGAAGTACAAACTCATTTTATACTTTAAAAGTTAGAAACATTTTTCTTTACTGTCACACTCATAAAGATCAGACATTATACGGAAAACAAATTTTTTTGGCATTCATAATGGCATGTTTTACTACTGCAATATCAATGTTTTTGTCACTTTTTTATAATATGTTACTGAGCGGGAAAATTAGTCCAAATTCCAAAATGTTTAATTTTTTATTTTATTGTAAAGTCGTACTCAGAACGTTCCAAAGTTTATTGTGAAAGAAACCAATTTGAATACCTTCAAAATTCGCTACGTAGTAAAGAAAAGCAGTTATGCGTATTGTCAGTATTATACACAAAAAAAAATGATAATTTGAATACTGCTTGGCGGCAAAATCAAGAATGACCATTCCAATGAGGAAAAACCATTTTCTCAAGAAAATAAGTTTTTCTTTTTAAAGAATTCGAACAAAACAAAACACTTACGCCCGAAACGATGACGTTTGATGTTTTTACGAATGTGACTACGATTAAACAAAGAATAAGCTTGGAATAGTTATTCCGTGTTTTGTCTCTTTTACTCTAATCTGAAATGAAGTTTACACGACAGGAACAAAACACGGAATATTTATTCGGAGCTTACTCTGTTTCTTTGTAAGAGGATTCGTTTCTAAAAAAACATAGTGAACTATGAATTTAGGACGACTGGCTAGCTAGTACTCGTAGTTATTAAATTATTTTGCACTTCCTAAGGAATGTGACAGTTATCTCCTTAAATAAGATTTAGAATATTGCATTTATATTACTCACCAGTCAGACTCATCTTGTATCTCTTGTAAAGCTTGTAGGTACATAAAAGATCTTTCATATTTAATGAAATGTTAATTTGCATTTTATATTTTTAACCTTCTGAGTGTTTTTCTGGTTAACGTTTATTAAAATTGTATGTTCTGTTATATATAATAAGGTAAAACACAATAATACGCTTCAGATGACAATACGCCCCACTGCTTTGTTTCTTGCGCCCATTCTTCTCCACAGTTTAAAAATAGACGTCCTGGATGGGTAGTAGGTAAAAAAATGTTTGGACGATGCAAAAGCACTTTTCTTAAGTTTATTTGAATAAAAAAAATGACTGGACGAATGCAGCTTTTGCTCATGCCTTCTACTATAGGGACGTATCACTAGAGATGCGATTTTTTAGCCAGTGAATAATTCGCACAGTACGATATCAATTACAAGTGAAATAAAAATATAAATATCATTTATTACCAATACTGTGTACAAATTGTGCTTATTCTCACTTATATTCAAAGTCACTGGTAATGAATTTTTGACACCGAAAATTCTTCGGAAATTATTTAATGATGAAATTGTAATAATAATGCAAATATTATAATAACTCATAGTGTTTTTTATGTAATTTTTAATGTCAAGATCACCGGTGAGATTCCAAAATCACCCCCCTCCCTGAGGCGAATAGTCGCGCAGAGAAAATTTTCATGTTGTCCAATTGTCACCTGAAGCGTTACAACGTCTCTGCTAATTAGACCGTATCATACCATGACCGTGCTAGGAACGTATCAGGCACGGAAAGTAACATGATACCCGTGCATAACAGGTTTAATGACAACCGGAATATTTAGCCGGTGCCGATATGCTCCACGCATGGCACGCGACGGTGTTAGTCGGTGATGGAAGTCTAGTGGGCATAGCTGCAGCATACCTGACACGTTCCTAGCACGGTCATGGTACGGTCTAATGGTCGTGTATGATGCGCCAATAGAATGAGACAGTAATTGACTCTACTCAGTAAATTGAAACGAACAATGGGCGAAACTCAATTTTCTGTGTTCGCACTAAAATCCTGAAGTGTCGGAAGCACGCGGGCTATGTACTTAGAATATCTATTCGTTTGACTTCGTTTCGATGTACAGAGTAGACTAAAGTACCCGTTTCTTAAGAAGACTTTGTTATTGCTAGATTCACAATTTGTTTTACGATTTTGGCAAGATATATATAAATATATAAATGTATATAAAAATGTGGGCGTGTCACGGAATTCTATCGATATCGTAACGTAGGTAAACTATATACATAGTTGAGCAGTGAGGTAAAATACGGATTGATACTCTCTCACAGGAGAGAGGCGAAGTGAGTGCAGTCAGTAGTTATATCTTTCGAGACTTCTGACCTCACATTCACAGAGAGCAAGGGAATTTTGCACCTTGCGTATAGATACAAGTATTGGCCGCTGAGTGATTATGTCCCTTTCTTCAGAGTGGACCATTTTTTGAGAGTTTTGCCACAAAATAAGGAAGCATACAAACGCACACAGACCCTCCCACGGACAAGAATATCGAAAAAGCTTGGAACAGCCCCAGCGTAGCTGTTCCTATATCCCGCGGAATGTATTAAGCTTACCTTCGCCGTAAGATAAATAAATAAATAAATTCTGTGGGTCTCCTTATTTTGTGGTATAGAGACAAGTATTGGCCGCAAAGTCGTTTTGTCCCTTTCTTCAGAGTGGACAATTTTGTGAGGGTGTTACTTCATTCATTTCTGTCTATGAAGTTAACGTAAAGTCGGTACAACTTATTTGGGATGACAACACTGAATTGTTAGTTCTGCTTCATTTATGGACAAAATTCAAAATTCAAAATCGTTTATTCAGTTTAGGCTACAAGTAGCTCTTGTGAATGTCACTATGCCATCGGTTCGTAAGTCTACTCTGGGCGGGAAACCTTGTACTGAGACACTGAAACAAACTCCAAAGAATATTTTATTATTTGGTTACACTAAAGACTTACGATACGAATTCGTTAGTTATTCGTTTTAAGTCCACTGTTGTTTGTTTTTTAGCGTTGTTTTTTTTTGACTTGTGTGTATACTTTTTTTTTAATAAAACATTTCGTAGTGAAACGCAGGTACCATCAACACTTACACACGTTTCTTTCGGAGCTAAATGGCTAACTTCACACTAATCGTGGTTCGTTGGAAATAAGCTTAAAAGGTTAACTTGAAGTATCAATATAAAAGTCTTCTTTCAAACGAGACACTGGAAGTTAAGAAAGCTTACAGACACTAAGTTATCTAAAAAACAATGGAATCTAAAAATCTATATTTAGGATACACAAAAAGAAAATACTTTTTAAACTAATTTACTGTGCGCTTTGACAATAATGTTCAGGAATAAGATTTATCTACTGGAATTAGTTATAAATACATAAAAAGTCTGATTCAAACTAACGAACTAACTAACTTACGTTTGAAAGTTAAACAATATCTGTCGAAATAATTAATAAAAGAAATATTAAAACCAGAAGGGGACGCTATAATCAGAGTAAGTAACCGAAATGGGCTGGATGCAGAAAGAATGAGACCGGAAAAGATGGCGAGTTAATAAGAAGGCGTACACTCAGCAGTATATATTTAAAGACTGAAGAAGAAAATGATGAACAACAAAAAGAAAAAAAAATTGACTTTGTTTTCTTTTAGTGCATATTATTATTATTATAAACCTGTAGCGTCCCACTGCAGGTCAAAGGCCACCCACCCTCTTTCTGGGAACATAAAAAACTTTTTATCCATCGTTCTCGTGCATCCATTACATAGAGTAAGGAGTACTGCAAATTTTACTACATACACCGCTCTGACGTTTTTGGATTTGAAAATCTTATGTATGTTAGAAAATGACAAACTTTAAGAGGAAAACGTAGTCGTACAAAATGACTTTTTCTGTCTGTCCCTTTATTCAAGTATCACGCGTCAACTACTAGATACTTTTCATTGAGCAAGACTTGACATACGTTTAACTATATATTAAAAAATAATAATATATAGTAATACGTACACGCTCGAATCCATGGCAACGTAATGAAGTTAATATTTATAAATAATTCCAGCACTTTAGGTTCGTACATTAGTCATATATAGGGTAGAATTACGCATTTTACAGATAGCGTTTACACTAAAGAGAATGAAGTCAATAAACATTATGGGGACAGAAAAAGGGTATGTACCTATGATAAATTAAAAGTGATATTATCAAAATATATTCATCTATTCTATTTTCTTATTTACGCTGATATATTATTATGTTATTCGATGAAAAATATATTTTATAAACTCTTCATCAATTAATATTTTATTTTTGTCAATATTATATACAATTTATTTCAAAAATGACTTAAAATGCGTAATCCTCCTTGAATAGTATAAAATCGTTGGTATTAGTCAAATCTAGGGCTTAGTATTATATTTCTGATATATCATAATAATATACTATCTCTACACATACATTTATTAATAAATAGGTTAATAAAACCTCATTCACAACATAAGGAACGTTGTACGACACTCATAGATTTGATGTATATTATACATATACTATATATAAATACGCACTTATAACTTGTATATCAGTTATATTTTAATATTCACTATTAATAATAATGCCAATATAAATATCATACTTATGAAATATGAGATAGAATATTTTTTATTTACAGTTCTTAATATTTTATCGTACATAATATATGGTAGATTTAGAATTTAATTAATGTATCCCTTTGGATACTTGCACACAAAAGATATTACAATTACTCGTAGTAATATCCACGTCGGTAGGTAGGTCGAGACATGTTAAAATAATGCTACTCGTGTAACTCGCTCGTCGCCATACTCACATAAAATATCACAAAAGTGATACAAAAATGACAATCACGTATTCCAATAAAACAGCTGATAAAGAACATCAAAACGTGTCGAGTGAGTTACGCGAATAACGCACTAAGGATTATCTAAAAGTTGAAATCGTTGTATGTTTTCACCTCTATCAAAATAACGTTGGAACATTTACGACACATCAAAATTGGAAAGAACACTGGCAACACATCGGTGAATAATTATGAAACTTTATAGACATACAATTGAATTAAATTATAATTTATTTAAAAATTACTAACTAATCGAAGTATCACACTTTCACAAAAAGATACATAGTTCACAATATATTGCTTAGAATTTCTTTTTCAATAAATCCCCTTCACCAATTAATGCCACCAATAGACTTTGGAAAAGTTTTAGACCACAACGATCAGGGTGTCTAATGCAAGTTTAATTTACAACTCGAATTCATTCGTTCAGATAATGAAAACGGGAGTGACAAATTAACTTTGATACGCTCTTTTAACCGCCTCTGTGGTCTAGTGGTTAAGACCGGTGTCATACTTAGAGGTCCCGGGTTCAAATATCCAGAACCTCTAGGTCTGAGATCGTCTTACATGTCTGTGTACTCGGTTTGGTCGGTGGTAGGGCTTGTTTGTCCGCCTCGTTATCTACCACCATGTCATCTAAATATGTATAGTAGTTGCGGATTTCGTTCGGCGTTATCATCGCTTAACATCAGGTGAGATGAAGGCCGGAGGCTCGCCCGAAAAATAAAAAAGCACAAATTCCAATTTTTGTTAACGTGACCGAATGGTGAATTAAACTCACTCTCAGCACCCTGGGGCTCTATTTTTGTATCGTTCGTCTGAAATTGGATCGTCGAATGCGATTTAAGTCACATTCGCCTTCCAAGTCGCATGACGTTTATTTTCTGTATTTTTGAATCGTTCGTCTCCTGTGTTGCCAATATATTTCAATAAGTTGAATTTATTCCGTTTCACGCATAAAAATGAAAACCGATAACTACCGCAACAAAAACGGAACGTAAAATACTCATTCTTTATGGCTATGAAAGTACCTAAGTATTTCAATTCAATTCAATTTGTTATTTTTAGTTCCTTGTAAGTTGGTTAACACTTTGATATATATTTGACGTTTAATCTACCACTCGCCGCCAGCGCTCGCCAAACAACAAGTAGTTGTGACCACTCGTTGCAATCGAATGATTCAAAAATACGGAATTTTCAATGTCGAACAAAATTAGTAGAAATCGAGCGCACGTCGCGACGCGAACGATTCAAAATAGAGCTCCTGGACTGATCGGTGTGTCAGTGGTCTGATTCTGACGTTTTCCCCATAGACCAAATGACAGACAATACCAAATCACTTTACTAACGCATCTTGGCTGTATTGTAACAAGGTGTGTTACCTCGTTATCGTGTTTGCTTGTTACGGTAACAACTCGGTAGTGAGTACCCAGGTGGGGCATCGCAAACAACACTCGATTGTTTGAAACTGACAATCAAGTTTTAGTAGTTACTAAAGTAGTGGAATAGTCATTTTGTAATTTGAGAACCGTAAAAAAAGTTGTACTAACTTTAAAAATAATTTTAACGTAATCAGTACCATGATTTTTGTTGTCTTTAGTTTAATTGTAACTAAGAAAAAGCATGGTAATCATTTCGTTAATAGTTTCTTTAGATTTTTTATTTGATTTTTTTGGCGTTCCGTTTACACCATTAACATCAAGATGAAAAAAGGTATCTATATATAATACAATGTTCGCTTGTACAATTTGATTACTTTGCTGTTGTTACGTTCCGCCATGCGATCTGCTCATTACATGCAATTTAAATATTTTTGCAAAGCATTTTTTGTCCAATGTCGTTTCACAAAGATCTGAAGATAAAACCAAACGCGACTTTTGCTCTAAATTCGTCATTTTACCCTACAAGCTCAACCTTATCAAAACATCACGTAGAGAAATCGTCGACTACAGGAATCACAACTAAACCACGTTTATAGGCTAGTTTGGTACTACCGACACTTTAGTACCTACGCGTAACTTTTGTCATTATCGCTAATAAACTATATCACTCTTAATATATTTGGGCATTTAATAGTCCTCTTAGGTTTTGTTGATTTAAATGTTAAATTATTTTCTTCTTAAAACAGAAGAGCTAAAATATTAACCAATGGAATCACTCAACTTATCTACCAGTAAAGAAAATATCACAAATCGAAACCTACTAAATGATAGATCTACAATGGACGGGATGATCAACTCACAAATGAAAACGAAATGCTTTGTATAAATTGCTTTCTAAATGGAAAAATTAAGATTACGGATTTATAGGTTTCACCACAATAATTTAATATCAATTTTTTATCTTTTAATTTATAAGAAATTATTTTAAGAACCCATTGTTTTTTGTAGATACTTTATGTAATTACCGAGATCACACAGCTTAACTTAGCTTAAAATGAACAACAGAACTCGAAATGGCTCACCAAATCAAAACACAGACAAATACACACAACTATTTAAATGCAATAATATCACTATTTTGTACTATACACTTTTATTTGGCATTAACTAAATTAGCTATCTATTATGAAGATCAAATGAACACTCGATAACGGTGCTATGTACGAACTCGGTACCATTACACGTCTACTTGTAGGTACCAAAATTGGGCAATATTCATTCTGATACCTCAAACTTTCCAAACCAGTCAGTACCAATTCTTACCATATACTGATAGTAATCCCATGCAAACATACCATCAAGAAGCTCTTCATCCACATAGTATTTATATCAAAATATTAATTATAAACCCCCCTAGTCATCGCTTCCCTATTTCTGTTGTGCCATTTACAAGTTAAAATCCTAACGTAAGTTCTTCTAAAGGTAGCGTTGCACAATGCATAGCAAACAGGGTTTATGGTAGAATTAATATAGCAAAGAGCATAGAAAAAGGACCAAAGTTCGTCCGGTATACACTTCGTACATGCCGTGAGAGGTTTCAGCAGCACGAGAATGTTGTAAGGCGTCCACGTGATTATAAACGAGAGCAAGATGGCGGACAGCGTCTTCGCAGCTTTAGTCTCTTGCTTCTTTTCTTGTGTTTTCTTCTTCTTGGGCTGTTTTGACGTTATCCCCTTACCTGCTAACTGTTTCGGGATTATTTTTGCGTTGAGAGGTATTCTGACATCTTGTATGTGCGACGTTCTCCTTGTCAACGCAGGATGCCCGGCCGGGTGTAAGTTAAGTTCCGAATCCCCTCTGGTGGGGGGCCTGTAATGTGTTCTAGCATTTTGAGGTGGTGATTCCTCTGTGATCATTTTGATTGTAGCTCTATCTGAATCTGCGTCAGGTAGTCTAATTACGATTGTGTAGACTGAGTCGGCGGATGCAGATTTGGGCGCTGGCGAGGTAGTAGTATTGATTCTAGTGTTGGGTGGGAGAGACCGGCTGTCTCTCGCCGTTGGCATTGACCCGTGGGGCGGCTCATAAGTCCTCCGGAGGGGAGATGTGCCTCCGTCGGGACCTGACGACCCACCTGAACCTCCTCTCGCAGCGTATGGATCTCTGATGACGTTTAACGATGTACATCTGTTGAGAAACACAATCAGCGTCAGCCTGTCGTTAGTCAAATGCTAGAAAGGCTAAACAGTTAGGTAATTTATTTTACTCTTTGGGCTAAGGTCATGAATTTATATTTTATCACAAAATTAAATCATAATTCGTTAATATAACTGTATATTTAAAATATGAAATTAAAATATTAATTTTTCTATTTGTTTTGTTGATGGGATTTTACAGCAAATTAAAACGTAAAAATGATTACGGGGCGTTTGAAATCCCACAGTTGCCATCAGCGTAATATTGACGGAATAGTAATTGGACTAAGCTAGCCAATGGCACAAACACACAACAATAATCGACCGAATCGCCACCAAATACAAACAAGACTGTTATTAATCATATTTCCCTTTATGCAGAATTCTGTAGACGCATCTCGACCAATAGAGCGAGGCGTCAAACCACATCCACAGACCAGCTGCGCTTCTGATGGCGCACTAATTCGGATATCGCATAATTTTGAGCCATGTACACAATCTCTCTTTGTTTGTGTGTTCGGGAACGTGTATGAGTGCGTGAGTGAGGGAAAAATGGAAAAAAGAGCAACGCCACTTTTTAAATTCTCTCAAGAAAACCCTGAAAGGTCTCAGTGAAGTCCCATACCTTTACTGAGTAACGCAAAGCGCTTAGTTCTTATTTTGGAGATGTCAACTATGGATGGTAGTTTGATAAACACTTTTTTCAACGATGGAGAAATTAGATCAGTTTAATACAAAGATGGAGATCTGCTACAAGAGAGCATATCAGCCTAAAGACAGGGATGGAGATAAGATCATCAGCATTACCTTGATACGGAGCTCTGCAGCGGCGTCTCGACGGACACTGGCGTGGCGTACCCCGGGTCGGAGGGCTCCTCCTCTGGCTCCGTATCCTCGACATCCTCGCGGCCGGAGTGCCACCACGCCACGCACCACGCCACCACCGCCGACCAGCCGCGCTTCTGACGACGTGCCGCGGCAGACTGGCGACAAAGGTTTTATGTTAATGTTATTTACTAGTACAAGATAGCGGCCACCGGCGACCTAGACAATTGAATTTTTAAGGATCTACATACACAGGCTGCTCGAGTAGTCGTAGTAAAGTTGCCATTGCACCGAGCTGCTGACCACTCGGAGCAATCGCAACTTCTTGAGCGGTTCCATGTATGTATAGACTGTAGTTCACTATGCAGTCGCAGCTTGAAGCAGTCGTAGCTTGTAGCAGTCGCATTCTGACTGTTTTAAGCTGTCCGTGTATGACTGCCCTAAATGTTAAAAATATACATCTCATTTTTTGTATCCTCAAAGAAGGCCTATAAAATGAAATCATTCTCAGTATCTTATATTTTATTTGTGGATCATTTCTTACTTCAACCTAGTCTTAATAACACCAGCTTATAAAAGTCCCACTGCTGGCCTTTCGTTAGTGGGTATTAAAGACTTTCATATTACGATAACAACCAACGGACAACCATCTTAAGGAACAGCGGATTGACGGGAACTCCTAAGCATATAGATTCTCCAAAACCGATCCGATCCGAACCCCTCGGAGAATCTAGTGAAGAACGGGGACACGCACTTGTGCGTGATACGATGCCCCCTTAGAAAACCTCTGACGGTGATTTGAAAACACAGGTTGAGAAACACTTTAAGTTTCTCGCTGCCCCCAAGAAAGATTGTAACCCTACGACTATCCTACTGTACGTGTTACAAAGAAAAGGTTAACAAAGAATTTAATAGTAGAAGCACAGTATTACAAGGGTACAAGTACAATTTTACTGCTTTTCGGCAACTTTAAATCCTGCCTCGCAGACGAGACAGCAATGCATTAAGCTAATTGAGTTATCAGCTACAATATCACGGCACTGCTCTGGCTTGCGTCATTCCGTTCCTAATCTTAGTAATTGTAGCAATCTCAGATCTCGTTGGTTCCTTAATTAAAATCTCGGGTTTGCCACGTAGCAAATTTATTAATTGTTTAATTAAATGCAAGCAGGATCACATGATAGAAGAGTACCGAGCTTTTTCAGTACTAACCTCTTTGAAGCTTAGTGCCAAATAGCCTGATATAGCTATACCGTTTGGCAAACCTCCAAAATCAGGGGATAGGACAAATATACGCGATATTTGTACATTTGGAAATAAACCTTAACACGAGAGCTTAAAGACGATGTGTAGGAATAATATTTGCTTGTATCGGTCTGCGTTTTGCAACGACTGCAATTTCTGTTGTGAACTTAGAAAATTATCAAAATGAATTGTGCAAAGAGAATTATGGTTTTGACGATGTCCGTGTAAGTTGAATGATTAGAATGGTTAAATACTGTATTTCTAACTTATTTCAAATGATTCATGGCCTCCTTTCGCGATACACAAGTACCTACAATAGCGCTGCTTATTTCGGGATGAATTTCCGCTCTCGCTCGAAGAAGGAAAAGATCAAAAGACACAAGGAAGGAAAGACGAAGTGTGTGTGTACTGCACAATATAATATAGAAACAACATATATACATTCGTTAAGACTACAACATACAAACAATAGCATTCATCGTCATCATCATCATAATCATCATCATCATCTCCATCATCATCACCATCATCATCATGACCAGCCTATATTAGTCTACTGCTGGACATAAGCCTCTTTAAGTGCACGCTACCGAGCATAATAGCATTAATATTAATAATTTATTATTGTTTTACATGTGCAAATTGAATTTGGACTTAGCTGAAGCGTTTCATTAAGTCATTCAATTATTAATAGCCTGCCTGATAACCAATTTGGATGTATTAGCATTTTGCCCGTGAGACCGCGCCGCTCAATTAGGCAATTATTGGAGGCTTGCATGGAGTACTACGCAAATATTTTAAACGGATGGTAAATTTAATTGGATACGTGATCCCAGCGAACCACGCCACCTCGAGAACGATTCGCATGCTCGTTACGCAATGGCGATTGACATGTTCCTGTATAAATAATGAGAACATATAATAACCTCCAAAGCACAATAAATAAAACTAAATGCTGTCTAAGCATAAATTTTGACCGGCAGGGGCGATTGATGCTGCGTTGTTTTCACGCTGCACCAGTTGTCGTCTGGAATCTGTTTTCACTTCAACATCAGGTGGAGTGGAGTCATTTGCCAAGATAAATATTTAAAAAAACATCGAGGACAGTGGTGACAGTATCAAAATCTGTAATTATGTCCTCATGTTTCTATGTACTTTGTGTGTAATGTTTATGGTTAATATTGTTTAAAGGTGTCACCGTGTAAATTTTTACATTCATGTCTGGAGCTGCGCCTCTCTTACTGGTTCCACAGAATACCAGCGCCTTGGCACGTCAATGTCATAGCATAAGCTGAATGGTGACCATTTCGGTTGCATATATAAAAATTGGAAAATGTCCATTATGGTAAGTTGTCGTGGATGCTCCAAATAAATATTTTTCATTTTATTTCAAAAATAAAAAAATGTAAAAAATACATAATGAAAAAAACAAAAGAGTACCCATAATATTCTGTTATAAATGAAACTGTTATAAAAATAACCGTTCCCAAGATTTGGCACAAGATGAGGAGTAGCGCGGCGTTGTCGGATCACAAAACGAATTACGCGCCGAGTTTCAGTGGGGCGTGGAAAGTTCCCGTCGGAACTTGGTCGGCGGTGATCCTCCTCGGTCCGTCCGTAATGCACTCCACGGAGTATCACTGAGTTGCAATTAAAACTTTTTAGAGTGAATTATGCACTACATTAATTTGTTGACACCAGTTTTACAGGAACCAGTAATCGACACTTTTAAAGTGGGGTCCACGGACCCCTTAGGGACCCCTTTAGGGGTCCGTGGCAATGGTATCAGGGGTCCGCAATAGGCCTCATTATATTAGTAGTAAGGGTAATGAAACTACCATTGAAAGTGGTTTAGTGGTTTTGAATATAAATAAGGTTTCTTTTCTTTTCTTAATATTATTTGACAGTCCGCGGGATTGTTTAAATTGTGAAAGTGGTCCGTGACTGCAAAGAGTTTAAGAAACCCTGCTTTAATCATTAGAAATATGGGTCTGTTGATGACCCATATTTCTTTTGTGATTTGTGTGACTTAAGCGACAATCGAATACGGCCTGGGTGTGCACGTGTCAGTATCTTATTTAAAAAAAATATTGTTTTTCTAAATTGTCTCGGGTCTGGGTGTTTTCTATGTATAATAAGTATGTATTTAAGTATTTTAAGTATGTTTATCCGTTGTCTAGTAACCATTTAACGAGTTTCATAACGAAGCTTGTCTTGGGCTAGATAATTGGTGTGGAAAGTTTATTTATTTATTTATTTATGTTTGCTTTTTTTTTCTTTAATGTTATGTTATGTTTCATTACTATGAATTACATTATTACTCCTCAATTTTATACTATTTTTTAGCGAAGAAAACTGTTGTCGGCAATGATAATATTATCGGTTGTCGGACACTGGTCCTACAATGTCGGAAACTAGTCCTACAGTGTCGAACACTGGTGCCACTTCGTTATTCTTTTGTAAAAATAAAGGAAAAATGTCAAACTGTCATCGATGAACCATATTAAAACGATTAACGTACTATATTTAAAACTAGCGGCCCGCCCCGGCCTCGCACGGGTGTAATTTTATTTTTAAACATTTTTTTTTAATATAGCCTATAACCTTCCTCAATAAATAGACTATGGTTTAATACAAAAATAATTTTTCAATTCGTACCAGTTCCTGAGATTAGCGCGTTCAACCAAACAAACAAACTCTTCAGTTTTATAATATTATATAGTACCAGCTGACTGGCGGACTTCGTACCGCTTTGACAGTTTCCATGACAACAAAACAAACAAACAAAACGTTAACAGTTTCCATGACATCAAAACAAACAAATCATTCGTCCGCTTAAGAACACCCGTATCCATGATGGTCCCCTATAGCAGCGCCACCTACCGGGTCCAATTGTAAATATAAACCATTCTCGAATCCACTTGAACACAAACACAGAAAATTTCATCCAAATCGGTCCAGCTGTTTAGAAGGAGTTCAATAACATACGCACGCACAGATAATTTAAATATATATAGATGAGGTAACTTTTATCTGTATTACTCTCATATTAAAATAATATGTCAGGTTTGTTTTTTTGAATTTATTTAAATGGTTTAATCTCTATGTACTGAAAATGTGAAATCTTGCTTGTGCTTGTGGCCTTTACAATAAGCTTAATTTGGGTAAACTTTCAATTTTCGTGACGGTACAACCATACAGGTATATATGTGCTTTATTTTATATGCACATAGTATATTTGTTATGTTTATTGGCAACTTACTACCATTGGCATTGCAAGCAAAATAGATTTGAATTTCAAAGGGGCGGCATTTTTCAAACGTTTTCCGTTTTGAGATAGCTGAAGGCAGTTTGCAAATTTCATCAATATCTGAAATGATAAGGCACAAGTGACGTCTTATTCCACACGAATTCTAACAATAATAAAATACATCTTTAAGGCGAAGGGTAAGACACACTAGCGCCGCTAATGGATTTAATTTGATAACATATTTTGTTACTGGTTTTATCAGTCGTCAAACTCATCTCAAACATGTTTCGACCCTGAGGCGTTACTGACAAAACCCCTCATGTATTTAGTGGGTATGTCCCTCCGCTCAAGGCTTTGAATAACATTGTAAATAAAGTAATCATTACAAGATTAACATTTTTTTTAATATAAAAAGGGGGCAAACGAGCAGGTGGGTCACCTGATGGAGTAATCACCGTCGCCCATGGACACCCGCAAAACCAGAGGAATCGCAGACGCGTTGCCGGCCTTTAAAGAAGGAATAAGCTCATTTCTTGAAGATCCCAAGGTCGTAACGATCCGGAAATACCGCCGCCGAGAGCTGGTTTCACAACAATGTAGTTCGAGGCAAGAAATTATGTAAAAGTACCTGATGTTCTCGCCACCGGGCGTCGTGCAGGGCGCCCCGCACGTGGTAGACCGAGTCAGCGTCTCCCGACTCGGAGCGCGCCCGGCCGTCGACCTCCCGGGTCTCGTCACTGTGGGCAATAAACATTAAGTCAACACAACACACCAATACTCATCATCACTATCATCACGCTCATTTTGTGTTGTATGCCCTAGCTGCGAGCTCCTAATACAAGCTGGCATCACTACATAGTATAAAACAAAGTCGCTTCCAGCTGTCTGTCTGTCCCTATGTATGCTTAGATCTTTAAAACTACGCAACGGATTTTGATGCGGTTATTTTTAATAGATAGAGTGATTCAAGAGGAAGGTTTATATGTATAAAACATGCATATAATTGGCCCCAGTAGGTGGCGCTGCGCTGCCATAGGTTACGGGTGTTTACTCAAGCGGACGAAGTCGCGAGCGGGCCGTTAGTTAATTAATATAATATTAATTAGTGAGGACAACTTAAGAACTTTAAGTAAATTGCCTATACTGTCCTACTGCTTCATCATTGACATCAAGCTAGATCTCCCTATGTAAAAAGGCCCAGCATTACCTAGACTATTCATAGACTGATGATGATGAGGTGATAAGTCTCAATGTAAAATGGTATACCTTTGTTAGTACAAAGGTATAGGTACCATTTTACATTAACATTATTTTTATATTCCCCATACAGTTACGGGGAATACTAATTTGGTGGGTTGTTTGAAAATCAAACCACCAGTAGTTTCCTTGATCTATTTTAGGTATCAATCAACTTTAATGAATGACAAATCACATGACTGTATTTGATAGGACACTTCGATAGCGCGATTCAGTTAGAATACGATCTACGCCATCTAGTAACAAATATTAGAACTAAACTTTTTATATTTACATGCGTCTGTAACACCCAATTACGTCGAGCTAGAACAGCTACGCCTTCAAAGCATCAGATCTCTATAGCTCTTCCCGCATGCCCCTAATTAATTGGCTAGGCACAATTGGATCAGATCTTCAGTAACTGAATCACGGTTTCCACTTCGTATAACTAGAATCGCGTTTCGAGCCTTATGTGCGGAATGGCTGCATGAATTTTCATTTGAAAATGTAATGCGGATTTTACATAAATCAGTTTTCTGCTCTCGCCTCTTTGACGGTAACAAATGCGATTTTATACGCCTCTTGCTTTGATCAATTATACGTACTAGGGGGTTCGGGAATCTTTCTATCGTTATACAAGCGCTTGAAAAACGGTAGGCGACTTTGGGGTAACTGAGCTACAATGACGTTTGTGGCGATTACAGTAAATATTAAGTACAAATGTTTTGCAAACTTAATTCAATCTTTATGTTTAAGACTTAAGGTTCATAGTAAGCTGAAGTTGTTGATGCTATCCAATGTTTTTTCAGATTTTGTTGTTTGTCAAACTGGACCACTTCCGAGAAGAATTTATCTAGTACCTACATAAGTGATCGAAGGCCTGTAGTTAGCACTAGGTAAGATCTGAACCTGAACTTAGAAGCTCATATAACTTTTTAAACATTTTCGTCACTTATGTTAGAATTACTAGTTGTCGCCCGCGACTTCGTTCGCGAAGACTACACTATCTCACAGGAACCTGTTACCGGGATAAAAAGTATCCTATATCCTAGTCCGGGTTATGGTCTGTCTATGTGCAAAGTTTTATCCAAATCCGTTCAGCCATTTTCACGTGATGCGTGGTCAAATAAACAGACAAACAGACAAACATTCTAAAAACTGTTGGAACGTGTTTTGTTATCGATTCTAAGTATTCCCAGCCAACGTTTTTTCGAATATCTTCCACGTACTGACTTTCTTTAGCTTTATTATATGTATAGATTACGATTAACGGGATTATAACGATACATGGGATACTCACACACAACAATAAACATGGTAATAATTCCGTTAACAATAATTAGACTCTCATGTGTCAAATTTGATACCCGGTAGAACCTACAGGAATCTTATTGAATGTAGAGTTATGAATCGGTCAGAATACTAATAAATAAAATAAGAAAAAAAAACAATTCATCATCGTCATCATCATCTCAGCCAAAAGACGTCCACTGCTGGACAAAGGGAGGCTCAAGGATCTCCACAAAACCATAATTATTTATAAATAATTATTTTGTAGATCAGTATAATTTTACAAAACTAAGTTAGCGTTGTCTGAGATTTGCGTTCATATACAATAATTGTCAGAAAGATAAATCTGACGATTGCTTGCTCTGAGATCAGACAAAGCATGATAGAAACACATAAAAAAAGTTCTAGCCGTTCGCTTGTCGGTTGGTACCTAAACATGAAAATGTACAACATCAAAAAAATATACAAACAATTATTCAACCGCAAACAGAAATAATGGCACATAATCATATAGCGGCTTATCTCAATCGTAATCCAGCGGGATGTTTGTTATACAGTTTAAGTACAATAATGGTTAATCAAAAACTAATAAAGCGAGTCCAATGGCAAGCACACAGCCGCTGGCGAGCTTCCAATGCCCGCTCATTCCAGCCATGAACGACCGCGACAATCGAGAGATTTATAGCGGATTATATACGTACTAATATGTAGTATGATATTAAATTCTTCACGGTTGTACGACAGTAGTGCCTAGCTCGTTCGTAATTTTGTACGGCTGGCACTAGGCCCACCCAGTTGTCATTTCACGACTTGAATAACAGTATTGACTGGTGCGGATGCTGATGCTTATATTGAAAACAATGCTGATGCTGATATTGAAAACAATGCTGATGCTGATATTGAAAACAATGCTGACAATCAGCTGATGCTGATGCTGATATTTTAAAGAATGCTGATAATCAGCTGATGCTGAAGCTGATATTCGCAACAGCCCAGGTTCGTATCACTACTTTTAGAAACCGGGAATTTGCATGGCATTAATGTGTCGCAAAAGGGGCCTATTGCGCGTTTTATTAAAACTCGATCAGGTTAGCGAAAACGGTAACTTGTAATAGAAGTTAGACAATCGAGTGATTGATAGCAGATTATATGTTAAAATGACCCGGCAAACTTAGTACCGCATTGACAGTTTCCATCATTGAGTTAAATATATATCAATGGTTTCCATGACAACAAAACAAACAAATCATTTTGTATTGAAAAATGTAATTTTTTGTCGTTTTTAGTATTTTATATATTTTTTTTAATATAGCCTATGTTACTCAGCGCTAATGTAGCATTTTAATGGTGAAAGAATTTTATAAATACATACATACATACATACATACATACATACATACATACATACATACATACATACATACATACATACATACATACATACAAAAATACAAAGGGTTTTCTTTATAATATTAGTATAGATTATTATGTTCTATGATCATTATTAAATTCTTCACGTTTGTACAACATGGTGCCTAGTTGGAATCCACATAGCATTTAAGCAGCGCCTTCTTGGTGTTGAGTACGATTTTTATTCACCATTGGATTGTTTAATGAAAACGAGTTTGTATGTGAAAGATTTAACTATCATTTTGTTACTGCATGGCGATGCCGCTACTTGAATGTCATACAAAATATGGCAAATAAAAGTAGCACCAGACAACCTAGTGACAAACGAAGTGAGGTGCAATTTGCCATACAACTTTGCTTTGATAGAGTCACAAACTATAGAGTACTGATTGTCATACTTAAAAGATAACATTAGATACAATTATTTTATTTTATGTATGTTTATTAAAATGAAAAGTGTCATCTTATTATACCTACAGAGGTCATTTTCTAATATCAGACGCTGTAAAAAGAAAAAAAAATTATTCAAATAAACTTACGAAAAGTGTTTTTGAATCGTCCATAATTTTTTTACCTACTACCCATTCAGGACGTCTATTTTTTTAGCTGTGGAGAAAAACGGGCGCAAGAAACTCCACAGCTTTAATAGAAGTAACAACATTTACAAAAAAAATAAAGTATAGTGTTACCAAATCATACAATATTTAGAATTAAAAACTTTCAAGAGCCCGGAATTACAAATAATGCTTACCTCTATACATTTAATTAACATTACACTTTATTCTAAAAAAACGTACTAAGGCACTATGTATCTATCTATGTATGTATGTACTATGTATGTATCTATGTTTGAAGGGAAAGAAATGCCCTTGCTAAGTTTCTATACATGATCTCCCGCCAATGGCGTAGTGATTCGTTCGCTTCATAAAAACCTCAATTATTGTAGTCTAAACTGAATTAGTTACGCGTATTGTATCATATAACTACAGTATTCTACAGCTAACGAACATGTTGTTGTCGTATTGTATATAGGCAGAGTGTCGCCCCGTATTGCAGTGCTCGGATCGGATGTAATCTGCGGACGATTTAGTGAACATCCTGGCCAGGCGGCGGGCGGGCGGCGCGGCGGCCATTGAAGTTTACAGCAAACCCCGATTTATAGACAAAACGGATTTCTTTTTTTATAGACGTTAACTTATGAATTATGTTGTTTTAAAAATTTTAGGGGTTCACTCGCGTTTATTTTACACATTGATTTATATTAACGACCTCCTTGGTCGAGTGGTTGCACACCGGTTTTCATGGTGTTGCCATCTCTTAGGTCCCGGGTTCGATCCCCGGTCGGATCAATTTAAAAATACCTGTTTTTATCTAAATTGTTTCGGGTCTGGGTGTTTCCTATGAATAATAAGTATGTATTTAAGTATATTATGTACGTTTATCCGTTGTCTAGTTAACCATATAACGACTTTCTTAAGGAAGCTTTTCTTGGGGCTAGATAATTGGTGTAAGTGTGGGAAACATTTATTATTTATTTATTTAGTATTATTATTTTATCCTGACGTTATACGA
Source organism: Eudonia mercurella (assembly GCA_963082485.1). Lineage (NCBI taxonomy): Eukaryota > Metazoa > Arthropoda > Insecta > Lepidoptera > Crambidae > Eudonia > Eudonia mercurella. Next base: position 16,993,327 of record OY720034.1, read on the forward strand.
CAAATAAACGTCGGCCCGTACCTGCTTCGCACCGGTGGAGATTTTTTTTAAATATAGCCTATGTTACTCTGCACTAATGTAGCATTTTAATGGTGAATGAATTTTTTAAATCGGTCTAGTAGTTTTTGAGTTCATTCGTTGCAAACATACATACATACAAAAATACAAAGGTTTCCACTTTATAATATTAGTATAGATGAGTTAAGGTTACGTAAGGTTATAGTGAAATGGTTTCTTATAGTTAAATGCGTGCGTACTAAGTGCATATACTTTTTAAAGATTCTTTTATAACCCTTTATTGCACAAAGAAATCACATCAAAACAGACGTTGCATCACATCATAGAGACAGCGGTATGTCCTGACATACCTCTAAACTCGTATAAACGTGAGAATTAAGATAGCATAAAAACATATTATTGCATTATTATCTAGTAACGCACGGTCAGTAACGAAAGTAGCTGAAAACTTAGTTACTACCATATTGATATGGGAGTCATGACAACCCACGATGCATGCCTTCCTTGTCTACAGATTTTAATTGTGTATAAATATTCGTGCGTGTTTGTAATAAACATTCATTCGATCTGCGACATTGCTGTTTAACTCATCTTCCATACCTGGTACAAGCCTCCACATTGTAATATCTCAACCAGAAATCGTCAAGCACCTAATAACCTAATAAAATTTCTCAGTTGTTTTAACAAAGTACTAAATATTCCGCTGATGACTTCGTGACGCTATGACTTCATGCGTGTGAGCGTGTTTTGAGTTTATTCTTAAATATAATTTAAAATCTTATTAATTAAGTTACTTCAATTATTTATTTATTAAGTTTATTTGAAGACTTATAACTAGCTAAATATACTCACTCGTAATAGCTAGTATACATACACACATAGGTACTATAAATGTCATGTGACCCATATTAGCTAAAAAACCAATTACATGTCCATAAGGTTATGAGAGGAGCTCGATGGCGCAGTGGTTAACACGCCCGGTCTGCGAGCTGTGGTTAAGCAACTTTCGCAAAGACCGGTCATCGGATGGGTGACCAAAAATTTATAATCTCGAGCTTCTCCGTGCTTCGGAAGGCACGTTAAGCCGTTGGTCCCGGCTGCATTAACCACCAATCCGTACTGGGCCCGCGTGGTGGTTTATGGCTCGTTCTCCTTATCCAACCATAGGTAGGGAAGGCTCGTGCCCCAGCAGTGGGGACATAAAATGAGCTGATGATGATGAAGGTTATAAGATGTGTATATAATCAAAGGGCTATAATATTATGCAACCACACAAATAATGTTAAAGTCAGACCTTAATAATATCAGCACTTCCAATAAACCCTATACACATTTGATTGTAAGAATCCTATTTCATGTAACAAAACACAGGTCTATTAATCTGAGCGCGCCATAAGTCTCAATGGCCGGGTCGGACAAAATGGCTACTAAATCGTTTGCAGAATCTGCAGATTACATCCGAGCGAACGCAGTGCTGGGCGAAACGACTCGTAGTAAATATATATTATTTTACATTTACTCTTGCCTCACTAAAATAACTTAATAATTAGCTATTATTTTAACAGTTAAGAGCTCGAGGACGCAGTAATTAACGCGACCGGTCTGCAATTGCATAAGTTAACCTGTCGTCTGCTGTGAATACAGACACAATAAAATTTTAATTGTTTAGTTGGGGCACTGATCAGTGCTCACCGCAGATGAGAGGTTAAGCAACATCGGATGGGTGACCAAAGATGTATTATCTCGAGTTTCTCCGTGCTTCGGAAGGCACGTAAAGCTGTTGGTCTAAGTTGCATTAGCAATCTTTAACAAACACCAATCCGCACTGGACTAGCGTGGTGGTTTATGCTCCGTTCTCCCGCTGATGTTGCCATCCATAGGGAAGGCCCAGCCCGTGCGTGCCCCAGCAGTGGGGACATAAAATAAGCTGGTTAAGATGATGATTGTGCAGGGTGCATGATGCGTGTTGAATTCGCCATTCAGCATAAGCAGCGCCTCCTGGTGATTAACCCTTTCAGCGTCTGAATATTTTAATATTTTTTTGCTGTATGTATGCCGTCATACATATAATCAGCTACGAGATAAATCGTACCTGGTTAAAGAACATAAATCCCTTAGACTATGCCCACTACGAGTATAACCAAAAACTCTGGCGTTACGTGTAGTTTATTGTTTTAAAGCTTATCACAGCTAAATTTTGTATTCCTACTGCAGAAAAGACGGAATTATATCTTCATTTATTTGTTTGTATTACTACTAAGTACCTTATGTTTGTCATGTCATATCTTTTTTCCATTAAAAGTCTGGTTTTTGATTTTATCATGTGTTTTCTTTGCTAATGCCAAACGTTCAAAATCCGACCTTACCTGTAGTGCCAATAAATAAATTTTTGTACAGGAGGCCCAACAAAATCTACGAATATATTCGTAGTCAGCACCATTCTAAAAACCCGCGCTACGAGTTATCTCGTAGCAGGCACGCAAAAGGTTAAATAAAAAATTGTTACGACTTGTTTCGTAAACGTGATTGAATGGCGAATGAAACTCACACTATAGGCACCCTGAGTAGTTCTCCGTAGTTGAGGATTCTGAGTAAAGTGTCTTTGGCCTTTTACGAGATAAACTAAAGCTTTTTTGCTTAGCAGCAGTAGAAGTTGCTGACAGTTAGTACCATGTCGTCATAGCTTTATTAGAAGTTGACAAGTACCTTTTCTATTTTTCAGATAGTTCGACGAAGTGCTAAAATTGTGCAGCCACTTTTGCTGCTGCTTGTACCTGACCTGTATTTACTACACATACTAAATTGTTAAATAATCTGGGGACAAGAGTTTACGGGTTTGTGACTCGTCCCTGGATGGGTAGCCAATTGTTGATCCGGCTCTACTTAATGATTTTTTTTAACCGTTTTTGGTTATATTATTAAGTCAATGGGCAAAGTAAAAAAACGTGATCAATATATAGATAGAGCCTTATACTCGTAAAGAGTTAACTGTTACGCTACCCAATAAGGCTATTGATTTAAGCTGAATAAAGTAAAATGGCGGTCGTGAATACAAACGTACCAAACTAATTTAACATTAATTACTGCTAAGGCCTAAATTGATTTTAATTTCCACCAATCTCCGTATTAAACATAACAGGAACAAAGGGGGAAAAATCTTGAGGAACTTTAATAAAAGCTTTTTCTAACAAAAGCAAGTAGGTAACAAAAACGCAAAAATGTTCGGATGAATCGTCTTATCCGAAAAACGATTTCAACCCGCGCCGAACTGACTGGAAAACCCGACGGCGGCCACGAAACGAACAGCCGCAACGTCCACACCCTTTCAACGGAAAAAAAACCTAAATACCATAACAATAGGAATGTAAATGCCATCCGCGATTTCATTACCTTCAGCCACGCGAGCCGAGCAACTCGTAATAAGTGCCCTCGCAAATTCCCATCTCTGAAACGTGGCGTGGAGAACGTAATAACTGCTTTATACATCAGGCGATTATGATTCTTGCTTCGTTAGCGTGGAGTCCACTTTTGATTGTGGCGAGTGTGGCAAACGAGGGTAGATATACGTCAACGCAAGAGCGTAAGCGGTGCGCGAGACTGAGCGAAATGGTTGTGTATTGTTTGAAGATAGGCAACGAAACGGTCCGCTCGATAGGGTAATGTTAACTTATTGAGAGAGACTGCTCGCTCATAAATAGTGCCGTGGAAAAGCTTGTACATTTTTCGGGCGCTAGGTAGCCCCCCACCCACCCAGTCACTCCTGATATAATGGAAGCATTTATGGAACGAGTTGGGACGCAGAGATAAATTGATATCGTTGACAGGAATACAGCTTAATTTTGTTATCCCAGGCTTTACGGGGCAAGCCGTAAGCGCCTTACTTTTCGTTCGTTCATTAGTTAATGTAGTATCACCTATGGATGCATAGATACGTTTTCGTTTAGTTAAAAGACACATACTCTATATGTTTCAGTAACTATAGTTCACTATATCATCATCAACGTCCATAGTCAGTAACCTCACTTCTTCATCATCAACAGTCACTTGGTAATACTGGGTATAGGCTCCTCTTTGGGCAGCCAGCATCAGAAGTCGACCACTTCAGTACAGGTCACCACTATACCTACCACTATAGCTAGATAATTTAGTTAGTCGGTTAGGCAAAATGTTAAAAAAAAATTGCGAGTATCGCTGCTGTTTGTGCCTACACGTCACATAAGTCCTGTGCTATGCTAAGCTAGGAGTTGTCAATGATTTTTCTTAGGTCCACAACCATCATATAGTATTTATTTAAATTGCAAAAAAAATAACACATTAAATTACATTTCAAAATCGTTCAAAAACAACGCCACGGTGTCTAGTTTTTTAGGCAAGTGAATTGACGTGTGGGTCCCAGAACAATTGGGCTGTGGATACAATGAGCTGTCAGTTGAAACCTCAAATCCCTGATTGTCTATGAGTTTTATAAAGGTCCTAGTTGTTGACATGTTGTTGACGCACTCAGATATTGGAGCTCACACATAAAGGCCTCTAACTGTCATGGATAATGCTCATGTCTCTCCTGCGAAGGCCAGAGCGCTTGAGGTGAAGTGGTGTTTTGGTGAAACAAGGACCAGTAGGTATTGTTACGAAATACCTGCCTATATAATGAGGAGCTCGATGGCGAAGTGGTTAACGCGCCCGGTCTGCGATTGCTAATGTAAGCAACTTTACTAAAGGTCGGTCATCGGATGGGTGACAAAAAAATATCATTTCGAGCTCCTCCGTGCTTTGGAAGTCAGGTAAAGCCGCGCCGAACTGGGCCCGCGTGGTGGTTTATGGCCCGTTTTCCCTATCCATCCATAGGGAAGGCTCGTGCCCCAGCAGTGAGAACATCAAATGAGCTGGTGTGATGATGATGTAGCCTACCCTATAATAGATCTGTCTTAGTAATAACTAATTGCTGTTTCTTGGTTGGCAAACATCATCATTTGACCTAGATTGATGGATTTTACTTCTAAGGCCACGCTTCCATCAAGGTGGGCCGACAATCTGGTGAAGGTCGCGGGAAGCCGCTGGATGCGAGCAGCATAAAACCGGTCGTTGTGGAGATCCTTGGGGGAGTTCTTTGTCTAGCAGCAAACGTCTTTTGGGTGAGATGATGATGGTTCAATGAACTATACATAACGAAGAAATAACATTTACTTATAATGAGATATAAATCCCTACTGTATATCACATCACATTAATATTAAAAATGCGAAAATTTGTGTGTGTTTGTATATTTGTTGTTTCTTCATACAAAATAATACAAGGACAGAATATAAAGGACAATCACAACATGTAAAAAAACACAAAAAAGCTAAAATAAATAAATTAAATATTTAAGTTTGCAAAAACATAATTTACCAGTATAATTTTTTACAATGTCATACAGTACTAGTAAAAGTCAAAACCTGTCTAAGAAAAAACAAAGTTAAACTATAGTTAATAATAATAAAAATACGACAAGTATGCAAGAGCAGACCAGCCTCCACAGGCGGCACCCGTTAACGAATCACTAAGATTATAAATGCGAAAGTTTGTGTATATGTGTGTATATTTGTTGCTTCTTCACGCTGCAACGGATGGTGGATTTGGATGAAATTCGGCATACAGACAGTTTATAACCTGGATTAACTAGTAATATTATAAATGCGAAAGTTTGTGAGGTTGGATGTTTGTTACTCTTTTACGCAAAAACTACTCAATGTATTTTAATGAAACTTTTTAATAATATAGTTCTTACACCAGAATAACATATAGGCTATGTTTTATAAAGATATTTTATTATTATTCAGATTTACAGGCAATAAACAGCCATTTGCGAGCTAATTTGACGTGCGCTGCAAAAACCGTACGAGTTATACGAATACGAGTATCCCTATGGTGAAAACGTGTCTTCTTAATTGTTTTACAAAAACGTTTGCGACAGCATATTATTATACCTATCTTTTATATTATTGCCATTATTGCCAAAACAGTTACCCATCATCATCATCATCATCATCGGCCTATCTTAGTCCACTGCTGGACATAGGCCTCCCCTAAAGTTAAGTAAAGTTAGTTTTCCTCCAGTTAGCCATAAACACAATAAAACTTGATACTATATTTCCAGTGCACGTTTTGTAGTAACAAACTTATTCTTATTAAAATAAATACTTTTATCGCTTTTAATATTTAATTTAGATAAACATTGTCTTTTACACTACGTTATTTGGACAAATATTTTAAAAGTTATGACAATGAGAAAAATGGGTTGGTCCGGCGCTGGGCGATCGAGCGCACTGCAAGCGAAAACTTCTTGAAATTGGTAAATGAAGGCCATCTACAAAACTAAGTCAAAGCTGCAGAGTATAACCAGCTTCTTTGCTTAGCGATTCAATTGTGGACTATGTAAAAGCCTTAGATTCGATTGAAACATGGGTCGTGCTACAATTATTCAGCGGTGCTATATTGACAACCAGCATATCGAAATGTTGAAGTGGTTTTATGAAAACGCCACTATGTCCGACCGTCTTCAGGACGAGAGCTCGAAACTCGTTCAGTTTCAGCGAAGAGTGAGACAATGAGACGTTATATCTCCGAAACTTTTCAATGCTGCACTGGAAGGTATCTTCAAGCTTCTTGACTGAAAAGGACTCTGCTTCAACGTCAACAGCATATACATCACTCAGCTTCGATTTGCTGATGATATAGTGGTCATGGCTGAGACCCGGGTACACCTTAACAAGTATGTCTTAAAATGAAAATAAAGAAGGCGAAAGTTAATTAAAACTTACCTATCGTATACACTCCTCTGAACATTGGAGACTCTACCCTTGAAGTTGTGGACGATCATGTTCACTTGGGACAAACGGTCCACATAGGTAGGTACAACTTCAGATAATAGATCAATCATCCAATTATACACATCCGGAACACCTTTTCGCCCGGTATGCCGCTGTGCCTTAAGAGCTCAAGCGCGCGAATACCAGACACAATAGAATTTTAATTGTTATCGGCCACCTGGTGGTCGCTCATCGCTCAAGGGGATAAGACGAAATTCTTTGACCATTGTGTGTTGACAGTGATGACACCCGGGACGGAACCGTGGTCGCTCACTATAGGCCTCATAAGAAGTCTTAAGATCACCCAAAGAGCAATGGAGAGGGCTATGGAGAGGGGAATCCGTAAAAGAACAAAGGTTACCGACATAGCCCAAAGAGTTGCTAAGCTTACTTGAGCTAAGCATGCGAGCGATGTGTCCTGCCCACTGCTAGTGGGCAGGGCACATCGCTCGCAGAGATAATGGCAGCTGGGGTGGAACAGTTCTCATGTGGTCACTGAATAATGCAGTGTTGGCATGCCTCCAACAAGGTAGACGGACGATCTGGTTAAGGTCACGGCTAGCCACTGGATGGAAGTAGCACAAAACCAGTCGTTGTGAATGAAGGTATGGTTCTATTTACACACCAACTTTGTCATGTAGTGGAACCAAAATACGACGAGGATGTAGTGGGTTCGGAAAAACTTGAGCACTTATTATAGCAAAACATTCCTCCAAAAGTTAGTTAAATAAATAAACCTTGGACAAAATAACTAGCGAAATATCAGAGTACAACTTCATCCGATGACACTACGAGCTATCATGTGGAATTTTTAAACTCTTTGGAGCTATCCGGGGTGCCATCCCATAAGCTGGAATTAAACAAGGTAGGTATACCCGCTTTGTTAATGCGCGGCTTGGTCGCGCTAAGATTAGGTTATGGAACGATTTACGGTACTCGGTAGCAAGTCACAATCTTAACTGGAGAAAAGAACGGAAAAAATGTGCTAATACCATGCATCTCCATTATACCAAATAGTAACTAACATACCATTTACTTTTAAAAGCTTACAGTTTCCATAAAAAAATGTATTTCCAATGTCTATCATCATAAGTCACAGGGTCAAACCTTAAAGGTAGCAGGCATACGTTTGGGCACGCCATGCTTTCCACAGCACAGCTCTATGTACCTAGCTTGCTCACGTGTTTCAAAAAATATCCTTGAACATAGTTTATATGAGTATGTTGCAGTAAATAGAAAACTAAAAAATATAGTTATAAGCACAGACCAAATATCTAGGTCTGTGGTTATAACCCATATTTAGTCCTAAGTGTAATATTTTTTTACTGGAAATTAGAGTAAAATAGAAATGCTCCTGTAAACCAATTTTCGGTCACAATATTTTATTATAGAACCTTGGCACAGTACATAAAACAGAAGTGCCGAGTAGAAACAGTGCTGATCGTAAAGCCGGCAGCGCGTGTACACGCCAACATAAAAGGAGTTTCCCTTCTGCATACAAACTTGTGACAATCGAAACGCAACACAATGACGCATGTCCTTCCCTTTCACTCGCTAGACACGGGTATAATGGCGTCTCTCTCGGTGACACATCCTTCCTTTTACTAGCGGACATAGAGTACAAACGGACAGATGCGATATTATCAGGGCTGCTACAAAGCGCTACCTCTGCTCAGATCGCCGGCAGTCAATAGATACTACGCCATTGTGCTTAGCATAGCGTGAAATATGAATTTCTGAACGACAATGTTCTATGGTTTGGTAAAGGTCAGCGGAAGAAACAAACTTCAATAAGATGATGAAAGTATCGCAAGGTCGCGACGTGGTACAAAATTTGATATAACCACCACAACATATTATCATGATATCATCATCAATCAGCCTCATCAAGCCTTGCCACATAGACACACATGGGAGATGCAATTGTCATAACAATAACGTACTATTCACACACATTGCACACGCATTTGAGGGCGTTAATCTTATGATAACTTTGTGTAATATTTGTGTAACCTCTAACTGTTGGAATAGGTATACTAATGCTTCTAACATTGCTATTATGGCGACAGATTTAGATGAAGTAGATAGCTGAGTTGACTTAAAGCATCAAATTGAACACAATATGTACCCCCGCTGGGTATTAAGGTATTAAGTGCGGTGATCCACAAAACCTCAGACAGTGGTTAAACATTGATAGAAAAGCAAAATTAAAGTAGCCATTTTATTCAGTATCAAAAAACTAGCAGGGTCTGCACAACTTTAGCTACTTCTGCTGGGAATTAAGACCTGCGGTGATACACGAGACCTCAGTGGTTTAACATAAATAGAAAATCAAAACTTAAGTGAGCATTTCATTCAGTCTCTATAAAACTAGCGGGCTCCGAGGAATATTACGAATTGATAACGTCCCGCGGAGAGGCGGGCCAACCCTCGTCCGTCCATTACTCTTGGCATGTGTCAGAAATGCTAACGGAATTGTTGTGGAGGCAGCCCTGAAAGTTGCGCGCTGTTTTTATGGCTAGACACACAAAATAAGGAGACTGCAGAAGGTAAGCTTCATATAAACGCGCTTGAGCTACGCACGTAGACACAGACACGGAATCTCGCAACAGCTGCCCTCGGACTGTTTTGAGATACATGTCCGTCAGAGGGTCTATATAAAAATCTCGAAGATTATATGAATTTTAGGCGGAACAAAAATATCTTATTTTACTTTCTTAAATTATATTTTTCAAGCACAACAAATCAAAGACTAAGAAAAAGGATTTAACAGTCTATGTGTGCGTTGCTCGAGCGCAGTATTTATTAAGCTTACCTTCTGAGTCTCCTTATCTTGTGCTAAAGAGCTTTTGCCGATTGTGGCAAACTTGATTTGAAGTTGACTGTGTGGATTACCTACCTAGAGAATCTAGGGATATATCGGATATGGCACTTTTTATTTATTTACAGACTATATTATTCCTAATTAAAAGGTTTCTTAAGAATCTATTTTACGCTGGAGTTTTAGTTTTAGTTCTCGTACATACGCAAATGACAGTGTATTTCTATTAATAACAGACTGAATTAAATATAAGATTACTTCGAAATCTATTTTAGACTTTTTATTCTAGTACATACACAAATAAAAAGTCTTAATAGCGATCATGTTAAACACTTATACTGGTATAGGTATGTATTAACTTAAACTTAAGTACATAAATATATTTTCAATATCTACTTTTCATATGAGTGATAGTGATCATCGTCATTATCTCAGCCAAAAGACGTCCACTGCTGGACAAAGGCCTCTCTCAAGATTGAGGGGAATTTGCCATAATCGCCACGTTTGGCAGGCGGGTTGGCGATCGCAGTATGGTTAGAATTATTACAATGAGACGCTGCTGCCCATCCTCTGAAATGATCCCTAAGTCGCCTTCTACGACACCCACGGGAAGAGATGGGGTGGAGCAATTCTTTATCCCCGGCACCTCCCTCGTGTGGTGCCGGGGAAGTGATTTGAGAGAGAAATCAGGTTGTTTTTATCAATTGAAATGATAAATGAAATGAAATGCAATGACGTATAATTATTTACAAAAAATAATTAAATAAAACCCAGACAGTATTATATAATAACATATTTTAGGTACTTAGTCGTTATGTATGTAAGGCAATTAAAATAAAAAAGAAATAATTAATTCTAAAAATGTTGAGCTGTGATACTTACTGAACATAAAAGTACAAAAGTTTTCAGGTACTTTCATTGCTGAGTGTACTACTGGAAATCGTTACCCGCCTCACCAACAAACTCCACAAAGAGAAAGTAACACAAATTAAAGAAAATTTGTGAAACTGCGTCCTAATAGTAATATCAACCATTTATCTCGGGATAACATATCATGTGCGATATCGTAGTACATATATTTTATGGGAAATGTGTACCGAAGAGACGCAAGAAAAACATTTTCCAGGTTATAAAGGTCGGCGCTCTGGCGAAAACAAGTTCATAAAAACTTGTCATTCCCGCAGACAAGACGGTGCTGCCGGCAGGGGTAGGGTTACCAGGTGTCCGGCTTATGCTGGACATGTCCGGCTTTTTAAGACATGTACGGTTTTTTACGGCCATGTCTGGCCAAGCCTCCAGTCTGTTCAGACTTTGTTAGGTTTATAAAGCGTCCGAGTGATCGAAATAATTTATTAAGTAAATGATTGATCTATATGGTAAAGGTTAATTTCAGCTTTAAAAAAGTTTCCGGTTTTTAGGGCCAAAAGTTTGGCTAAAGAAAGGATGTATAAGATCCGTCCTCCAACTGATACTATATGTATATTAAAAATCGTTTCTATTCTACTCCTTCTTCTATTTCCCTACAATTTATATCATCATCATCATCATCATCTCAGCCAATAGACGTCCACTACTGGACAAAGGCCTCCCTCAAGATTGAGGGGAATTTGCCATATGGTCATTTGCAGTATGGTTAGAATTATCACAAAGAGACGCTGCTGCCCATCCTCTGAAATGGTCCCTAAGTCGCCTTCTACGACACCCACGGGAAGAGATGGGGTGGTGCAATTCTTTATCTCCGGCACCACACGGGGGACAATTTATATATTCATTTATTAATGTTTACTTATCTATATTAATTTTATGTATTTTATTAGCTCCGCCGGTTGATCAAAGTCAGTGTAACGCCCTATCATGAGTACCATCACATACACGGTATTTCCCGTAAAACTCTTCACTTTTGGGACTTGTCACCATAGTAATGTTAATCATCTTACTAAAACATTGTGGCTGAGATACATTTAAAATCTGTTGGTTTGGGGGAACATTTTGACGGATCGTAGTCCAGCTTCTGAATTTTAAGGCGTGGTAACCCTATGCGTTGGGACGTTCCGCAAATGTTGAAGGAAAGTTCCAAATGCTGTGTGCCTGTGCGGGCAACATTTACCGTTTACTTTTTCAGCAAAGCGATAATAACCAATGTGAAAATTTCAACATTCGCGCGTAAATAGGTCGCGAAAATCGCGGACAAGATTTTACGTAATTAGCTGTATGTTTTATTTTTATGAAACTTGTAGCATTTTTAATGAGACTGTAGTAATTTTTAATACTGTTTCTCTATTAGAAATCATTTCAAATTAGTATCCTCTACAAACTTCAAAGTTTATTTTTTTTCTAAATATGCTTAAAGTCTTATGGTTTTGTTGCCAAAACAGCCTTATTCAATGTAAATAACTACGTCTCCCACGTCCACTCCTATCTTAAAATGTTTGCCAATATTAAATATCAGTAAAGAATTAGGCAAACTATAATTATAATTATAGATTTATTAAATTTTACAAACAAAAAGATTATCAGAGAGTGCGGATTCAAACCACGCTCATGGAAATTTTTTCTACATTTTTCCAAATTGAAATTTTTTTGCAATAAAATCCACGTATAATTTTATAAATCCATAATTATAGAGCTTTAAAGTGTGTATGGTTTGTATGCGTAAAAGGAAAGTTCCGAATGCAATGCGACCGTGAGGCACCATTAACCGGAAGCAAAGCGTTAATAATCAGGTCGCGGAAATGTGGAATATTGTGAAAAAACGTGAGAAATTATTGTTGTGCTTTATTTTGGGGAACTTGTCGCATTTCGAGTTATGAAGGTTGTAATTTATAACTTTCTTCATTAACATAGGATAGTGGCACCAGTCTCCGACAGAAACCAGTGATCGACACATTGTTCCGACAAGTGAGTGACAAGATGCGTAAGGTTTAATTCAACTGTATGAATAGCTTTTTCTAATTCTAACAGATTTCAAAAACAAAAATGTTGAAAAATTTTCCACGAGCAGGATTTGAACTTGAGCTATCGTGGTTCTAACCAGTCCGCCGAAATTATTCAACACTTTTTACTTTGAAAGCCAAAGGCGGGCTGGTTAGAACCACGATAGCTCATTGGAAGAGCACCTGACCCGGTATGTCAGAAGGGTGCAGGTTCAAATTCTGCTCGTGGAAATTTTTTCAATATTTGTGTTTTTGTAATTTGTTCGCAACAAAATTTGCGTTAAAAATTATTTGACATTCTAATAGATTTCCTTTAAAAAATGTAAGGCCCGATTTCTTAGATAAGTTTTATCCAACGAATAATATTGTCAGTTTGACATATTTTCTGAGGAGAATCTGTCATTATGTCAAAATTATTGAATTAATAAATTTTTACTGACGATTGAAAAATCAGCCCTAAGGCAAATAAGTCTTGGGTTTAATATCTCAGAGAATAAGAACGTTTATTAATCCATTTTGAAAGGACACGTCATTATTCAATCTGTGGGAAGTAGTGTAAAATAATATATTTTGTTGTCCGTCTAACAAAATATGTGGAAATAAAATAACTTTGTTGCTCGAAGATTTCTCTCTACCCCGAAAGAAATGTCTCCACAAGAAGCCCTGTTTCCTATCTGTCAACGTCGGTACCAGTCTGCGCTGCTTAAAGCCGTAAGTGTTTACAGCTACAAACGATTATAGACCCTAGTACATTTAAGCAAACGGATCAATTTCTTTTAACATTGACACGTGGCTAGTTTCGAAAAAAATTAGAAGACTCCTAACGTTACAGCAAATGGGTATGTTTTATTTTCCAGAGAAATGAAATGTTTTTCGAAAAATGTTGGCGGCCATCTTTTTAAATGGAAATGTGTCTTGTTCAGCGGGACCGAACGCTACAGAGCTATGTAAATACTTCTATAATAGTGTGACTTTATTTCCTGTGAATGGCGATTTCGAAATTCTTATTTTCGTTAACGTGATAAACAAAACTCACAATCGTGATAAACAAAACTCAAAAAGCGTGTATCGTGAAAAGTCGTACTGACTTTGATGGCGCAAAATTCGATTACATTAACGAAAACGAAGATTTTACGGCAAAAGCAACTCACTTCGTTTGCCAGGGTGGGAAGTAACAGTTGTATTTGCCTTTGGCATGGCAATGGCAAATAAGACTCGCACTAGAAACCCAGAAGTTGCTGCTTAAATACAATACCAATTCTTGTTTTTATCGACGTGATCGAATTGGGTAGTTGACTTGTTAATCAATAGATAAACTTTTTAGCAAATTTCAAAACGATTTTTGACAATTAATTTGAATGGAAATTAAAACTATAACGGCACTATTTTATTCCGCTATTGTGTGTTTATTAATAACTTTTAGGTTACAAATATTTATGCTTAGGTCAATTAAAAAGTAGTTTAATGTTTAAAAGAACTGTTATGTACGTGATTTCATTTATACATTTAATTAGAATAAATATTATTAACGGGATTATTACCATGTTTTTTGTTGTGTTTGAGTATCCGATATTTCGGCACAGTTGCATGCGCCTTGATCACGGATGTACTGAAGTTATTGCGGGTGGGTGATTATGAGCAGACAAAACGATCTACCCTCTTCCTTAGTCGTTTTTTGCGCTCGATACTCGTATGTCTCCTAAGTCACTATTCACTCGAACTTGTTCTCGACACACTACATTAACTGTATCAGATCGTGAAACGGCATTTTTGTTCTGTTTGCGGTCTTTACATAAGCTAATCACTGAACTCCAGATACGCGACAGTGTAACCCATCTTCGGGATTGAAATTTTTGTATTTTGTAATTTCAATCGTTTCTCTAACCAACCTAGGTATGTTGTGGCGTTTTGTCAAAATTATCTGGGGGATATAAAACTCAATCCAGTGATTAGGACCCGATTGGATCAAATGTTCAGCAATGGCCGATTTTTGCGTATCATTATTCTTTACAGCTTTGATATGCTCCTTAATTCGGCAGGCTACTGTACGTTTTGTTTGGCCAATGTAGGAGCTACCGCAGCTGCAATCGATCTTATACACACCGGGCTTTTCTAGGGGAAAGCTGTCTTTTGGTGATGAATGTAAGTGACCAATGATAGTTAAAAAAGTTATACATTTAATGTTCTGGAATTTATTATTATTTTTGTCAACATCCCTATTGGTCAATAGTCGCAACTTAGGACAGATAAAAATAACGTTCACATGCAACATTAATTAAAAGAACTCAACGTTTGTACGTAAAGCTCGTAGTTACTCATATTTTACAGAAAATAGGTCACTCCAACGAGTTTATATGAGAAGTGTTCGTGACAAAGTGTCAATTTGAGAACTTTTCGCTAAATTACGTAGTTCCGGCAAGCGTTATCATATTTGCTACATCAACCGTAGCGTCGAACTTCGTCTTTGAAAGTGGAGTTCGATGGGGTCGGCTAGTGAGTTCTGATTTCGATTCTGCAAGTTATGCATTTGTCTTAATGGCGGTTCATCAGATGTCATGTTTTTTTTTATTCTTCAATTTATTTTGCGACTTTTATCACACAGTGACAATGCCAGTCCCAACATATCTTAAAAAATGACAGTTGACAGTGATGTTAAAAATAGGAAAATTTCGCGATGTTTATTTAGATTTAAATATAATTTTTTTTACTACACACAATTTCAATAAATAAATTAGAATAGTAATAAAATTGGTGATATTTTTAATTTTACAGTAATGATTACCTATAGATACATATTCGGGGGTTCGTGTGTTAGGCCCCCGGTGTGTGACGCCCCCGTGGTGGAGGCACCCGATTTTCAATTAAGTTATAACAGGCGATTTTGTCGTAATAAAAGTCATTTGTACTACATACAGGCAGCAACAAAATGTTTCTGAACTAAATAAGTAATTTAATTTCACTGTGAAATTTCATGTTTATGATTATTATGAGTATGATGCGTTACAGGTATAATTATCTGATTATGTACAGTCACCAGGCACTAAGATGTGACTATCAACGGCCTGCAATAATATCTGATCATTTGTGGAAGACATATATATATGACGATCTAACACGGTATAAGTATGTGATGATTTGTCGCCGGTACAAATATAACTTTTCGATAATGGCATAAGTATCTGACACCGGGCCGCTTCAAAATATATGACATTGCACAAAATCAAAAATTATGTAACCCACCACCAGCATAAATATTTATTCACTGTGAACATATAACCATCGGATCACAGATGGACCGCATAAATATCTAGCATGATACAAAATCTAAAATATGTAATCAATCTGCAAATATGAACTTTATCTTGTTGTCTTACGAAAATATTTTCAATACATAGACCTGACGTTTTATGGAAAGAGTGCAGACTTATCAGTGCATATGTCCGTCGCACGTTTCAGGCTATCGCAAGTTTGACAGATCCCACGCTATTAAATAAAATTGCTAACTGGAACTAGGTAAGTATGTAGGTATGATTATGTAAATCATCCTAATATTTAACTGTGACTTTTCTCTTAGGATCTGTGATTTTGCACGTTAATGTTGCAATATTTTAATGTTTAATTATTTTGTTATCAATGTTGTAAATATTTAAGTAGATACCTATATCATTTATAAGGTATTCAAAATTACCTTAATTACATTTTATATTAAGTACTTTAAATCATCTGATTTTATCAAATGTGATTTTAAATTGTAACTTGACTAATGTGATATTATTAGATAAGCAAATTGTTGTTTCACTGACATTATTAATAAAGATTTATATTAAAAAACTAAGACATTGATCATTAAATTTTTCAAATAATTTCATGTAGACACTTATAAACATTTTTATAATAGGTTACACTTTGCTATCTGACTGTACTTTTGATAAAAATATTCAACTTATAAATTTTATCGCACTAAAACGAAATCGGGTGCCTCCACCACGGGGGCGTCACACACCGGGGGCCTAACACACGAACCCATATTCGGTGAATTAGTCAGTTATTTTAAATATATATTTTTATAGAAAAGTAGAAAAAAAAAATGAGCGAGAAGACATTTATTTCGGACAAAGCACATTAAAACATTACATAGAAAGAAAACGAGACAACAGTTCAAATAATAAAAAAACTTAAAGAAAAGCTGGAAGGGCCCAATCCTTTTACTGGAATAAAAACTGTCAAAAAATTTAAAACAAAATCATAAATGGTATCATAATTTTCTTAACAAAGTTTAAGTTTTTAGTTAAGTTTAAGTTTAACTTTATAAAAACTTCGCGACACGCTCACAGGACACTCAAGTTCTGTCCAAGTCAGTTAAAAAATACTTAAGAATAATTGGAAACCTAGGACTCAAAACTTAATTTTAGAAAAATGCCTATTTAATTTTGACCGCGAAGGTTTGATGCAGAAAATCCTATACACGTGTAACGGTTGGCCCAACATACAGCGACCTTTTCATTTTCTTGCTTTTAGCCCCGTCGTCGCCGCCACAATCCTTGGGGAATCGCGACGGAATGAAAGTACCCTGTGTAAACAGTGTGTTCACTCCACTGGGAACGGAATGAACGAGCTCCTTTATGGACTTAATATCGTTGCATAAAGGTGCATGCAACAAACTACAATATTCGTTTTTTGTATTTATAGATTTATCCTATCCTATCTTGTCTTATCTTATCTTATCTTATCTTATCTTATCTTATCTTATCTTAGTGAGGCCTGCTGAAGTTTCCCTCTCCCATTATCACTTCGACCCATGGGGATCTTTTGTGCAACCACATCCTTTAAATTTTTCTTCCCTCAAATAATATCCAAAGATATCCATAGAGATTTTACATAACTGCAGCGCCCGCCAAAATAAATATTGATGGACGAACGTGACAATATTGGAAAAGGTGAAGCTGAGACACACATACGAAAGTCCATCAATGCCCTGGTTGCAGCCAAGGTAGTTGATGTTCAAATAATGCCCGGAAATTACAACTAAGTTGACAATTTTCAAGCTCCATTATGTTCACTTGTTTCTTTTTTTAACTTTTATCCTAAATACTTTTTAATAATTTCTATTTGCAACACAGTTCGATATTTAAAACCTTTGAACGGTTTGTACGTTACCTCTTTAGTTGCCATGTTTTACAGTAAACAGTTCGTTCCATTTTTAAATAACACGACACTGATTATTCATAGTTATCCGCATTCGGCCTGCTAAAAACAACAGAATTGGGTTTTTATACTCATTTCATAAGAAAATTGTCATTAAAAATTATTCTATGACTCTCCATAAAAATAGAAACGTCTACCACGCTGCATCAGCCGCCTAGTCTCAATATAAAACACAATAAACAACACAATCCGACCCGAATAGGCTAGCAAGTGAAACGGGCAATCACTTTAACGGGCCCCAACGATCCCGCCGATTCAATATCCCATTTTATTCCTACCTGTTTCCCAATAAGGCTGCTTTTCCACCAAGCTCGGTGTGCGAGGAAAATCTACCAAAATTTTACACCGCAAGCAATGATAAAGGTATGTACGTTTATTATATGCATACAAAACGACTGTACAAAATTTTCAATGTGTTTCATTCGAATTTCGAACGCAGCGACAGCACACAAGTTTTTATACGTTATTTTTTCAACCAGAAAACTAACTAAAATGATCAAATGGTGTAAAAGGAAAAGCAATAAGAACGAAAAGAGAACTAGTATTTGTAATTAAACATTTTTCTAACGAAAATTAAACCAAAAATACATACAGTGGAACATAGAACCTCCTCCTTTTTTGAAGTCGGTAAAAAGTGGGGTTACGTAACTCCTTCTTTTGTTCGGGACTTCTTTTGGGGGGCTGTAAACGTATTCTACGTTTTATACTACAATATCATTCACTGCAAGGAAAAGGAGGCTACCCTATCTCGTATTATATCTAGTGGAAAAGCAGCCTAAGGCTTCTCACCTTTCACGGCTAAATAAAAATACAAAAACTACGAAGATAGTGAGAACGGTTAATTGTAATGAGATTATGGCTTTCAAATCCACTTACCTTGTGCACTTGACCGAGGTAATTTACTTGAACACTTAAATGTAAATTTTAATTACTATATTGGAAGATGATTTAATCTCGTACTCCACTATAATTTCTACTAAAATGTTTGAAGAAGCTTAACAAATTCCTTGGTATCATAGGCCAGTGTCTTCTATAGTAAGTTTAGTAGAAATGTCAGCAGGGTTCCAAAATCAGTTGTTTGTTACTCTTAGTACAAGTCAAGAAATAAAGGTGGACTAATTATTACTAATATAGTAAATCTATAATAATTAATATAATAAAGAGGTAAAGTTTGTGACTTTGTTTGTTTGAGGCGGCTAATCTCTGGAACTACAGGTCCAATTCCAAAAAATCTTTCACTTATACAGCTTGTTAGTTAAACCAAGGACATATTAAGGTAGGACATTAGGTATTCGATTCCCGATCCGATTCATTAAAAAATATAATCTTATGTTTTTGCATAATCCTAATAAATAATTTAGCGTATACACTAAGCGCGGGAAAAGTTCAAATATGTGCCGGCGCCGCCGATAAATCATGCCAAAAGGTCACTTTTTGCTTTGCACACCGCACGCACCCCGCGAGGCGACGCCTTCATCCCCGCCTCGCGGCGCGTGCCCCGGCGCGTACCCCGCCGCGGGCAGTCTGCGCCGTATTTTTTATTTGTTTATGTTTACCCAGGCATAAACTTCCATAGGATTAAATATGTCCCTCGTGTTAACTAACACGCTTACGTACGTACGTAGAATGTTACATTCTTCGCGGGTAAAACAGGCTATATTTTATGATAAAAAAGAGTTTATATTTAAAATTTCAAGTACGAGTAAAGTGCTAGTAATAAATACAAGAAGAAAATAAATCAAGAAAATGTACCAACTCAAACAGCAGCTACGACGACAAGAGAATAAGAGTGAGCCAAAAGAACGTTGTCACTTTGATAGAAAAATATTAAAGTAAATCTATCTAATCTAATACCTTTAAATGAGCAATTCTTGTATATGTATATATATATATATATATATATATATATATATATATATATAATCTGAATCTCGGTAACGGCTCCAACGATTTTCATGAAATTTAGTATCATGGGGGTTTCGGGGGCGATAAATCGATCTAGCTAGGTTTCATTTTTAGAAAACGTTGTTTTATCCATAAAAAAATTCGAGCAAAGCTCGGTCATCCAGGTACTATTTCTAAAAGAGTATTAACTTCGTAACACTTATCATCATAATCTTTTCAGCCAGTCAGCATCCACTACTGGGCATCCCTTTTAACAGGCCAACTTAGCCGGTCCCGTGCAAGCCTCATCCACTGCCCCCAACGATATCGTCAGACCTCCTGGCTGGTGGTCTACCTTGAGGCCGCTTCCTGTTTCTGGGCCACCCACCACTCCATCACAACCTTGGTCCATCATCCATACAGTAACAAAATGCAGTTTCTTTAATTTGTTATCATTTTATGTAGGTATGATATCCGCGGGGAAGTTTTTAGAAATAATGTTATTTTTAAGCGAGCATTTTAGTCCCCACCCTCACGACTAGGTCAACCTGAGCTGAGGTTCTAGCCTTTAGAGCCCTCGGGTTGTTTCGCTTCCCAACCGATCAGAACCGCTCTGAGAATCTAGTAAAGTACGGGGACACGCACTACTGCGTAATGCCGTTCTCTCTAGAAAGCCTCTGACGGTGCTTCGTTTCACATGGCTTGTTATGTATCTTGAAGCCCAGTGACGCTGAAAATAGTGGCAATCAGCAAAGTCTCTCGAGAAGAAAAAAGAGATCATCTTAGTAAGGCAAGCTGGGTTTTTGAGCTAATATGGAACCGCCAGTACACAAGACAGTTTCTCAGTTTCTAGGATGAATATCAAAGGTCTCTCCATTTAAAGAAAACACTACAATAAGACTCGTCAGTGTATTTAAGGTTTTAGAAGACTTTAAGGTTAATCCAGCATTAAAATTTAATTTCGGAATAAACGGATGATTGTCGGGTAAGCGTACCGAACAAAGATAGCGTGTACGTGCACACACTAGCTAATGCAAGTGAACGGTCGACCGCAGAGCAGGTAACCACTGTGGCTTACCCGGCAAACAAACATGGCGTTGGCTTTAATAACTAATTTGTTATATTCACGGCGGATTTACTTTTGCAGATCATGATCTTTGTTCTTTTTAAGGAAAACTGTAACTAGCAATCAAGTCAGACCAAGCGCTTTGGTACTCGGCCACCAAGGCGATCATCATCATCATCATCAGCTCATTTTATGTCCCCACTGCTGGGGCACGAACCTTCTCTATGGATGGATAGGAAGAACGAGCCATAAACCACCACGCGAGCCCAGTACGGATTTGTGGTTATTAACGACTGCTAATGCAGCCGGGACCAACGGCTTTACGTGCCTTCCGAAGCACGACCACCAAGGCGATACAAAGACTTTATCATCAGCCTTTATTAGTCCACTGCTGGACATAGGCCTCTCCAAGTGCACGCCACTGAGCACGATCCGCGGCTACTCTCATCCAGCTCTTGCCAGTCACCTTGCAAAGATCGTCGCTCCACCTAGCACATGCTACACCTACACCAGGGTTACTAAAATTCGAAAGTCGGACTCGGCGCAACATTTTCCTGGTTACTGACCCTAAACGCCGGACATATTTTCTTTAAAGCTGAGTTTTACTTTCACTGTAAAAAAAAGGCATAAACATTTGGTATTTGTTCGCTTGCACGCTTATACAGACAAGAAGCCTAACAAAAACCGGACAGGCCGTACATGGTCTTAAAAGCCGGATACCTGGCAACACTAGATACACCTCCCAGTCCTACACTACGTTATACGTGTTTTTTAAAGACTTCACAGTACCAGCTCATACACGTCCCCACTGCTAGGGTACGAGCGCTTCTTATGGATGGATAGGGAGAACGGATCATAAACCACCACGCGGGCCCAGTGCGGGTTGGCTATTGTTAACGACTGCTAATGCAACCGGGGCTAACTGCTTTACGTGCCTTCGAAGCACGGAGGAGCTCAAGATGATACATTTTTGTCCACCTTACCGATAACCGGTCTTTGCGAAAGTTGCTTGTTTTCAGCAATCGCAGACCGGGCGCGATAACTTACTGCAGCGCTATCGAGATCCTCATAAAGATAAAAATACTAAGTCATTCGTTATTAATTGATATAGGAGACCGAGACGTCGATGATTTATAATAAGAAAGACACCCGATTCCAACAAACAAGAGCGATCAGTTACGAATGGGAATAACAAAGGATGGCCGAACATTATACTCCACAAAGTTGGTACGCATTATGCAGAACTAGCTGCGTAAGTCGCGAGAACTTTTATCATTATTCTTGTTAGAGAGAAGCAATTTGTCTTCATTATTTCTTTCTTTGGATAAATTGCTTCCAGATATACCTTATACATCGCGGGTTTAACTTTGGGTACTTCAGTCTTCATCATTAACAATAGAAATTAAAGTTAAATCATAGTATTTCAAAGTACAATTTCAACATTTTTGTTGTTCATTTTTTTTATATTGTTTTCTAAAAATGAAACTTAGCTAGATCGATTTATCGCCCCCGAAACCCCTTGCATACTAAGTTTCATGAAAATCGTTAGAGCCGTTTCCAAGATTCTATACATATATACAAGAATTGCTCATTTAAAGGATATAAGTACTGTCCCAATTTTGTAATTAGAGCTTCAGTGCACCAGCAAGCACCAGTGTTTATATCTCACCTAATGTTGAGAGATGATAAGGCCAATTGGTGGAAGCGCACTTCACCCGGAATCCTCAACTACTGAGGCATTGGCTATCTTATCTCTAGCTGCCGGAACACAACAATGCTTCAAACATTGATGTTATGGCGACATATTATTTAGATAAGATGGTGGTAGCTAGCCAGGCGGACAAACAAGTCCTACCACCTACTAAACAGAGTACACAAACATGTACAGCTGGGAATCGAACCAGGGACCTCTGGGTTTAAGACCGTTGGTCTTAACCACTAGACTACAGAGGCGGTAAAGAGAAAAGTTTCAGCTCTGCTTTATGACAACGTAACTAGTCATGCCATTTATGAAAACCAACCATATTGTTTTTGTCTGACTAGCATTAACGATTCAAAACAGACAAAAGAGATGCATTTAAACCAATTTTACCTAATTGATAAGATCTTTTTGACCAATTAGTGGGTATGCTTCGTTTGTCTGTTTTAGTAGGTATATTCTCTCTCTCTCTTCCCGACTATATATCCCACATGGTGGTGGGGTCAGCCTTCCTTACCATTTTCCTCCACTTCGCTCTATCCTCGACATCCTGTTCTGTTACCTGGCAGTCCCTCATGTCTCTTTGCACTACATCCCTCCATCTTGTCTTGGGTCTGCCTCTCGATCTTGGACCAGGGACAGAAAGTAGGTATATTGTTTCGACTAATTTGCTTGTTCGTAGTTCGTTTGATTGACTAATAACGATTCAAGAGAAAATGAAACATTACGCATGTTCACTTATTTTCCTTAATTGCCAAGATCCTTTTGACCAATAGAGGTGTTGACTATATAATAATTAAATATTAACCTATTTATTATTTGACATAAGCATGAATTTCTGTAATATAAAAAGTTATTAATAAACACTCAATTGACGGGACAAAGTTTGCCATGCCCATACAATTTGTATTAAATGTAATCGTTTTGATAGTTGCTAAAAAGCTTCTCTATTAACTAACCTGTCACCTACCCAATAAGTGGGTATATATGCATCGATAAATTTGCTACTGGTTGCCAGTTTAGTAGGTTTCGACTAATAGGCTTGTTCGTAGCTCGTCAAGATCCTTTTAACCAATTAGTAGTTATGCTTCGACTAATTTGCTGCCGTTTTGTTTGTTCGTAGTTCGTACACCGCACCCAAAGCGTTATTCAAATCTGTGCTAAACAAAACCTTCTTATTTTGTGACAGAACAGAGCGGCAGATCAATAAGCGGAACCTGATAGCCGGCATCGTCACCGACACGTATCAGCTTACTTTAGTTAACGCGTAAATCTACAGGGTCATATCTCAGAGTAATGTCTCTCAACTCCCCCTCCTCTCCCCGCCACCCCCAAGGGGCTTACGGGCTAAAGTGCCACGCCGAGGGGGGGTTCGCCCGCTGAAATTTTTAAAGGCTTTTACGAGATAGGTAGGTATTTTCATTCGATCCCAACTCGGATAAAAGACGGCGGTTACTATCGAATTTGTCATTTATGTTCTTTAGGAATTTATGCGGTACGTAATTTGCGGATTTGCGGGGTACGACGTCTCGTTGAGCGAATGCCAAGTGGCGGTTTTGTTTTTATGATTTGCGAATGTATCAGTTTCGCTATACGTTTAAGTTAAATTATTATTTGTCTTCGATAACCTTATGTTAAGGGTCGATAAGGTTGAAAATGGAGGCTTTTTTATCGGACATATTCAACAATGACCATGCTAGGTATGTTGTATTTATAATTTTACGCTAATTTTGTTGCGAATAAATTGCAGTTTGAAAAACAAGTGTTGAAAAATTTTTCACGAGCGGGATTCAAACCCGCACCTGTATCTGTAGAAATATTAAGATGTTGATGACGTTAGTTGTTGAAATAAGCTCCTTTGGCTTGCAAGGTAAGAGTAGAAAGTGTTGATTAATTTCGGCGGATTGGACAGAGCCACGATAGCATTGTTGGTAGTGCACCTGACCCGGCATGTCATGAGGTGCGGGTTTGAGTCTGAATTGCAAATGATTCGTTTTTGCGTCTAAATTAAATAAATAAAAGACCGAAACACAAAACAACAACACTGAAACAAAACTGAAAAACTTAACTAGGTGCTAAAATTATGCTTGGCGGCGAAAACAGTCATTATTGTAGGCAGAATCCTACCACCCGGCATTCAAGTTTAAAGCTACATCACAAAATAAGAAGCTTAGGAGCCCTATTACAAATCTCCACCCCACTGAGTTCGGACAGCCGGGTCGCATTTTGTAGTAATTTTGCAGTTGTATTTATCGTTTTTATCGAAATAGGATAATAAATTATCGTAAATATTATCGTAAATAAGAGAAATTCACAGTTAACTTAAAGCGATTTTCAAAGTTTTTTGGTTTAGAATAAGTGATATTTTTTTTCTATAAAAAATCAATGATATCTAAAAATTCCGAGGCCGCTACGAACTATACGACTTTATAAGAGATAACATTCTAATTTTTTATTTCATTTGTAAAGAACAGAAGTTCAATCAAGGAGCTCAAAAAAGTCCTTTCGCACATTTTATGAAAATCTTTCTCTGCAATTTCGGGTTTAATTAAAAAGTTATGCAAATGTTACAAAAAGCGAGGCCGCTACGAACTATGCCAATAGCTATTCTACACTATTCAATAACTAAAAATTGTTATTGTATTTTTGTTTTTGAGATCAAGAACGCCAAAATTGGCCACTTTACGCAAAAATCACAGTCGAGATGTAATATGGCTCTATAACGCACTCGAGCAACGCGTGCATAGACCCCTCTCGGACGCAGAATCTCGCCTGCTCAGCTCAGCTGCTTTCGGAGTGTTCCGAGCTGTTCCGTGTCTACGAGCGCTTTGCTCGAGCGCGTTTGTGTGAAGCTTACCCTATCATCATCATCATCATCAGCTCATTTTATGCCCCCACCGCTGTGGCACGAGCCTTCCCTATAGATGGATAGGGAGAACGGGCTATAAACCACCACGCGGGCCCAGTGCGGATTGGTGGTTGTTAACGACTGCTAATGCAGCCGGGAGCAACGGCTTCACGTGCCTTTCCAAGCACAGAGGGGGTCAAGATGATACATTTTTGGTCACCGATGACCGGCATTTGCGAAAGTTGCTTAACTTTAGCACTCGCAGATCGGGCGCGTTAACCACTGCGCCATCGAGCTCCTCAGCAGTCTCCTTGTTTTTTGGCTACGCATTCTACTATATTCACAGTATGTTTTACCAACGATTACGTACCAGTTTTTGCTAGACAAAACTTCCAGGCACACGATTAGCTACAATGCCTAATAAAATATGTAAGCTCGTAAGGGGGAACCTGAAAGCCTTCTAAAAAGGGGGTATTAGCTTGTCATAATGGGCTACATGTTAGCGAGCCTTTGTTGGAGTAACTTTAAAAATTGCTCTATTTTATGAAACCAAACATTATAAAAAAGTCTACACAGTTTCTTATTTTTTCATGTATACACACTTTCGTAAAAAAAAAGGTTGATAAGTTAAGCTAGAAAAACTTGATTAAATTGATACATGATTTATGATTGCGATTGTAGATCAAACAAAACACGCTAGCCAATGTTAATTGTTTAAAGTGATTTAATAATCAAAATAAACAACGCACAACCAGCACAACAATGCCCTCATGTTTTTGGGGGCAAACAATCCATTTAATCAGTGTTCATAATTTCCGTAGTCAAAAAAAGCTTTTTTGATTGAATGGTTTTGATGAAAATGAAATTTTTTCAATGATAAAATTGCCAAAAACTGTAGTTACTTCAATTTGTGGGTAAACAATGGTTCTGAGTTTAATTCCCAAGTCCGAAACACTCTACGTGTTTCAAATTCTTCATTGCATAGTCAAAGTCAAGTTTGTAATCACCTACATTTGACAAGCGCGACGACAGCCAAAACCCATACATTTTTGAAACATCTTGATTTCAACGATGAAGACCTTTGCCCAGCAATGGGGCAGTTTAGAATAGAATAGAATATACTTTATTTGCTTTTGATTGGGGTACATTATAGTTGTTATTATAATATGGCTCCTCCCATTCAGCCAACAATGGTGGCATACAAATTATAATTAAATTTAACACAAAAAAAAAGTAAATTTCACATAAAGTTATTAGCATAAAATTGATAAAAATCAAAAAGTTAAATCGAAACAATAAGGATGTCATACTATGGATGCTAGTCATAATCAATCACAAACAAAAGGAAAATGTCAAAAAGGCGCAAAAGTTTTAGATAGTTTTATAGACTATTTACTAACAAAGAACAACAAACAAACGCATAAAATATAATAAAATTTAAATAACAGCTTACGAATACCGAAGCAACCGACATTGAACAGAGATTCCTTTACCAGAATATTTTCCTTTAGCATTAAATTCACGCTACAGAAAGCTTTGTATTTTATCTCTTATGTCCAAGCAAATCAGATAAGGTGTTCTATCTCGCTCGTCACAAACAGCCAGACACAAAGGCTTCGGGTACATAACCTGTCACAAAGAGGTATAAACAACTACTAACTACTTACCCTTTGAAACTTATTGTTGTAAGCTCTTTGATTCAGACGCGAGTTGTGGCGGAGATGAATTCAAAAGAGTTGTAGAGGGTTTACACAGTTTGAGCACAAAATAATGAGACTGCAGAAGGTAAGCTTGGTAAGCTTCATACAAACGCGGACGAGCAACGCACATACATAGACAACCTCTAAGGCGCGAATTATACAGAAAAGGCGTAAGGTGAAGGCGCGGCGCAGGCATCTTGCCGCTTCAAAACGTTTCCATACAAAATGTAGGTAGCACGTTGTGATTATACTCGAGCGGCGTTGCACAGGCACGTCGCGTCGTTTCGTCACCTGCCGTGCGATTCTGAAACAAAATCACCGCCGAACTCGATACAGAATCCACTCAAGACGTGCCAATAACAATGGACTTTCACAGTGTTGTAATAAAGGCGAATTCATTTGCAAGCTACGAGTGTAATTGGTGTCGAAGTGATCGCGGTTTTTGTTACAGAATCGCACGGCTGTTCCGCGACTGGAGTGGCGCGTAGGCAGCACGTCGTTTGTTGTACAGTAGAAGCAGAAAAATGCGTGACGATATTGAATAATATGCCAAAAATGTTTTACTAACCGTAATGTTATCAATAGTCTTTCTTCAGGACAGACCGGTTCTCTCCAATTTGTATGCTTCTTCCTTATCTGTTCCTCGCCTACTCCGCGCCTGCGCCGCGCCTTCACCTTACGCCTTTTCTGTATAATACGCGCCTAATAGCTCGTCGTCGCGTCTCTTCGCCTCTTTGGTAAAATTTAAATCGCGTCCATGCCTTATCAGTTCCTCGCCTGCTCCGCGCCTACGTCGTGCCTTCACCTTACGTCTTTTCTGTATAATTCGCGTCTAACTGACACGGAATCTCGCAACAGCTGCGCCTGCGCTCGGACTGTTCCGCACTGTTCCAAAATCCGCGACCGTGAGGCGGTCTATGTGTGCGTTGCTCGAGCGCGGTCTTTATAAAGCTTACATTCTGGGGTCTCCTTATTTTCTAGTACTTGTGCAAGTAAAGATATGCAGAAGAGCTAAGTAAATTATTTGAGCAAACCGTCAGAGTCAACCGTTCACTGTTTGGAGGTGACTTGACAAATTACAATTTTTCCAGTGGAGAGTTTATGTTCGACAAACAAGTCGAAAGAACTTAATTGGATGTCTTAAGACTTTTTATTTTTTTTTGGTTTATTACATAAAAACCTCGTTGTTTATCTCGCTTTGTGATAAGTGACAATAAAGCTGATGATGTTAGCACATTTTTGTTATAGCTTAGACTTAGATAAGATAAAAATATTAAACAACCCTTTACCACCAACCTAATCGAGTAAAAAAAAGATATGCCACTTACGCTAGGTATCGTACCCAGTACCCCTGGTCCCAGACTGGGGAAAAACTAGGCTGGTAAAGGAATCTGCAGATGGTCAAAAATACCGGTAGACGGATGTCGGTAGTGGGTCGGTCACAGCCCATCATATGACCAACCCCACACACCTCCCGGGCTTGCAACAACCCGGTGAGACGGTCTGAATGCAGATACCGCTCGTAAAAAAAAAATAAAAAAATATAGTCAAAAATACACGTGAAAAAACCAAAGTGGAAAAGCGCATGGATCTTTTAAAATTTTTGAAGGAAAACAGTAATACGACAGTAACTACTACTCTTAAGTATCAAAATATAGCATAATATAGCTGATTTTAAACCTTCGTTACCGTAAAATCCACTACCTAATATAAGCAAAAGTTTCGCGACATTTTCTTCTTAAACAAAAATTATTGAATTTTAAGAACATTCCCCTTGTACCAAGTTTAAACTGGAGCTTACGGCGTCTTCCATCTAGTTGAAACTTTTATAAGAGTTCCGAACAGAAAGATATTTATAAATCCATTGAATTCTTGAGTAAATTTTGATACTTTGGTTTTAGTTCCATGTCTGCGAAGAAAATACGAAATTTAACGTTTCAATGTAGAAGAGTAGAATAACTTTTATTTAAAAAAAAATCCACCAGGTGCTCGGTGAATAATTTCGGCGGGCTGGTTAGAACCACGATAGCTCAATTGAAAGAGTACCTGACCCGGAATGTCAGAAGGGTGCAGGTTCAAATCCTGCTCGTGGAAATTTTTTCAACATTTGTGTTTTTGTAATTTGTTCGCAACAAAAATTGCGTAAAAAATTATTTGATAATTTAACTTTTATTTTGCTAGAAATATGGTCATATAGTTGTTGTAAAGTTATAATTACAAATACAAATACAAACAAATTTATTTGATAAATGCTTACATACAAACTTAAAAATATAGTGGAAAATAGTATCACCTAAATATAAGCATAATTTTCAAGGTGGCTGAGACTTTCTATGACTCCACACTAGGCACTGCCTGACCTGTGGCGGTCAAGCAAGACGTTTTCAAAAGTTAAACGGATGCCACAAATGTTCTCATTAATGCGCAATAATAAATCACTGTTCATGAAACCTACTTCTCCTGATGAAATAAAATGTACGATTATGTCTTTAAAAAACACAAATAGCACCGGATACGATGAAATTTGTACTAAAGTCCTAAAATATGTAAGCAATATAATTGCGCCAATAATTAGCCACATTGTTAACTTGTGCATCGAGTACGGTATTTTTCCAGATAAGCTGAAAATCGCATTAGTGAAACCCCTTTTTAAAAAAAAGGACACTGAAAGCATGGCATGTTATCGTCCCATAGCACTGGTACCTGTGTTCGCCAAGATATTTGAAAAGATAATTTATAAAAGGCTTTATGACTTCTTTGAAAAGTGTAGTATCTTAGTTGACGAACAAATGGGATTCCGTACAAATAAATCAATAACTTTAGCTATTTATAATTTTTTGGATATTGTAATAAAAACCATTGATAAAAAACGTTTGGTTAGTGCTGTGTATATGGATCTAACTAAGGCATTTGACCTTGTGGATCACGAGATACTTCTTCATAAATTAGAACAATATGGCGTCAGAGGAAACGTTCTGAAATTACTTACGTCATATTTGACTAACAGAAAACAGTCAACACAGATTACTCGTTTAGATATCGAACGCAAAAAAGAAGTCGCCTTTACGTCTGAAGTTCAGTGTGTCAAGCGAGGTGTACCACAGGGTAGTGTTCTGGGTCCATTACTCTTCCTAATATACATAAATGATTTACCAAAAGCAATAAACGAAAGAATTGTACTCTTCGCAGATGACAGCACAGCTATATTCATTGACAAAAATACCAGTAGCCTTGTAAATAAAATGAATGATACTATATGCAATATTGTCAGTTGGTTAAATAGTAATAAGCTCTGTATGAATATAGACAAAACTAATTATATGACATTTTCTAATAATAACAATAATTCTGAAGAGAACTATAAAGTTAACTACAGAAACCAGCAACTCCAAAAAGTGGACGTTACAAAATTTCTCGGAATATATATTGATCATAAACTGAATTGGAAGACCCATGTTGATTGTGTATGTTCTCGTATCAACCAATTTTCGTATGCATTATACCAATTAAGTAAAATTGTTAATCAATCAACATTACTAATTGCCTACCATAGTCATGTTGAATCGATTTTGAGATATGGTATTGTGTTTTGGGGTAATTCTGTGGAAAAATACACTGTTTTTAAAGCCCAAAAAAAATGTATCAGAGCAATTTGTACATTGAAATGTAGGGATAGTTGTGAGAATCATTTTGTAGATCTTAAAATTATGACCTTGCCTTCTTTGTACATATATGAGGTAGCAGTCTTTGTTAAATCAAATATAGACATGTTCCATAGGCTTAGAAGCATAAGACATAGAAACAATATCTGCTTTCCCTCCAATAGAACTGCTTTGCTTAATAAAAGTATATTCGGTATGGCACCGCGACTATATAATCATCTGCCAGACAGTATAAAAGAAATTGCTTGCATCAAAACTTTTAAAGCCACACTTAAGAAGCTATTAGTAGAAAAGGCATACTATACAGTTGACGCATATTTAAAGGACAAGTTATTATAATTGGAATAACATTAGTAGGTACTTATCTGTTTTGACATAATCGTATTTTGTGATGTGAGCGTGACATGTTTTGTATTTTAATTTAATAATTTTCATTGTAATTTTTCTTTGTATTTTGACATAATCTTGTTATACTTACTACCTACTATATTTTATACTCGATTATTATACTCGAGGTTGCAAGTCAGTAAGACAGAATATGGCGGAACTTTATGAGTACCATTTGTAAAACCTACTAACACCTATATTCGCAATAAATATTTTTGATTTGATTTGATTTGATTTGCTTCGCTTTCCCGTTCATCTACAACCGCATTCTAGAGCCATGCGAAATTAAGAGATGCTCTTTGAGAATTGCGAGTCTCAAGATTCGCTCACTTCTTTTGACGTGGAGCTATTTTACAGAGACATTCATGGAGGTACTAAAGTAGATATATGCGAATGTGATGCACCTTTTACAACAATTTAAAACTTTATTTTTATTTTTTATTTTATTAATGACTGCAGCTAGCACCCGTTTGACTTTTGAAAACGTCTTACTTGACCGCCACAGGTCAGGCAGTGCCTAGTGTGGGGTCATAGAAAATCTCAGCCTCCTTGAAAATTATGCTTATATTTCGGTAACTCTATTTTCCGCTGTATTTTAAGTTTGTAAGTAAACATTTATCAAATAAATTTTTCGTGTCTGGAATCCAGTGATTAGTCTTGTTAAAAACCGCAGAAACCGTTTTACGTTCCGATACTGTGAGTGTAGTGTATCATGGGCAATTTCAAGTGAATAGAAACCGGTGGTACGGGCATCGAGCGCAAAAACAACTAAGGAAGAGGGTAGATCGTTTTGTCTGCTCATAAAAAACTCACCCGCATTAACTTCAGTAACTCCGCGATCATGGCGCATGCAACTGTGCCGAAATATCGGATACTTATAAATAATAAACATGGTAAGAATCCCGTTAATAATTAATTACTAAATTATAGGGATTTAATAATTTTGAGATAACAACTTGTGGTTTTGATATTTGGCGCTAATGTTATGATAACCGTTTAGATATTTGTCAATTAATATTTATATTTGAGTAGGCATATATTGATATATATATTTTGCTAGCATAACAATGAATACTACATATCTTTAAATTGAAAACTTTACAAGGTTAGAAAAATGTTTCGATCTGTGCTTTGATGAATTTTTGCTATATAGATACATAAAAAAAGAAAGTATAATACCTTCAACATTTTGTAATAACTCAACATTATTTACAAAAACTACTCAGTTTAACATATATTACTACAACTTACCTAGAGTTAGACCTCTTGGACGAGTCGTGTTTCTTCCCCCCTTGAAGGTTCGGCAGATCCTTTTGCCGTTTCTTCGTCTCCTTCCATATCCGGTAGTACAGTATACACATCACCGTCACTGGCACATAAAACGCCGCAATGGCCGTCCCGAACGTGATAAACTGGTTCGTCTCTATAAACTGTATGTAGCACTCGTGGGGCGGCACTTTCCTCTCACCGTCGATGTACGGCCACGCGTAAATCCAAGGAGGCCACAGCACCAGGCTGAACCCCCACGCACTGCCTATCATCACCGTGGCGCGGCGTGTAGTCCTCTTCGCCCGGTACGTCAGCGGACGGGTCACACTGAAGTACCGGTCGAAGCTGATTATTAACAAATTGAGCACCGACGCGTTCGACGCCAAGTAATCCAACGCGAGCCACGTGTCACAAATGTAAGGCCCGAGCGGCCAGTACCCGTATATCGTAAACATCGTGTACAGAGGCATGGAGATCAGCCCGACAGCGAAGTCCGCGACCGCGAGGGAGAAGAGAAAATAGTTGCTGATGGTCTGTAGCTGCTTGTCGATTTTGAAGCTGATCATGACCATGGAGTTGCCGACGACAGTGAGCACAGAGAGCACGCTGGCGACTATGGCGATGACGATCTTCTGGGCGAGGCTGTACGGGCTGGCGGGCAGGTCGAGCGCCAGGTCGGTGAGGTTGGTGGGGCTGGACGCGTTGAGCATGCTGTCAACTCGGCGAGCCGCCGCCCGCGCCCCCCCGCCTCGAGCGCCTACCGAGCGCGCGCGCGTCTGCCGGCAAAACAAAACGTGATATCAGTCAACGGTTGCAAACGTTTACTATAAAGGAGCACACGTTAGAATTTTCGCATTGCATTCAAGTTTAGTTTATAAGTTTAAATTATATTTATTATTTATTTTTTTAAATATATTATTTACTGGCACTTTCCGAGACCGTATTTTTTCGGTTATTTTTCTGAAATAAACGTAGCTGTTTTTCAAATGGTCATAGTTCTAAGCACATTTAACAAGCAACATTTTAAATGTAAACCTGAATATTAGATTTATAAATTCTGACATTAAAATGCATTCTCCGAAAGAGAAATTTTAAAACCTTTATAGCTTTGAACGCTTCGGAGTAAAGTGTAAAATGTTTTAATAAAAAATAACAGATTAATCAGTCCTCAACGCATTCTTGGAATGCGTTATTTCCAATTGTATTTTCTCGTCCAATGTTAAAATACCAATTATTGTAACTACAAAAATAACAAATTGTTGATTTTTTATTCAAAAGAAATACCTATAGATAAATGTTGAATGTTTTGGCTGGTTCGATTGAAATAGAAACTAACAATCAATTTAAGTTATTTTTACATTGTTTCTCACACTCATTCCTTTTATCAGAATTTTAAGTGAGCTTCGAAAGTTCGAATAAATGGTACAAAACACAAAACCACAAAACTATTTCTGTATTCGGAACTATGAACATAGGGACGGTGCAGACACTGTATTTGATTGTGATTAAATTATTTCAATGATAAAAGCCTTAGCGTGGAATAGTATACTGGCTATTTACTTATCTTTTACTAAACTATAATAACAGTAACTAAATTTAAACGTAAATTTGGAAAAAATACCATTAAATTTGTTTGTTTGTTTGTTTTGTAAAGTTAATGTCCTTGATATGATAAGGAATAGAATATTAGAAACGTCTTCCTATTAAAAGATAGAGAGGACATTTCCAATATTCAGACCCTGTAAAAGAAAGGGTGAAAAGAGACGCCCTTGTTAATTTTACTGTCGGTTCATCTCAGTAAGAGGTCATCTCGCTATAAACCGATAGAGTAGCGACTATCAAAATATTGCCTAAAATTATTAAAGGTATTTGTTATAGTACTATTTATAGTATTTAACACATAATCGTAAAATTAATTTCGACAAAACGAATAAATTCACAAAGTATTCTATATATCTCAAAGTATCCTGCATACTTAGTGTAAGATTAACAAAGACTAAAAATGATATCAAATATACAGAAGAGATATTAAATAATACGATTGTAAATTCAAACATACGTTAAGATAAAAACAAGAAAATCATACTGGGTGCCTAGAGCGAGTTTGATTCGCCATTGGATCACGTTAACGAAAACGAAAATTAGTATAACATTGAAGCAGAGCGCCTTCTGGCGACATCATAGGTGCGAGAAGAATTTTGCCATACAAATTGTCGTTTTCGTTAACGTGTTCGAATGGCAAATGAAACTCGCATTTGGCAACCTGATCACACAGTGTATGACATATAAAGGAAACACCTAAATATTCCAATTGTCATTCATCCGAACTTCATTGTTCTGAATAAATATAATTTGGATTACATTGACAAGATTCGTAATTTTCAATCATCAAATCTTGTTTTGACTGCATCAGTCGGTTAATTTATGTTAGACAGAGTTAGACCTGTGAACAAAACCAGATGAGCGAGTTATTCGATATTAAATGTTTCGGAATTTTCAGATTTGGCATTGTAATAGGTATTCGTTATATTTAATATTCGGAATTAGGTTTTTCGTACTTATGTAGTGCACCCGACAAATAAAGGCTCTCATAAATTATATCAAACTGATAACTACTCCTCCTGATACTCCTCCGGGCCCGCGTGGTTGTTTATGGTTCGTTCTCTCTATCCATCCATAGGGGAATGTCCCAACAGTGCGGACATAAAATGAGCTGGTAATGATGGTGATGGAATAGTTACGGTTGTAAATTCAAACATGATAAAAACAAAAAAAGCACACACGCTGGCCGGGGTGTCAAGTGCAAGAGCGGCACTAGACCCGGCCATCGATCCGGCTGACAGCGAAACGGACCCGCGACCCATTTCCGAAGCTGCGGGGCAGCGCCGCACTCAAGGTCTAGCGGGGACATCTTAATTTTATATATTTTTTATAAAAAAAATATCGTCAAAATTTTCTTTAATCTTCGTTGTTTCGTTTGGACTAGCTATGGTAGCCATTAACTCATGGTAGCCTGGAAGAAATTGCTTTTTAGCAGTAAGGCCGTTATTTGTACCACTTCTCGTATTGTCTTCAGTATGTCTTTTTGTATAGTGTACCATAAAGTATATTTTCATTTTCATTTTATAACACTGTAGCAAAACGCTCGGGTCGACATTCACTGGTTCACATTTCCAGGTAAGGCAAAGTGTTTTCAGATTTTTGGATGCATAGCCCGGGTTTGTGAACGGGTGTCAAGTGCAAGAGTGTTACTAGACCCAGCCTTCTATCTGGCTGACAAAGAAACCGATCCGCAACCTAATTCCAAAACTACGGGGCAGCGCGGTACTCAAGCTCTTGAGGGGACATCTTTAATTTAACTATTTAAAAAATTATAGCCTCCAATGAACGCCTCGGTGGCCTAGTGGCAAAACACTCTCCCGATATTTTGAGAATCTAAATTAAATTCTTAAGAGGGGCAAAAAATATTTCGACTTTATCGGGTTTTAACCGCTGGTTAAGACTACCAGTCTTAGACACAGCGGTCCCGGGTTCGATTTCCAGCATGGGGTATGAATGATAATGCTGAATAATAAAAATATTATATACAAAGATATTATCTTAGCAATTTAATTAAATTTTATATTAATATGACTCAAGATACGGCCCTGTGTGAATGTTCCGAATTCCGAACTTGCCTAGCGCCTGACCGCACAGATCCGCAGATAACGCGCCAACTAAATCTTGCCCCAAATAAATTGCCTGTTAAATCTTATTTCAACGCTACTTTAAGATTATTGTTTTTACCTTTTAACCTTTTACCTTTCTGAAGTGACGCGAACACTATGGACCATCCTTATTTATGGTCTATAAAAATCTATCACCTCTTATGTCAGTACCTATCCTCCGTCCCTAAGAGATAGGGTAGTGAAAAATCAATTTTATAACAGCTAGCCATAGTTTAATTTTAATTATCGTATTATGTCATATTGTAGGTAAATCAAATACCAGTAAAGATATATATGCATACCATATTGTATGTTGGTCAATTATGTATCAGATAAAAGATCCGGAACCATACCATACCACACGCTCATATCATACCATATACCTACATTTAAATTTCGAATAACAAAATCTGAAAAACGTTGTATAGCATCAACAACTTCAGCTTACTGTGAACCTTAAGTCTTAAAAATAAAGAATAAATTAAGTTTGCAAAATATTTGTACTTAATATTTACTGACATCGCCACAAACGTCATTGTGGCTCCGTAGCTCCAAAGTCGCCTACCGTTTTTCAAGCGCTCATCGAGAATTTATTTATTTATTTATTTATAGGTACACAGACAGATTACCATCAATACAATCTATAGTAGTAACGAAAATAAGTTGAGAAGGCTATACAATCATCCAAAAGAGTGTACACAACATGATTAAAAAAAATTATAACATTATTATTTAAACACTAATAAATACACAACAAAAGATTTTGAACGATGATTATGAGTTTAAGTAGAAGAAGAGGACTGCTCATTTTTGTAAAGACGTCCGATACAAACTTTTTGTATCGTGTGAAACTGGCGTTATAAATATCAATGTCTTTGCTACTACGCGCCATTTTATTATAGCAACGGCACATTCTAATCTAGTATACATAATAGATCGAAGAATAAAATACACAGGGAGACTGAGCGCCCTAGAATTGTTACTATAGTACCTTCAGCACTATCGACAGCTCTATATAAACCTAGCCTTCGAACAACATAAAGAAGAGGGAGAAACCTCAGGAGACTAAGAGTCTGAAAAGGGTTTGAACGGACTCAGGATTGGATATATGTAAAAAGACAGAGGTACCTACTCGTAGATTCGCTTATAGCGTCAGTTTCTATGTAGGTTGGAGTCTTTTAGCGTTAATTACTAATAATTTGTATATTTTTTGTTGCAAATAAAATGCAATTTGAAAGAAGTGTAGCAAAATTTTCCACGAGCAGGATTTGAACCCGCACCCCATGACAGGCCGAGTCAAGTGCACTCCCAACTATGCTATCGTGGCTCAGTCCAACCCACCGAAATTAATTCACACTATCTACTCTTATTGTGTAAGCCAAAGTAGCCTTAATGGCTGACTGAATGACTTATCGAAATTTAATTCCATTTAATAATGTGTGTTGAATTTTAGAGAGAAAATGCAGTGGTTAATAGTTAGTTAGCTAGTTTTTTTTTCCTTTAATTGATGGCTTCGTGCGATTAGCACATTTAGCCGCCAGTGTCAAAGTAATTTTTCTTACAAGTAATACATAAATAAACAATATTTCCTTCCTGTATGATAATGATGAATCATAATAGAAATGAGAAGTGAGAAATGATATACCCCCCAACCCCTCGAGTATCTCAGTAAAAATGTGGGGCTTTACTAAGTCCTCACGCGGACTTCTTGAAATAATTTGAAAAGTGACGTTGCTCTGTTTTGTTTCATTTGCCAACACTCATGCACTTAATAATCTTAATAATCCACCATTATTTCACATTCATATTCGACACAACACAAATTTTAAATAGAAAATAAAACAAAACCGCAGACATGACTCATCACTTTCCCGCCAAGAAGTCAGTTAGCTAGTTAGCAATGGTTTAAGATTCCATCAAGGCAGTGGTACCTTAAAATATGTGTTGTATTTTCATCATCACAACCAGCTCACTTTATGTCCACACTGCTGGGGCACGCACGAGCCTTCCTTATGTATACGGAGAACGGGCCATAAACCACCACCGTCCATTGCGGATTGGTGGTTGTTAACGACTGCTAATGCAGCCGGGACCAACGGCTTTACGTGCTATTCGAAGCACAAAGGAGTTCGAGATGATACATTTTTGGTCGCCCATCCGATGAACGGCCTTTGCGAAAGTTACTAAACTTTAGCAATCGCAGACTCTCTCTTAGTTGTTTCTTGTTTGGTAATAAATCCAACGTATATTGTACAAGAACGTTTTCTTGGATTCCTTAAAAGTTTCTTAATTTTGTGTACCGTGTTTGCGCGTTCAGCAGGCGTAATAAAAGCAATCAACGCCTGAAAGTTTGAACGCGCAATTGCTACGGATTGAAGACAAATGTTGAAACGAACAGGCGCTCGAAATGTGTAGGGAAAATAAATACTAAAGAACATTCTCGCACTGTGTTAGTCAGTTTGTTTATAACCAGTTTCAAACTCGAAGTAAAACAACAATGTTTACGGTTTGACAAGATACTATGCGCGTAAATTAAGTTACGTTTTCCACACGAAGTACTTTTAGTTTTTCCGAAACATTAAGAAAACAAAGTGTTTTTAATAATGTTTGTCCATAACAACTAGGTATTATTGTCTGTTTACAACAGTTTACCCAACTTTTTAATTTACAATTTGCTATGGTTTTGGTTGTAACTGCCCAAACCGCTGAATCTAGAACTCTGATCTAGAACACTAAGTAAGATAAAAGGAATTTTCCGATGAACAAGGGATACGGGTGCTTAGTGAAGTCGCGAGCTATCGCAAATATCAATACAAACAATACAAAAAGTATTTTAAACATTTCAGCAGCGAGCGCCATGCGAGAATGAGTTAATACTCAATATTGAAAGTCCTACGTCGTGTTTAATATCACAGAAACACAAAATAAGGAGACTATAGATGGTAAGCTTCACAGA
The DNA here is from genome assembly GCA_963082485.1 of Eudonia mercurella. Classification (NCBI taxonomy): domain Eukaryota; kingdom Metazoa; phylum Arthropoda; class Insecta; order Lepidoptera; family Crambidae; genus Eudonia; species Eudonia mercurella. The sequence continues at coordinate 17,032,330 of OY720034.1, forward strand.
CGTGCTCAAGCAACACACACAAAGGCCAACGCCACATTAAGCGGGAACTCCGTCGCTGAACATCCGCCGTGGTAAATCGGTTAATAAACATTGCAGCAGCCACATTCAATATTCCGTGGCCGATTATCAGTCGACTGTCAACGCTTAAACGATGTGGATTGTACGTATCCCACTAAGCCGACTGTCTGCTGAATGTGTCGCGTTTCATTAAGTTACATATAAATGCAACGTTGCGGATCTTACGCTGACGGAAGATCGGTGCGCGGAGGACGGAACAGACGCAGAGGGCGAGCGGTCCGCGATGGAACGACCGATCTCGTAGTGTGCCCGTTATTAGTCATTTATATGCAATAACATGTATTGGCGTTCGGAAATTCGGAGACGGAAATTACGTCAAGTGTGGCGTACGTAGGCCTTAGACAACCTCTCACGGACGCGGAATCTCGCAACATCTGCGCTCGGACTGTTCCGAGCTGTTCCGAGATCCGTGTCCGTGCAATGGGTCTACAATATGTAAAAAACCCTGTCCGATCCCTTAAGGTGTTATTAGGTATCGAGATTTAGTTCTACGTACGTAATCATTTTATAAAAATAAGTAAAAAAAATTTACCCCGATAAAAATGTTGTTAAATGCCAAAATTTACATGGTAATACTTTTGTCGGCACTTCGGTAGGTTTGGCGCCGCGTCGCCCGCCGCCGCCGCGCCGCCGCCATTGATGAAAAGTGTGGTCACAATTTATAATATTAGCTAGATTTTGGGGTAATATGAGCAATTTGTGTACAAAAAACTTGAGTTTTAAATTACGATAACTCTTTTATTTTCGTGAAAAATATTTTTTTTGTTTTTTGATTTGTGTACCTATGTACGTACCCCTTTACGATCAGACGGGGTTTTTTTTAAAAAATTGTATGTGTGCGTTGCTCGAGCATGGTATGTATCAAGCTTGCCTTCTGGGTCTCCTTATTTTGTGACAGAAGGTTGTGTTGTACAAGCAAAATTGAGACAAAAACTTTTCTAGTTCCAGATGCCCGACAGCGAAGCGAGTAAATCGTTTCTGAAATATGAATTGCTATACGTTTGTGTGCAACGAAATAAGAAAACGCTTTTATTAAAATTAAAGTTACTTTTTATCGTGGACTGCATCGCTGGAACAGTTTCTGCAAGACCCTCTGTGCACTACACAACATCTATTTCTGGAATAGTTTTATATCATTTACAAAAAAAGTACATTACGTAAAAGGAAAACTGCGTTCTTGACTTCTTGGCGGGAAAGTGAAGAGTCATGTCTGCGGTTTTGTTTTATTTTCTAAAATTTGTGTTATGTCGAATATTAATGTGAAATAATGGTGGATTATTAACCGTTAAGTGTTCGTCAGTGTGCATGAGTGTTGGCAAATGAAACAAAACAGTGCAACGTCTCTTTTCAAATTCTCTCAAGAAGTCCGCCCGAGAACTCAGTAAAACCCCACATCTTTACTGAGAAACTCGAGGGGTTGGGTGGTATATCATTTCTCACTTCTCATTTCTATTATCATTCATCATCATCATACAGAAAAGAAATATTGTTTATTTATGTATTACTTGTTAGAAAAATTACTTTGACACTGGCTAAATGTGCTAATCGCACGAAGCCATCAACAAAATGAAAAAAAAAAAACTGCGTTCTTTATTTTTAACTTAATAAAGAGAAACGTTTTTGTAATCTATCTATCTAATACCTTTAAACGAGCAATTCTTGTATATAATCTGGATCTCGGAAACGGCTCCAACGATTTTCATGGAATTTAGTATGCAGGGGGTTTCGGGGGCGATAAATCGATCTAGCTAGGTTTCATTTTTAGAAAACGTCGTTTTATCCGTAAAAAAATAGCGAGCAAAGCACCGGTCATTACACTGTATAAGTACTATGTCATCGATATACCATCAACTTATTTTATGTCCCCGCTGCTGGTACACTGTATGATAAAATAAGTTGGTGATGGATGTTACATTGATTTATATCCGGAGTAGTATACCTCCTGTCAAAGTCAAATATTTTTTATTCAAATAAACTTTAGAAAAGTGCTTTTGAATCGTCCAAACATTTTTTTACTTACTACCCAGGACTTGGCCAAACTTATGGCATCTATCTTTACAGAGGAAGAACAGTGAAAGGACGGGGTTGCACAAAAGATCCCAATGGGTCGAAATGTTACTGCAAGAGGGAAACCTCAGCAGGCCCCACTAAGATAAGATAAGATAAGATACCTACTACCCATTCAGGACGTCTAATTTTAGCTGTGGAGAAGAATGGGCGCAAATATCCAAAATTACCCTGCTATGCCTGAACTTCAATTATCCGTTTTACATTACAGCGTTATTTTGTAAAGCCGTCTTAAAGCAGTAAACGTACAACAGGGCTGCGACACATACATCACTGGCCCAAGGAGGTGGGTGAGGGGCCCAAAGTTGATCCTAATCTAATGGCGTTCAGTTTCGTCGAATACGACTTTGTTGCTAACTTATTGCTCCGATGATGAGTTCTTTGACCCAAATTTGTAATATTGTTTGCCGTTTTCTATTCGGCGAATGCTAACTTTGTTGCTTTCGTCTCGCTTTCTTGATTCTTAACATTTTGTAAAGGAGAATTTAGTGTTATTGGAGTACGAAAACAGCCATAAGTAAGTGTGTTTGTTAATTATCCTTTTGTAATGTTATAAATTAATGTTTACGGCTCCCGCTCTATACCGACTTTTTGTAGGACCGATAATCGGACCGATTTTTTGCCGGGGTTTTAGAGACGTGTGCGTTGCAACATAGAATTCCATACGTTGCATTTTCACCGACTAAAAATAGGACGCCGATCATCGGACGTGGGTGAGGGCTCTTATTCGGAGCCTATTAGATAATAGACATAACATTACAACAATACATTCTAATAAACTATGCTTACGAAATGGTCTCTACTCAGCTCATAGTCATGCATCAAACTAAAATAAGGGTTGAGTGTCTAATTAAGCATTTCTTTTAAACGACCCCCGACCGACGCCCAGTGCATACTAATCAGGATGCGCGCCTCTGCATCATAACGAAAGGGCCACCCTTTTAGTAGACGTCAGGTTGGTATGCCTCGACATTCTATGTAGGCATAAAATCTTAATGAAATACCTTCTAAAAAATGTAATTAAAATAGTTGTTGATGAGCTGTCCTCGCATCTGGAGTCTGTATCTACTTAACATCAGACAGAGCAGAGTAATTTGCCAACCATTCTATTTAAAAAAATAACGAGCCTTACAATAGTCGCATATGATAATAATAATAAATAATAAATAAATAAATGATGTGTAACATTTGACATCTCACCTTTTGAAATCAATATTACAATAGAAATTGAATATTTAATTAACAATGACGTATTATTTTTTTCTCTTTTTTCTCCTTTTTTTTCTTTTTTTTAATATTTTTTTTCTTCGCTAGCAAACTCGCAAACGAACTACTGACTGTATATATATATATATATATATATATATTTCATGCACTGGCTTACTTTAAAAATAAGGAGACTGCTGAAGGTAAGCTTCATACAAATGCATCATATCTATGTTACATATCAAAAATCCGCAAACTTATCCGTATAAAGCTTGGATGTATCACGCAACCATCCCGCAAATGTATACACATGCAGAACAATGCAAGTAAGCATGGTTCACTAGGTGGAGCGACGATCTTCGCAAGGTGGCTGGCAAGAGCTGGTTGAGAGTAGCAGCGGATCGTGCTCAGTGGCGTGCACTTGGAGAGGCCGATGTTCAGCAGAAGACTAGTAGACTGATTGTTGTGATGATGATGAAGAATGCACGCCAAAACGATACCCAACAACTTAATTTTACTAACATACATACCCATTATAATATAATACATACAACTTAAGAGGAAACACTAAGGTCGACTGATTATATGAAAAGTAGAAAAAATCAACGTTTCGTAGTCCCCTGTTTCCTCCTCCAAAACTGAACCGATTTAATTACTTTTTTCATTAAAAATTAAAGGAAGGCTTTGGCTGTGTCCCTATGTTTTGCTTTTTTTCATAAATTAATTATTGAAAAAGATATAAACCTTTAAAAACCTTAAAAATTAGACAGATTTTTGCTCATCCAACAAACAAATTTGACAACAAAAAATAGGGACACAGCCAAAGCTGTTCTTTAATTTTTAATGAAAAAATTTATTAAATCGTCCAGTTTTGGAGGAGGAATCAGGGGACTACGAAACGTTGATTTTGTCTACTTTTCATATAATCAGTCGACCTTAGTCTTTCCTCTTAATAGGAGGTGCCGATGCCGCCGTGGTCATGCAACGATCGCTAAAACTAAGTTTCTTTGAATGTAGTAAAAACCAGGATAAACTACAAAATTGTTTTCGATTTCGCAAGCGAAGAGGAAACTAACTAGAGACACTAGCTTTAAAGCATTATGAGTAGTATTAAGAAGACACGTGTTAGTGAAATATCTATACTTAGCACTATTTCTAAAAGAAAATGTATGAAATAACCCTTACACAGTAGACAAGATAATGTCACAAAACAACAAGATTATGCATTAAGCACGCATTGTTAGCCACCTTGACGCCAACAGAGCAGTTTCAGCCGAATCTAATAACATTTAAGGTTCCATCCAATATTCACCAAAATTTTACTCGGCCAAATTTCAATATTCCACCGAGAGCAGGGAAGCAGGAATTTCATTGGTCCGATATATCACTCTAACAGCTTTGAATTTAGCCTGCGGGAAAATCTATTTTAGACAATGACATATTAATTCTCACACAGTGGTAGATGCATTGCAACATAAATACTTCGATGTTATCTTTTTCTGAAGCGACAAGTAAGAGTGAGTAAATATTTAATGTTATAAATAAATAAAATAATTACCAATAAACAGATAAATAATATACTTATGAGACGTACCTACAATACAGAAACGTTGCTACGTTATATTATAATATATAATTATAAAAACTAAACGTATGAAAATGTCCTCCTCTCTCCTATTACGCTGTGCCCGACAGGGTCCACAAAGCTCTGTTTATTAATTTAAGACCTGATTATATACATTGTGGCTAAACATTGAATAAATTAAATTAAATTAATTTGAGGAGTCTGCTCCACCTGGGTTTAAGAGGAGGCGGAGTAAGTACAGATGCGAAAAGAGAAATAGTTATTTTCTCTCAGAGAGACTCAGGATTATGCCGCATTAACCGGCCTCGGAGGAGCTCGATGGCGCAGTGGTTAACGCGCCCTGTCTGCGAGGAAGTTTCGCAAAGGCCGGTCATTGGATGTGTGACCAAAAATAAATCATCTCGAGCTCCTCCGTTCGGAAAGCATGTAAAGCCGTTGGTCCCGGCTGTATTAGCAGTCGTTAACAACCACCAACCCGCACTGGGCCTGCGTGGTGGTTTATGGCCCGTTCTCTCTATCTATCTCATCTATCCATAGGGAAGGCTCGTGCCCCAGCAGTGAGGATATAAAATGAGCTGATGATGATGATGATAATGAACCGGCCTCACTTTGCGTTCACCCTAACCGTGACCCTGACCCGTGTGCTTGGATAGCATTTCATTTATTATTAAAACATTTCCATATCACTATCTCATAACTTGATAAATCAGAAAACTACTAACACTGCAAAACTTTTAAAAAAATCCTAAAAAGTATTGAAAAAATTTCCGCGAGCGGGATTCGAGCCCGCACCCTATGACATACCAGGTCAGGTGTACTACCAACCTTGCTATCGTTGCTCTGTCCAACCCGCCGAAATTAATCAACTTCTCTTACTCTGTAAGCCAAAGGAGCCTTATTCATTAGTCTCAATAATACATTGCATTATGTTAATATATTTTTAATGTCTTCAACCGAACTTGAAAATTGAACGCCTTCCAATCTCAACATAAACCAAATGTCGCAAACATCCACCAGTCTCATACAAACTCAAATGTTTTGTTTAACACAAAATGTTTCGCAAATGTACTCTGGGGGAATACTAATCCCATGGCCGGGACCCGTTGTCTTGAGGGGGCTTGGGGGGAGCCCTATATTTACACGAGCCTAAAATTGGGGAGGTGCGATCTATCGATTTTATGCTCGGCTTGACAGTTCTAATGAAGCGCGGCCTACTCGGAACCATGTGCTAAAATTATGTGTCGACTTCGAAAACGACAGGTTTAGATGCTATTTTAAACAAGATCGTTTGGTATGCCAAACGATAGGTGTACCGACGATCTGGTGGAGGTCGCGGGTATATAAACGCTGGACGAAGCCAGCCGTTGTGTAGATCCTTGGGGGAGGCCTAGCAGTGAACGTCTTTTGGCTGAGGCTGTTTGTAACAAGATTACAAAGTAGCTGACTACACTGGGCCGCAAAGAAAAAGGGTCGGTTAGAAAATGTTCAATATATTCAAAAGTACCTGACCTAGCCTAATGAAATAAAGGCTAAATTAAAGAATATTTAATGCCACATAAAATAACAAATGAAACCTTTTTATTTATTTTTGATAATTGTATAAAAAACTGAAAATTTAAAATAATGGTCTTTTAGTACCAAAAAAATCAATTGCTTCGCATTTGTTTTTAGTTTTGACATAAGAAATGCTTTAAATATGTTTTCTCTGCCTTATAAATTATGAATCCTTTATTGTACACTGAAATTACAGAATAAATTACATTATAAAAACATATACAAGGGTAAGCTAGGAGGTATATGTACAACAAATTTTTATCTAATACCAGATTTTGTTACTGTTATTTGGTAAGTTGTCCAACGGTGACGGCGGACGCGATGAGCTGAAAGCATACTAACCAAAATTTCCTACTGCAGCAGCGGACAGAAAGGATTTGAAAAAGGAATGACCTTTGCCCTGCAGTGGCCCAAATGGACTAATCTTAATCTTACAATAGCAGCGAATTCCAGCAGCTCAAAAGTACTTATTGTTAAGTTTACTTGAATAAAAAAGTTGACTTTAACTTTTTTTTATTTTTTATAAAAAAAATGCAAAGTCACTTAACATTAATCATTACTTTGAAGGTTTAGCGGCATAAATTACATACACTGTGTCTCGTGCGCACATTATATTGTAATCGTTGTCATCTTTTGTTATTATATGAGACTTTTGCATTATTTTATCTTGGTTAAAAACGAAAATATCAACACGCCATGAAGAGCAAACACAAATCACCAGTCCGCCTGAGGTAAATTAACCGACTCCTCTGTTAAATATTTGATCCGATTTCGCTATCCAACTCTCAACAGTGCTGAATAGAATTCCTGGGAAATTCAGCACTAGCAAAATCTATCTCGCATCTCCACCGCATTCTTAACACTTCAATCGCCGCATATCAGCGTCTGCAGGCACTATGGCAGTGCAGGCTGCGTCTAGACATTATAACATTCCTTCAGAAATACCGGGGCGTTCGACCGCCTCAGATAAAGCATTGAAACTGATCGGTTCTTCCACAATCGATATAACATGCGAGTTGTGAACGAATGCTTCTGAAAATACTTTATCTCATACTAGATGACCCGGTAAACTTCGTATTACCAACATATATTTGTAAAAAATATGGTCAAAACCTAATACAAAATTTTTATATGCAACACAGTTATTATTTATTTTCTTTTTTTAACAACCAACTGACACTTTTTTATTTCTGAAACAGAACTATTTTGTATTCCAACAGATCGAACCTCATACTACAGCTATGAAAAAAAAAAATTCTGAACGCACCTATAAATATTTGACAACCAAGTGACAAATTTTTATTTCTAAAAAGACAAAACACATCAAATGTTTCACAGCTAGGAATATTTTGTATTGGAAAATTAAATTGTCGTTTTTAGTATTTTCCGTTACTTATTATTTATGTTTCTCACCGTTTAAACCTTCCCTGAACTTCCACAAATATTTCAAAATTAAAATTAGCCAAATCGGTCCAGCCATTCTCGAGTTTTAGCGAGACAAACGAACACCAGTTGATTTTTATTTAAATACATAGGTTTTTTTATTTGATGGCTTTGTGCGATTAGCACATTTAGCCAGTGTCAAAGTATTTTTTCTTGTAAGTAATACATAAATAAACAATATTTCCTTCCAGTATGATGATGATGAATTATAATTGAAATGATAAGTGAGAAATTTTATACCCCGCAACCCCTCGAGTAACTCAATATAGATGTGGGGCTCTACTAACCCCCGTATTTATAAACGAGTAAAAGCTCATACTGAAACAAAGTAATTGTTTAAGTAAAATTTCATATTCTTTAGTAAGCCGATGTAGTAAGAAACGCCAAAAGCTAGAATTCTTAGCCAAGCAATAGTCACCAATATCTTTACTCAAGCAATCTAGTTAGGTTACCCAAAGAATTCATAGTGACAAGCTTGTGACAAGCCAGAATTGTGGGGCAATACCCACTGCTCAACTTTATGAAGTTGAGCAATCTAGTGGAGCAGTGGGTCAGTCACGAATTTAATAGCAGGTAAGTATTGTAAATGTTCAAATAATTTTTAACGCAAATTTTGTTGCGAACAGGTATTGTATCAACAATAGGATCGGGTATAGATCTTATTTCCGTTCTCCTCTTTTTCCCATCTCCACTCCAGGTACACTAAGTGGTATTAAAACCTCTTTTATATGTATATCAAACATAAACAGCCCTTATGTACCCATAACAAAGTGCGAAGTGATACTCTATTTGTCCGTATGCAACATCAACAGCGTATGTTCTAAACTAGGTTTACGAGCTGTATTATGTGGACATAAATTTGTAAGTCCTTATAGCTGCATGTATATTGTACATAGCCAGTGTTGCAGCCAGCTAATATGTCAGTCAGTAGGTACGGTCACCAACGAATGCAGCTAGACACTTTGGTACTTACTATGGCGTAACAACTTTACTAGAAGTTGACAAGCCTTTTTTAGTTTTTTAGATTCTTATTTTGCTTTGTCATAGTAGGTAGTGAACTGTCCCGCGATTATACGTGGGGTTCGATGGAGCTCGATGGCGCAGTGTTTAACGCGCCTGGTCTGCGATTGCTAAGGTTAAGCCACTTTCGAAAAGACCGGTCATCAGATGGGTGACTAAAAGTATATCATTTCGAGCTCATCTGTGCTTCAGAAGGCACGTAAAGTGGTTATCCGCACTTGGCCCGCGTGGTGGTTTATGGCCCGTTCTCTATCCATCAATAGGAAATGCTCGTGCCCCAGGGGTTCCTTCTATCTGGCAGAATTTTGTTGCTCCAAATTTTATTTGGCATAACACACTTGGCATAATTTTCTTCAAAACGAATATGTTCAAAGCATAAAAATTATTTAGCATAATTATTATTTGGTCCAGTGTTTATATGTCCGAATTCCCAATGGCATACTTTTAAGATGGCAGATTTTCACTTAGCATAATTACATTTAGCAAAATTACATCATGCATAATTTCGTTTAGCATAACATTTATTTAGTGCGACAATTACTCGGTATGTATACTACGATGGATGATGGCAGTTTTCCATTTGGAATAATTTCAACCGAAGCGGGTCGGGGAAGCGGGGGGACAGGGTAGGCTCAGGGGGCGCAGCCCCTCGCTATGAAAAAGTGTAAAAAATTCATTAGGTTAGGTTAGGTTAGTATGATGACCAAAAACGCGCGAGCCGAGCGAGCGGAGCGAGCGTGCCGCGGCAGCGGCCGACGAAGCGCCATAAACGAAGGTTTTTACAGAGCTTACCTTTATGACCATACCTTTTAGACATAAGTACCTACAAAAGCCAACGTTTGAAATTGTTAACCTTTAACCGGAATCGTGGGTCCATGAATATAGACTTCCTGAGATATGATAGTTCTGCCTCTTAATTATTATGGATATTAAATGTATGCCTAAAGATGTTTCTGACTTATGAAATTATGGGTTTTGAATGTATGATTAATGAGTGAGTGCCAAATGATTTTCTGCGAAATGAAGTTTATGCTTTCCGCTGTTATGCATAATAAAATTATGACATAAAAAGTTCTGCGATAAAAGGTAGACCCCGTGCCCCAGTAGTGGGGACACGGTTAGTCAGAAGAGTCCGAGACTCGCCTGTGATTCGGTGTGATGAGGAAGTGACACATTTTTATAGCGATTCTAAAAAAAAGGTGTCTTTAGAGTTGGCAACTAACCCACAACTTTAGCTCGATCGAACAGTCAAAATGTAAAAGTTTAACTGCATTTCTCAATCGCATACCTGAACCGCGACAGTCAGCACAATGCACTCTACCCCCATTTTGTCGTAAAGTGGGCAGATAAACTCCTCCCCGCTCCAAGAGTGATGGCACACAACTTTTCCTTGGCTATTTCTATTTTGCAGGAGCGCAAGTTGCTAGCAGTGAATAATGGCTGTACTGTATTTACTGGTATTAAACTTACGTGTATACAGAGTGGTTTTTTTTTAGCTGGGATAGTGTGAGGTATTCCGAAACCATAAGAGAAACTGTCTTATGAACCCTTACATAAAAAAGAAACGATTCGCATTTTTTTTAATTCCCCTGAACGGTTGGATTAGTTTTGATTTTTTTTTTGTTTACCCGGGGAAATCCTGCTTCAACGGGTCTAGCCGGACCTAGGTCAACGCTCCGGGGATGACAGAAGCCGACCCGGTAAATAAGGCGTTTTAACAATATAGGTAACAATTTAGGGGTGAGAATAAAGAATATTTTATTGCTTGTTGATGAGAGGAAAGAGTTTTTATTACTTTACTATTTAAAATTTTATGAAAACTTTGTTAATGCATAATGATGTTTGACAATCTTTGTCAAATTGTTTTTCGTGTGTGTGCAAATAATCTTGGTGAGTTACAGGAAGCAGAGACCTCGTCCGAAGTAAAGTTACTTATCGCTAATGTAACCAATAGGAACGTGAACTTTGGTTCGATTACTGAAACTCGCCAACGGACTTATATAATCCGGGTGAGGTGTTCAAATTGAACACACTCGGGAAACGAATTAATGTTTATAATACTTTGCGTTATGTTAGGTTTAAGATTACTTAGACTACTAGGGGTATAGATATAGGCGTCTCAGAATTGTTACGTTGCGTTAAACCAATACATAATCCTGGTGACAATCTAGAATTAGGTAAGTAGCATTTAAGAGGGATTTAAGGGGAGATAATTGTTTGTAACTTGTGTAATATCAATGTGTAAAATAATGTAATTGGATCCAATGGGGCTTTGGGCCGGAGGTTTTCCCCATTGAAAACCCACACCGTGAATCCATTTTAAGTGCCTTCTCCAGGTGTCTTTGTTTCAATGACGTGGTGTTGGTTAGCAGCCATGCGCTGTATCCTTATTTTTCCTCCGGTGAAGGCAGGCATACTCTCAGCTGTTTTTATTTTTGTTACAGGTCACGACGTCTGCCGAAGGGGCGTAGCTCATGTAGTAACCGAGACTCCTTGCTCGGGCATACTAGCTGGCAGCCGCCGTGGCCTGAATTCAAACGGTGTAGAATAAAAGGACATGGAAGAAAATAGAAGAATATCGCGGACTCGATTGACGGACCGCGACAACGATTGACTTGATTATTGTAATATTTAAAAGTTAATATAAAATCTAGTGCTTTGGAAGCCTTTTCATTTAATAAACCCCCCGGTACCTCGAGTAACGACCCAGCCGGGTGTTACAGTACACAACTTGCCTTACATCTATTAAAATCCAAACCGTGGAATATAAATTTTATAAAGCAAAACAAACGATAGCTGAAAAGCAACGTCAGTTATTTTAATACCATAGTAACAAAAAAAGCCACATCACATTTTAAAACTTCTATTTAAAAAAGTAAGTTTGAATTTCGAAGCACCTCAGAATATAAAATAGCTTTGAACAATAAAATTGTTCAACGTGATCACTAGAGCGAGTGCGTGGCTGTTAACCGTGCGTTGCTCCCCCCAACTCAATACGAGACTTATGACAGTGACATGAGGTCTATAATAGCCTGCTTAGTTCAGTCTGTAGCTTGGAGCCCGCATAGTACGGTGGCGTGCTCTGGTGATCAAAGTGAGTGAACTGTGTCGTTTGCAATATTCTTTTTCAACGTAGGTAGCTTTACCACTAAAATAGACAAGGAACATAAAATGGAAAGCGTTACGTTGCCACTAAGCACACTCTGTAAACAGTACAGCAACAGGAAACGTCATCTCTTTCCTATTCTTCCCTATTTCTTCAATATATTTTCTACCTTAACTAACTTAGTTCATAATCTATCTATTGGTACATAAAAATTGTTTTTTTTTAAATATATGTAGACCATTTGATATTTACGTAGATAATACTGCTGTTTTTTTAAGAAAATTTGCTGATAGAGACAGTTAGCCTTTTCAGCGTTTTAGAGGTGGGGGGAACTTAAAGGGTTCCTTCAAGGTGTGTGATCACTGTCTAAGGGTTTATAGAGGGAATGACATCACGCAAGAGTATCCCCTTCTTCTACTAGATTCTCTTGGTTATTCTAGATGGATCGGAATTAGCTGATGGCGCAAAGTTATATCTTACTGAGTAATTTTGAAAGCATTTAATAAACCTAACACTCGACTCAAACAATATCTCACTCGATGGTAATTAACCTTTCCTCTGTAGCGGGATGAAATGAAACATGACTGCATTGTACGTACAGTAACAGTATGTATTCACTTTCAGTTCGTAGCTCTTCTTTTAATACATTTCGGTATCTTATAGATATCCTATCCTCGCTAGTAGATATAAATAAAATAAATAAATAAATGTTTCCCACACTCACACCAATTATCTAGCCCCAACAAGAGCTTCCTTAAGAAACTCGATGAAATGGTTAACTAGACAACGGATAAACATACTTAATATACTTAAATACATACTTATTATACATAGAAAACACCCAGACCCGAAATTTAGAAAAACAGGTATTTCTAAATTGACCCGACCGGGGATCGAACCCGGGACCTCAGAGATGGCAACACCATGAAAACCGGTGTGCAAGCCACTCGACCAAGGAGGTCGTATACTAGTAGATAACTAGTATTAGTAATAATAATAATGCCAGACCCCGGTCGACTGTGCTATTGCCTGACCCAACCGCCATTTTAAACGATAACAAAATAATAATAATTTTTATTTTTTATTTTTAAGTGTTAATTGCTACACTTACAATGAAAAAATTAAACTACTACTATTAATGTCGCTCTAAAGCATTTCGAAAAATCAAAAAGCAGTGACAAAATTCAGCGCTTACGTCAGCCTTCCCGGTAGCATAACGGTCAGTGCAGCCGCCCGGATTGCGGAAGACCCAGGTTCGATTCCTGGCTAGGTCGTCGGGTGGACGTTTAATTTTTTTTTACTGTATTTTAAAATAATAATAATTAACTATTTCACTAAAAATGGTGTCATGGTTTACATAATTATTGGCTAGTGTCTCCTTTTAAGCAAGTATAGCCTGTTCCAGCCCCCCAACCGCGTAACACTCTCGCTTTCGATCGCTTTGTAGGCGAAGCCCTCGCCTCGCTTTCTAATATAATATCGAAATATAATATCGAATAATATCGAAAGCTATAGCCTATAGCTTTCGATATTGCTTTCATATTGCTTTCGAAATGACAAGATGACGCCTCCTCCTCGCCTCGCCTTCAAAGCGATCGAAAGCGAGAGTGTTAGGCGGTCGACCCCCAGGTGACTAGTATCTATTAGCAAGTAGATCTGTAAACAGTTTTAAGTGTTGCCTTTGATATTTAATTTTTAAGTTTGGTTTTCAGAGCTGTAGATTTTGTTAAAAAAATGAAAATGTGAAAAAAGTGTTTCATTTCGATTAGTTGTGTTCGCGTAAACTTTAGAAAACCTTAAGTGGCCATTTGTCTTTTTAATGACATTAAATACAAGTACCTACCCATCTTTGAGAGGCTGTCTCATAATATAAGCCATACTAACACATTTAATGTCCGTATAAGCCATTCAAACATGATGCTCTACTGCCTGCTTCCCCATAACTGCTCTCTGTTAAGACAGAGTTACACGATTATAACCATTAATGTTTATTATGTGTTATTTTACTAAACAAGAAGGTAATTCTATCTTTTTATTATTATATTATATCTTTCCATTATTATAATGACTAACGTATGTACACACGCCTGCCCCCTGACTATGAGCTCTTACAGCAGTATTACTGCAGTTGTGGAAAAGAGACGCCAGTATATTCGCCGCTACACGCGTCTCGTTTTCACAACTGCAATAATAGCTCGTGGTTACCCCCCCCCCCCCCCCACCCCACAAACTGTCAATATTTCCCCAATAGACTTTACCGTCCGTAAGTGACAAGTGTCATATATTTTATTTGAAATGTCTTCGTCCATATTTATTTGATGCCGCGCGGCCATGCTAATTTTTGTATGGGGAATGTAACGTGTTAATTTGAAAAATAATAATTTAAAAAACCGCTCGATAAATCGAAAATGTGAGACGGACGATTTGTAGTTAAGTTAATCGGTGATTGTTTAGACATAATTAGAGGTAGGTATAATAATTTAGATAAACTATAAGATATCAACTAAACGCTGCCACTCGTTATCATGATTTTTGCCCAACTTTAAATTATATTTTAGAAAAAACTATAGTGTGTCATGAATTTATGGATCGGACTAATTGTAAACACGTTACCTTTAATACTAAATACATACATATTTTGTTTATGTAATACGATAGTTTTTTTATCATATACCAACTTAACCGTGACTACACTTTTGGCATTTTTTGGTCGGCGCACCCATAAGCTTTAAAATTTTTTAAAGAAATTGGACAGTTTTGGAGAAGCGATATGCAGGCGTCAGTACAAGACAATGAGAAATAAACGTGTGTTTTAAGTTCTACATCGTTTCAAGTGTTATTTATTTAGATGGGTTAGCAAAAAGCATACGCGCTTATATAAATAGCATGTATATACACCCTGGATTTGCCTATTGACATATTAAAAGCATTTACCGACCGAACATCTGTCGACTTTCATAAAAGAAGAGTTTTGGCCGAAGGGTGTCATGTTCCGGCGGTTCCGGGGCCGGCTACCGGACACCACGCTGCGTCACACGTCACCGTCTGTACGTGTAGCATAGTTTTAGTTTTATGTATGAATTGTATAATATAGTATATATGTGTAATATATATATGTAAATTGTAACTATAGTTTGACTTTGTTTTTCTTAAACAATTTTTGACTTTTACGAGAGTAGTGTTAGTGTAGATTTACTGTAGTGGTACTGTATGACATTGTGGATATTGAAACTTTTACCTGATGTAAATTCGCTAACTTATATTTTTATTTTGTTTTTTTTTTTACATGTTGTGGTTGTCTTCTATATTTTTTGTGTTTATTTGTAATGGAAAGTGTCCTGCTATGATAGGGCATTTTCCAATATTTTTAACGCTGTAAAGGAGAAAGAGCTGGTCACTTGCTGAGTTCTTGCCGGTTTTTCTCAGTTCAGTGATTTCTATTTTATTCTATTTATATTATTTTGAATTTTGCATTAACAATGCTATAAACAAGGTAACTGGTACGTGACCCGCCTTAGTAAAATTCACATATGGAGGAGAGCATTAGGAGGTGTATTTCTCTTTTTAGTGTAATTTTTTTTTAAATCCTTGATCGAGCAAAGTTGCGGCGTATTTTCATCACAAATGCGTATGTGCTACCAAAAAAAAGAAAATTCATCAGGACGTTGAAAAACAAGTTACGACTGCTTTAAGGTCAAAATATGAGAAATCTTAAAAAAGTATAAAAATGGACCATCTCCAAAATAAGATACAATAATTAGCAAAAGACATCCACCATATTGTAATTTGGTTTGGCGGGTTATGTTTCAGTCACTCTGTATAGTTACAAGAATTTTATATATTATTAAGCATCCTGATAAACAAAATTCAGACAGACAGTCGAAAGCCTAAAAATCACCATCACCATCATCATCATCATCATCATCATCATCATCATCATCATCATCATCATCATAATCATCATCATCATCATCAGCTCATTTTATGTTTCCACTGCTGGTGCCCCAGCAGTGGGAGCCTTCCCTATGGATGGATAAGGAGAACGGGCCTAAACCACAACGCGGGCCCAGTGCGGATTGGTGGTTGTTAACGACTGCTAATGAAGCCTTTACGTGCCTTCCGAAGCACAGAGGAGATCAAGATGATACATTTTTGGTCTTCCATCCATGGTTAACCACAGCGCGATCGAGCTCCTCAAGACTAAAATCAGTTGTTGACCCCTATTGTTAATTAATTAAGGAAACAATGTCGATCTCTGGTTCCTGACAAACTCTGGAGCCACTACTCTATAAATTATAATGTATCTATCTTGCCTGCACTACACCACTACCGTGAAGGAGATCGCAGATTACATACAAACGAAGACCAACTTCCTTTGAGGGTGGAACCGCTGGAGTCGCGCCGCAACACTAGCTTCAAAGCATTTGTGGTGCGAGTCCCACCAACCAAGCTGGACGCCTTCATGGAATTCTTGGAAGACTACCTTTGAGCGCCACCGATGCGACACCGAAAGTGTCGAAATAATACTAACATAGATTAAGTTTTATATTAGTAATAAAAATTATATATTGGTATGTATAAATAATAGTGTTAGCTTATCTATGGGCCTGTTATTTTGTAACTTTAAATTGTTGCCTGAAAAAAAACGAATTTATTATTATTATATTACATATTATTGTTATCTCTTTAATTATTTTTTCTGATATAAATTTACATTTTTAAATATTTTTTAAAAACGAAATAAATAAAACATTTAATAATATAAAAAAATAGGGGCCCGCCGGCATCTCGGGACCACGGTCCAAACTACCAGTGGTTAGGGCTCCAGAGATTTTATTATTATAGTTTTTTTTATTTATTTTCTTTCTTAAAACTAGATTTTTACAATATTTTAATATAAAAACAATAAAACATTATAAAAACCTAAGCCTAGAGTACCACCAGCAGCGGGGCAGGCCCCAAGGTACCGGTGGTCAGGGCTGGAGAGTGAGGAACCTCCTGACAATACGTGACGTGTCAAGCAGTACTGCTTTCTGAATCTGACCCTTGATTATTATTATTATTATTATTATAGCATTATTAATTATATCCAAGGGGAGTTTATTCGAGTCCGGTCTGTTTTGTGTCCCAAATAACTCAAAACCGATCACACTAACCGTCAGTTAAACCTGGAATTCTAAGACAGGTGTATTGATTTGAACCTAAATGTATATTTTATTGAGTGCATTTCAGAATATCGTGTCAGAGATGGTTTAAGTTAAGAGAGTTTGAACGCAACCTTATTGGTTGTGATAGTGGAAGGGTAGGGTTATCAGTACTGTATTAGTGATTGATGGTCTAGGCACAATAACTATAACAGTAAAATATCGATTAAAATAGATAGGTATACATAATAGTTTAGAACCGGGGGTCGACCGCCTAACTCTCTCGCTTTCGTCGCTTTGAAGGCTAGGCGAGGAGGAGGCGTCATCTTGTCATTTCGAAAGCAATATTTTAATTGGTATTGTATTTCGATATTATATTAGAAAGCGAGGCGAGGGCCTCGCCTTCAAAGCGATCGAAAGCGGTTGGGGGGCAGGTTATATAAACAAGCAACAATGAATAAAAATATTTATGATTAAATTAAAATGAGGGTATGCAAGTTACCAACTAATTATGAGACGACCAACACCTCAATCTCCCTGTGACCACGAACCCTGCAAAGGGTTCGAAACGTTCGGTTCAAGATAAACATTAAATCAAATTAATATGTGAAATAAACGCTAGTAGATCCGTAAAAGTAGTTTCATTTCAATGTGTTGTGTTCGCGTTAACTTTAGAAAACAAAAATATTTATAAAAACACAAATGTTGAAAAAATTTCCACGAGCAGGATTTGAACCTGCACCCTTCTGACATTCCGGGTCAGGTGCTCTTCCAATTGAGCTATCGTGGTTCTAACCAGCCCGCCGAAATTATTCAACACTTTTTACTTTGTAAGCCAAAGGCGCCCATTCAATGTCAACAACTACCGTCATTAACATCCGATCATAATATTTTTACAAATATTAAAGATCAGTTAAGACATAAGCAAGCTATTTTATAAAATGTTCAAAATGATTTTTAAAGCAAATTTTGTTGCGAACAAATTACAAAAACACAAATGTTGAAAAAATTATTAAGTGTAATTTGTTCGCAACAAAATTTGCTTTAAAAATCATTTTGAACATTTTTTAAAAAATATTTATGTCAAAAAAACATATTTTATTTAAATTGCAGTTTGTCACCATGGTGCCTGTGCGACTTTTATTTGCCATTCGTTCACGCTTACGATGACGAGAACTTGTAAATAACTAAGTTTTTATTTGTAATTCGAATAGCAAATAACACTCTCACGCCTAATGCCAATCAAGCTTGATATGAAGAAGACTACTTATATAGAAAAAGTTCCCAATTGGCTGTTACGTGTAAGAATCGCTGTATTCCACTCTTTGTACCACACCACCATTATATAAGCGAATACCCTTCGGCGCCAGTAACTGTGGCGATTCGAGCATTCTCCGGATGTCCCCGCAATGCCTGGCCCGTGCAGTTATTAAATAGCTTGAGGCCAAGGTAAAGGCTGTGCGGCTGTGTACGTTTAGGACAACCGATTGAAACGCATTTATACGAGAATTTCGAGGCTGGCTTAACTTGGACATGTTTCTTGTCTCATCTTGTAATCTCTAGCCCTTTTACTACAAAACCGTGTTTAAAGTTAAGCAATGACTAAATTGTAAATTTTTATTTGTATAAACTTACGAAAACTGCTTTTGAATCGTCCACACATTTTTTACCTACTACCCATTCGGGACATCTTTTTTTAGCTGTGGAGAAGAATGGGCGCAAGAAACTACACAGCTTTAATAGCAGTAACGACTTTTACAAAAAAAAAAGTACTTAAGTCTTTATGATTATCATTTTGCATACAATATTTAATTTAATACATTTACAATTAAAAACTTTCAAGAGCCCGGAATCACAAAATAATAATGTTTACCTCTATACATTTACTTTACATTACACTTTATTTTAAAAAACGTACTTGGGCAATATGTATGTACAGGTACTTCAAAACTATAGAATGACGAAAAATTTCCACGAGCAGGATTTGAACATGCACCCTTCTGCAATAGTTTCAGCGGGCTGGTTAGAACCACGATAGCTCAATTGGAAGAGCACTTGACCCGGACAGAAGGGTGCAGGTTCAAATCCTGCTCGTAGAATTTTTTTCTACATTTGTGTTTTTGTAATTGTTCGCAACAAAATTTGCGTTAAAAATTATTTGAACATTTTATAGAATGACGCTTTATACTTACCTATACAGTCATTGGAGGAATGTCATATAATTGGAGGAACGTCAGTTCCATGCATTATTATCATGAACATAATCATTTACATTGTAATATATAGCCCTTTTTTAAGTTTTCTTAAAGTGTGTCTTAAATTTCTCAAAGGGCAAAATTAAAACATCATTTCGGCATTTTATTTTAATAATAAGTGACACCTTGTCACATCGTTTTGTGATGATGTTTAAATAAATTGACTATTACATATATCAAAATAAATCTACCTTATATAGCTAGTTAATTAGGTTTAAGATTAAAGAATATATTGTTTTTATTATTTGTGATAAACCTATTAATAGGAAACAAAAGACTTCTTGGCGGGAAAGTGAAGAGTTAAGTATGTCTGCGGTTTTGTTTTTTTTTTAAAAATTGCGTTTTAAAAAATAATTGAAAAACACTGCTGCACGCTACGAACTACGCCGTAGTCAATTTAGCACCAAAAATACTAAAAAATTAAAGATAAAATTAAAATAAAAAAACTTTTATTACTTGTTAATAAAAAAAAGAGCTAAAATATTAAAAATAATTTAAACCTGAAAATAAGAAAACAATACCATTATATAGGTATTTTTTTCTTATTATCTACCTTTTATTTACGAGCGCAATCTGCATTCAGACCGTCTCACCGGGTTGTTGCAAGCCCGGGAGATGTGTGGGGTTGGTCACCGGATGAGCTGTGTCTGACCCACTAAACCGCCCGACATCTGTCTACCGCTTTGAGGAACCCCGAGCACTCGATGGAGTCATTCGCAGTCCGCGCGGTTGCCCCTAGGGCCCATCAACTTGGCCCGTCGGCCACTAAAGGCGCTATACCACCTGGATGCGAGAGGGGCACCTTCTCTCCTGCAGGTTAAGTCGCGGGGAGTGTGGGGAAGATGGTGACCCCCACTGCCGCATTGGGTTCCGATGGGTGCAACAACCCATCCAGCACGGTTCTCCAAGCGTGCATGCCATTACTCCATCGCTAGTTCTTGAGCGACTTCACGCCACCTTGCTGACTGCTTGGGCATAACCCGCTCACCGAGACTACGCAGTTTAACCCCTTGCTCTTACACCGTAGCAAGTACGATCGCCTCCAGGTCCCATTGAGGGGTGCCCGCAAGGACACACGCTGCCTCGTATAACACGGTGCGGTAGCCACGAATGGCCCTGATAGCCATGACCCGCTGAGGATTTATTTTCGAACAAAACAAAACTCAAAAGGCATCCAATTTCAAGTTTTGCAAATTTACATGCTACAAATTCAATTTCTTGTCTGATGGCTCGCTATGATTTAGCCAGTGTGTAGTTTTACATGCAATTATATGTTAATACACCATTATTCCGTCAAGTTCACATGTAAACAATAACAGAGTGTATCCATACAAAATAGCGACGACAATTGCGCTCGCCGTCCTCTTCAATCAAAGCAACTATTAGTATTACGGGCAAAGCCGGAGGCGGGGCTCAGAAGCGTTGTATTCAAAACTCATTACACACAAACTCATTATTTCGACTGGACTCTTTACTAAAGAGAGAGGAGCTCTTTTGTTTTCATTTTTCTGCGCCAGAAAAAAAGAAAACACTAGCACATAAGTCTTTGCGGCTGCATTCATTAGGTCACCCGTTTCCAACTGGCTGAAATACAAATCGGTGGGCTTGCAAATATTAATAACCGGCGCGTCGGCTCGCTCGCGACTTTTTGGCGAAAACACCAGTATACCGTGGTCTCGAAGGATTAATTGAAAATTTTAAGCTATACAGTTTAATTATAGGCTTAATAAAGTTTTGTGCTTAGTCATTGCGTGAGTTATAAATAGTTAAATTGACTTTATATAGAACATTATTAAATCAAGTGCAGATATTTAAAACTATTAAATTAAATTAAAGATTATTAAAACTCACAAAATAACAAGAGATGAATTCGTATGGCTTTGAAATTTTCGAATAAAAAAATTATCTGAAAAACACAATGCTTGTACCTATTAGAGTATAATAATAATAATAACCGACCCCAGCGCCAGGCAATACTGGTTCACGATACCTCATGATGAGAACCTTGTGAAAGCCGAGAAGGACAAGCTCAGTGAGTACCTTGACTTGGCTCACGAGGTTACCGCCATGTGGGATGTGGATTCAACCATTATTGGCCCGATAGTCGTTTCGACAAACGGTCTGATAGCGAAGAGCCTCGACCAACACCTTAAGAAGCTCTCGCTTGATAGTTGGATCAAGGGTCAGATTCAGAAAGCAGTACTCCTTGACACGGCACGTATTGTCAGGAGGTTCCTCACTCTGCAGCCCTTACCACCGGTAGCTTGGGCTCTGCCCCGCTGCTGGTGGTGCTCTAGGATTAGGTTTTTATAATGTTTTATTGTTTTTATATTAAAATATTGTAAAAATCTAGTTTTAAGAAAGAAAATAAATAAAGAGAATAATAATATAATCCTTCCTTGGCCGATTTCGGCTACAGTGACCATTGCTCATCTATAAGTTTAACGGTGGCCCTATTAGAGTATAATTCATTATCTCATCACCAGCTCTTAGACGTCCCCGCTGCTGGAGCACGAGCCTATCCTATGGACGGATAGGGAGAACGGGTCATAAACCACCACACACGCACTGCGGGTTGGTGGTTGTTAACGACTGCTAATACAGCCGGGACCAACAGCTTTACGTGCCTTCCGAAGCACGGAGGACCTCGAGATGATAAATTTTGGTCACCAGTCCGTCGACCGGTTTTTTAAATAAAAATATTTGACTTTTTAGTGTCGTGTAAAATGGAATAACGTTGAACATCGCAGTTGATTGGGAGCCATCGGATCGGACACACAATTCGCAATTAAACGCGAAATGGAAGTATGGTTCAGATTGCAATATATACGGGTCAACGTCCGAAATTATTTGTTGAAACGGTCACTCGTATAAATATCGATGTTTAAAATAACAATAAGTAAGTCTTAAAAGCGTTTGGTGGATTGTGCGCGGCGTAAAATGGCAACACTGAAATAGGTTTTCGATAACAACAGTTTTCACTCGCTTTTTTGTTGTGTATTTATTGGTCAAACGTACCACGGTGAAACGTATACGATGTTACCAGTCGTAAATATTTTTGGTAGATATAAAATGGAATCATTCGAATTGGGCAGTCGACTGGTTAGTCAATAGAGAACCTTTTTAGCAACTGTCAAAACGTTTATTTTTTCAATAGAAATTGAATGGGAATGAAAACTATGAAGTCACTATTTTGTTTTGTCAATTGAGTTTTTATTAATAACTTTTAGGTTACAAAAACTGATTTTAAATCAAATAAAAATAATACTTATTATTGTTACTATCAAATTCATTAATTTTATATTATTTTAGACATAGCACAAACTGTCATATGGAATATGAATTCTTTGAGAAACCTAACTAGATTGCTTGAGTAAAGATATTGGTGACTATTGGCTAAGAATTTTAACTTTTGACGTTTCAAACTTCATCGGTTTAATATAGAATATAAAATGTTACTTAAGCAATTACTTTGCTTCAGTGTGAGCTTTTACTCGTTTGTAAATACGGGGGTTAAAATTTTAACGAGTTTTATGGAGTATATTAGAACTCTTTTGACATCACAACAAATTTTACTCTTAAAGTCTAATAAAGAAATTTCATGAGTTCTTTTATTCATATATATAATTATAAGTAAACTAATACCATAAAAATAAAGAAAAGAAGATTTGTATGCTGATTCTTAACATTTTTTCCGCGTAGTTTATTCCATATGAGATCAAAGGTAGCCTCAAATTATTAAAGAACCTCACCTAGCCTCACCTTTAACCACGGCTATGTGAATTTAATTTTAATTTAGTTACATTTCAAAATATTTGGCGTCAAACAAAACCAATGAATAAATTGCGGAGCGCGTCAGGCGCGCGTCAAAATAAAAATATTGGAAACGACTGAACGAAGAATTTTTAATTCTGAATATAAATTAACACGGTGAATTTTATTTTAAAAATTCTTATGTGCACGAAACCTGATCACACATTTTTAAACACCAAACACAAAGAAGCGGTATTCTCAGTGCAAGTTTATTCACCGTTCAATCACATTAACGAAGACGAGAGTTTGTATCATCATTACCAGCTCATTTTATGTCCCCACTGCTGGGGCACCAGCCTTCCCAGACGGCTAATGCAGCCGTGACCAGCGATTTTACATGCCATCCGAAGTACAGAGGAGGTCGAGATAACAAACTTTTGGTCTCCCATCCGGGGACCGGCCTCTGTGAAAGTTGCTTAACTCCAACCATCGCAGACCAGGCGCGTTAACAACTGTGCCATCGAGCTATTAAATTTGTATAGTAAACAAATCTCGTTTCCGATACCATGATTGATAGTTAATAAAACTAGTACTCGACACCTGAGTGTCAGCAGTACTCAGCAGTACTCAGCAAAGTCGAAACCGCGCCGCTTAAATTAACGTTTCTCGCCCAAATGTAATAAACGTTTTGACGTGACGTACGTGGGTTAGCTTGAATAGCACTATGCAAACATTCAGCCATCCAGAGAACTTTGCACACGAATACGATATTCCGTGCTGCAGCGAGGCGGGCAAACAGATTGCCAGGGTATTTAGTATGCCGCCGTGCCGCTGCGAAATATCAAATTTGTGGGTAAAGCCGCGATCCACTGCGGCGCACGCTGTGCACGCTCGTTGTCTTACAATGGAAACGCTGCGTTATAGACAGCTTCATTGTTATAGCTACGCTTTTTTTGAAATTGCTGATTGGCGCAGGTGGCATTTTCAGCAACAACGGCCTTTTTGGGGGCGGCAAGAAACTTAAAGGGCCGTGTTTACCGTACCTTGAGACGAGACGCTCGCGAAGGCATAACCGACAGGGGGCTCAGGATCCGGAACTCCCGTGGTACCCTTTAAAAGGCAGCCGGACCCTTAGTTCCAGCTGCCATACCCTACCTATCAGGGTCAGTAGATAGGGACTCAGTAGATAGGGACTAGAGGCTCGGTCAATGGAAACGCAACCGAGCACAGCACGCGCCACAGTGGATTCCCACCTTTACCCCGACCAATGAATATGCGACAGCTGAGCTGACGCTGCCAACGCCGAAATGTATTTAGACTGCAGTGCTTTATCAAAAGAATTTGTTTAACCCTTTAATGGGCAGAGCATGTTGAAATTTTTCATTGGTTTTGGACCTTATATGTTGAGGTAATAAAGTTAAAATTATGGTGTCCAATATATCGACAGAGCCCTATTAAGGGTAAATACCAGCAACAGTACAAAGCTTTAAAAATCTACTCGCGTTATTTCAACACATTGATTTAGATTATTTTACCCTGACGTTTTGAATCCGTTACAGGGCCAATGGTCACAGGGAGACTTAGGTATCGGTGGTTTCATAATTAATGAGCATACGTTCATTTTAATTTAATCGGGTACGTTCCGTTTTACCAGCAGAAAAAGCTTATAGGCTCTTTTGGTTCGAATCGTCAGGATAAAAGAATCTAAATCAATGTGTAAAAAAATCGCGAGCAGATCCGCAAAAGTTGTTATATTTAAATGTAATCTTTAGAAAATATTCATAATGTTTTCAAGAGTGAATATGTTATCCATATATTAATACGTGAAGCAAAAACTTTGTACCCCTTTTTACGAAAATTATGCGGACCGAAGAGTATGAAATTTCGCACACTTATAGCATACACCGTGCTTATTAGAGAAGGGAGGGAGAGGATTGCAGAATGTTATTTTTTTTTTATATATGCATAAAAATACATTTAAATCAATAAAACAAACATTACACACACTACTATGTATTTGACACACACGCATAATACTCTTTTCAAAAATTTCAAAAATGGAAGAGGAGCGGCCGAAATCTGTCAATGCCAATCCAAACTCACATTCTATCTTTTTTTTCATTGCTTAAGATACAATCCGTGCAGCCTTAATAAAATTACGGTCGAATTTCGACCACTGGGCGACCACTAGTCTATATATTATCAAAACAGCCTCACGAAAACTCGGTATTCTGAACAGGGTGCGGCGATTCTTTACGCCTGACCAGTTGTGCCTTTTGTACAAGACACAGGTACGGTCTTGCGTGGAGTATTGCTCGCACATCTGGGACGGTTCCGCAAAGTACCTTCTTGATGCTTTGGACAAATTGCAGCGTCGCGCTGTACGCATTATCGGCAACGCAGAAGTCACAAATACTCTCGAAACTCTGCAATTGCGTAGAGATATTGCGTCACTCAGCGTGTTTTACCGCTTATACCATGGCGAGTGCTCTGAAGAACTCTTTGACCTCACCCCTCCTTCTCCCTTCCTCCATAGGAGTACGCGTGCTGCTCTCCGGAGTCACCGCTTCACTGTCTCAAATATTCCATCACGCACTAAGAAATTTGGTGACTCATTTATTTGTCGCACTTCCAAAACATGGAATAGTTTGCCTGCACACGTTTTCCCTCCTTCCTATGATATGGGGTCCTTCAAACGAGGCGTGAAGAGGCACCTTGTGGGCCGGCAGAGTGAGGGTAGCTGATGCTGCGGTATTTTCACGCTGCACCAGTTGTCATCGCTTCTGGATTCCATATTCACTTAACATCAGGTGAAATGGAGTCATTTGCCGTGCTACGTATAAAAAAAAAAAAAAAAAACGTAAAGCAAAAACTTTGTAGCCCTTTTTACGAAAATTGCACGGATGGAGGAGTACGAAATTTCGCACACTTATAGTTTATACAGAGAAGGATTGCAGAATGTTAATATTTTTTAAATTATGCATAAAAAATACATTAAATGACAAAAACACAAATGTTAAAAAATTTCCACGAGCAGGATTTGAACCTGCACCCTTCTGACATACCGGGTCAGGTGCTTTTCCAATTGAGCTATCGTGGTTCTAACCCGCCCGCCGAAATTATTCAACACTTTTTAATTTGAAAGCCAAAGGCGCCCATTTAATGTCAACAACTACCGTCACTAACATCCGATCATAATATTTTTACAAATATTAAAGATCAGTTAAGAAGTAAGCAAGCTATTTATAAAATGTTCAAATAATTTTTAACGCAAATTTTGTTGCGAACAAATTACAAAAACACAAATGTTGAAAAAACTTCATAACTGATCTTTAATATTTGTAAATATTTTATAGAATTTCCATATAATTTTTCGCAACTAAAATAACTTTTAGTCTTCATAGCATTATCGGCGAAAACATCGATAGTTTCTGCTTTAGAGAGAGCGTTGTACTGCCTGACAAGTCTAGACATAGGTGCGTGGTATCCCAGGCATGACTTAGAACCCTCCAGTTTGAATAAATTGAATTGAAATTCAAGAAAAAACTTTTGTAACACGAAACACTGCGGCTGAACCGAAACTCACATATTTGACTAAAGAAAAATATTGGAACCTCAAATTAATATTTAATATATAAATGATAAAGCGCAGTGTGGGCAGGCCTCCAACAAGGTGGACCGACGATCTGGTGAAGGTCGCGGGAAGCCACTGGATGCGAGCAGCACAAAACCGGTCGTTGTGGAGATCCTTGGGGGAGGCCTTTGTCCAGCAGTGGACGTCTTTTGGCTGAGATGATGATGATGATGATGATATAAATGATAATTTCCAGATTTATTTCGTATTGTTTTCGTTACAAGCTTATTTTTTTTCGAACGATGGTAAAGGTAAGAGTGACTGAAGTTATAGATGGACATTCTGCCACAAAACATGATTTGAGTTCGCTAATGAAATACTACATAGCAGACTCTTTCAAATTTGTAATTATGGCAACTAGCAAAACATTTAGCTAAAAAATAAAACTTATGTATATCAGTTTGCGTGCCGTACAGAAAGAAACTTATTTGGCAAAGTTTTTGGTGTTTCAACATATTTCCACAAACCTATTGCCTGCCACAGTGACCAGATACTTTACCTTTTTCCTATGAAAATTCATCGTCATCATCATCATCAGCTCATTTATGTCCCCACTGCTGGGGCACGAGCCTTCCCTATGGATGGATAGGGAGAACGGGCCATGAACCACCACGCGGGCCCAGTGAGGATTGGTGGTTGTTAACGACTGCTAATGCAGCCGGGACCAACGGCTTTACGTGCCTTCCGAAGCACGGAGGAGCTCGAGATGATAAATTTTTTGTCACCAATCCGATGACCGGCCTTTGCGAAAGTTGCTTAACCTCAGCACTCGCAGACCGGGCGCGTTAACCACTGCGCCATCGAGCTCCTCAAATTATTAACCAACAAATTTCAAAGACGTCGGATACTTTCAACATTATCTATAAAGTAACGAGACTTGGACAAATTTTGCGAAGTACGGGTGAGAAAGTTTAATATTAATGCTCTCATATAGATGATTGTGTTTTGTTTGAACTTAACTGAGCCAACGCTTTATTTGTAGGAATTCAACTTCCGACATAAGCCTGGGCTGCAATTGGCCACTGTTCGAAATTAAAACCCAGGCTTACCTGGAAATCGGAAACAAATTGGTTAGAAGAGTCGCACTTAACCAACCAGAAATGGATTTCTGGGAGTCAATTTACGAGAATAAGTAAATACGTGCCTGTTAAATTGCACTGATTACCCTTTCAGCTGCACTGATGCGGCGAGCACTGATCAGTGCCCTAATTTTATTTTGACGTGATAACGTCTTATAAATTGATAGACCCGGCTGCATGCACGAAAAAGTTCCGCGTTACCTCGCTCGCTAATTATCGCTCGCTAATGCCGCGGCATTAGCGAGCGATATGACGCGGCATTAGCGAGCGATAATTAGCGAGCGATATCTATGATATAGATATGGTTTTCGGGGGTGCCGATTTCGAATACAACATTTATTTCGAGATCCAAGATGGCGGACGCAACTTTTTTATGTAAAATCAATATGGGTATCATTTCCATGGTTTTCGGGGGTGCCGATTTCGAATACATCATTTATTTCGAGATCCAAGATGGCGGACGCAACTTTTTTATGTAAAATCAATATGGGTATCATTTCCATGGTTTTCGGGGGTGCCGATTTCGAATACCACATTTATTTCGAGATCCAAGATGGCGGACGCAACTTTTTTATGTAATATCAATATGGGTATCATTTCCATGGTTTTCGGGGGTGCCGATTTCGAATACAACATTTATTTCGAGATCCAAGATGGCGGACGCAACTTTTTTATGTAAAATCAATATGGGTATCATTTCCATGGTTTTCGGGGGTGCCGATTTCGAATATAACATCTATTTCGAGATCCAAGATGGCGGACGTGACTTTTTTATGTAAAATTAATATGGGTATCATTTCCATAGTTTTCGGGGGTGCCGATTTCGAATACAACATTTATTTCGAGATCCAAGATGGCGGACGCAACTTCTTTATGTAAAATCAATATGGGTATCATTTCCATGGTTTTCGGGGGTGCCGATTTCGAATACAACATCTATTTCGAGATCCAAGATGGCGGACGTGACTTTTTTATGTAAAATTAATATGGGTATCATTTCCATAGTTTTCGGGGGTGCCGATTTCGAATACAACATATATTTTGTTGTATTTTTATTTTTTAAATTTAAAATGATTTTCTAAATGAAGAATTTTATGAAAAATTTTTTTTCATCCCCCCATCTCGGAAAGAGTATTTTTGCTCTTCGATATCTGAGTGCAAAAGCCGTTTTTATCCCCTAGAGGATAAAGTAAATTGAATTTAGAACATCGTGTGCACTAAGTTTGTGAATTCAAAACATCACTAAACCTATTTGCTTCTACCTCCATGGTGCCCAATTTATCAGTACTGTAGCAACCGAGACTCCTTGCTCGGGCATACTTACTGGCAGCCGCCGTGGCCTGCATTAAAATATAGTAGAAGAGAAAAAAGAAGAACATAGCAGACTCGGTGACGGGCCGCGACGACGAATTGATTGTTATTATTTCATGTTGAAAGTAATATAAATATTTAAAGCTATAAAGCATTATTATTCGATACAACCCCCCGTTCCTTAAGTAACGACCCAGCGAGGTGTTACAGTACACAAGTTACTAACACCAACATTACAGTACCTAACAAAAATATTACACTTAGTAACTGTAGCAACGTTACTTTCAATTTTTCTTAATTAGGTATACCTAAGTACTGTTTGATATAATTTAAAGATTATTCTGTAATACTTACCTTTCATAGTGTAGTAGTTAATACCTAAACTGAAATAAAAGTATCTTGTGATTGTAAATGTTTTTTTTGCATTTTGTCATTTCCTCGCTGAGGTGGGATGAAAAGTTAGGTGTTGCACTCGAGTGCAAAGATTTTTCACCTGGTGCTCTTTTGATTCCCTCGCTAACGCTCAGGATTCTAATTTTTGAATCACTCGCTGCGCTCGTGATTCAATTTTAGAATCCTTCGCTTGCTCGGTCATCAAAATTGAGCACGCGGTTAAAAAGCAACTTTGCACTCTTGTATAACAAATAACTATTAAATTGTTTCGTTGTCACGTTCAACTATCGTCAGTAAACCGACTTTACAGACAACCAAATTTTTTTTTTTTTATTTATTTTTTTTAAATTTTGATTGAAGCAATTGAAATTCTATTGTGTATTCATTCAGAACAAATAACTGTAACTGTAGTAGCAAGAAGAGTAAGAAACTTCTCAACAGTAGAATTTCCTTGATGGGTTAACAGGATACACCCAATGGTGTAATTGACCATAATGCTTAATGCGTCTTATTTGTCATTAATAACATTGCAAAAATATCGAAATATACAAACTAAACAAACAAAAAGAAATGTTTGATTTTTAAAATACCCAAATTATGATTATTTACATATAATTTTACGCAAATATTGTATAATATTGAACAATTTACAAATTTAAAAAAGACAAAGTGTCGAAAAAAATTTTAATTTCTTATTTGTTCGCAACAATATTTGCGTAAAATTAAATGTAAATAAATAATCATAAATATAGCTTGTCTAAATTCTTAACTGATCTTTCAATATTTGTAAAAATATTAAGATCGGATGTTGATGAAGTAGTTGTCGACATTGAATATGGCTCCTTCGGCTGACAGAGTAAGAGTAGATAGTGTTGATTAATTTCGGCGAGTTGGATTGAGCCACGTTAGCATAGTTGGTAGAGCACCTCACCCGGCATGTCATGGGGTGCGGGTTCAAATCCCGCTCGTGGAATATTTTCAACACTTTGTCTTTTTTCAATATTCAAATTATATACCTAGGTTAGTGACAACAATGTTCGACCACTGATCGACGATTTTTTTCTTTGACAGTCAAAAATAGTGGACAGCAACCGATTTTAGTCTTTATTAACAGTTGAATACCAACCTCCTGCTCCTAGCTGTGATCCCTTAAAATTTCAATTAAATTCTATGTTATTTTTTTTCCAACGAAACCAGTGTCGAACACCGTTGCCATTACCCTAGGTCTCTTCAGTTTAAAGCGGAATTCTAATTAAGCGTATGACACTTCCGCCTATTATAAGTGGCCACCTCATTATTAATATGTTTATTCAAAACGTTTTAGCCGAGCAGTAACGATGTGGTAATAAATAAAAGCTGACAGTACGAGTATAGGAAACAATTTAATTTTCCACGTGGCTAGTTTTAATTTGGAAGCTTACATATAAGTTTTCAATATTGCAATTATGGTGCAAGTAACAGTGAGTGAAGGCATCTTGGAAGGAGAGACTGTGGTCAGTGAGATTGGTGGAACATTCCACAGCTTCAAAGGGATCCCCTACGCGAGACCACCAGTAGAAGACCTCAGATTCAAGGTAGCGTAAAAACAATTAAGTGAAGTTATTCGTTTTTTAATCGTGCTTCTTGAAAAATTCGTTGACAGAGCGGCTAGCTAGGGTTGATTTCATGCAAGTGAAGTAACTTTTGCAGAACTAGGTCACCGGATGGGTTACCAAATAAAATATTTTGGGCTTCTCCACGAAGTTCTCCACTTTTCTTCGAAAAGCACGGTAAGCCGTTGGTCTTAGTCGTGTTCGTATGAAAGCAGTCGTTAAACCCCTACCCACACTGAGTTAGCACGGCGGGTTATGACCCGGTTTCTTCCTGTCAGAAAGCCTAAGACCCGTTGTAGGATGGTTTTTAATTAAATTTAAATTTATTTAGATTTAAATTAATTTAGAATGAGAATACACCTTATAAGAATTTCGTAGGCTGTTATCTTCGATCAACAATACACTAGATAACGCCTCACGAACTAAAACAAATCTCAAATATGGCACTGGCTGACTTTACTATAAATGGAGAAAAACTATCCTAAGTTTTGATAATTTCAACCTAATTTATACTTTTTTTGCAAGGAATAAAGCACAGTTTTGATTATTAAGACATTCACTTACGATCTTACGTCGAAAACGACAGAAAGAGATAAGAAATTTAAATAAACACTTGTGTATTTAAAAACATATACAAAGACCCTTTACATCCAAATTCGACCTTATTACATAAAAATAAAACAGCAAATGGCAGACACGAAATGTTACTTACTTAATTTCGAATTTTTGCATTATTGACTTTACTTGCTCCGAACAGAGTATTATGGAGTCTCACTTAGTAATTTATTTTTTGTTTTAAGGAAGTTATTTTTAATATGGAATTAGGTTTATTTTATTTTATGGCTTATGCATTTGACTGCAAAAGTGTATACAAAAAGCAATTTATTATACTTTGCATACATTTATGTAATAGTAGATTCAGTACAAATTAACTGATATTGAACTATACCTACCTTGAGCATAGTTGGAAAACATGCTTAAATGAAAGAATCCTGATGAGAAATTGTAATGTAAACAACAATATAATCACAATCAAATTGTTTTATTTATGTAACAATATACATTATTTGAGGTGGTTTTCATATAAAGAACAATAAACTAAATTCAAATTCAAATTTAAATTATTAAATTTGGGGATAGCCGTTTTCCTCAATCGACGTCTTTGTGCATTCCCCATAATATCGGATTTTTTGAAATGTATTGAGCAAATTACAGATTTTTTTTTTAGGTCTAAAAAAATCCTCCTGTCTCTCTTCCGCTACTATGGAAATCCATTTTGCACATTGAAATGGGTCGCCAGGAAATCTAGAAATAGAAAATATAATTGAGAAGTACCTATCTATAATTTTTTTTAAACTACTCCATAGATTCACTGTCCCAGAGCAACTATACGTTGGCCAAACATTAGCAAATGTGGGCGCGTGGGTTGGTTTTAAAAATTAAAGATTGTTATTTCATAAAAACAGTTAGGTATTTTATTATTTATGTTATGAAAAAGCATTTACTTACCGAAAGTATGATATTCCTTCCGATATATTTTTATTTCGATAGTTATTTTTACAGTTTTTGAATACACACTGATGCATTGTGGTACGTTATCATGTTGGCGCAGTCAACAGCGAACTAAATAGAAATAAGACCCCACTTTGAATGTGAGGCGTTATTCGCTCGGCCGTTTTTGACACCCTGACCGGTTATCTAGTGTATTGTTGATCGAAGGCTGTTATAGACTAAATAACAACAACTGAAATAGTTTCTGCTGAAATGATTCTCCATAGCCAGAAATAAAAGATGAACATTCTTTATCATGTATTGAACTCGTTCTCGTTACTATGACTACTTATTCGTTTCTATAAGTACTTCAAAATTCTTACAAATTGTATACTTCTCAAATTTAAGGCACCACAACCTCTGCAGCCATGGAAAGGCGTCCGAAATGCCAAACAGCTCGGCAACCAATGCTACCAATTCAATTTCATGGAACGGTTAAGAGAAAATGGTTCTGAAGACTGTTTATATCTTAACGTCTACACACCCAACTTGGAACCAACCAAACCCCTTCCAGTCATGGTATATATACACGGAGGAGGATTTTGTTCTGGAAATGGGAACGATGATAAATGTGGACCAGATTTCCTGATTAGACATGGAGTCATTCTAGTGACATTGAACTACCGGCTCGAAGTGCTCGGCTTCCTCTGTCTAGACACAGAGGACGTTCCTGGCAACGCAGGAATGAAAGACCAAGTAGCAGCACTAAGATGGGTCAAAAGAAATATTTCCAATTTCGGAGGTGATACTGATAATATAACAATTTTTGGGTCAAGCGCTGGATCGGCTTGTATTTTTTACCATTGTATGTCGCCGATGACAAAAGGCCTGTTCAGAAGAGCTATATGTCAAAGTGGGTCGATGGCTTACTGGTGGGCACATGCCTCCAGACCTCGGTACAGAGCTGAAGCACTAGCCGAAAGTTTAGGTTTAACATCTGAAGACGACAAAGAACTTTACGAGTTTTTTAAGAAACAACCAGTTGAGGTGTTGACTGAAATTCAAATACCGCTAACTTTGGCTGAAAAAGAAAGAGATAAGTACGATTTGCAGTTCATGGTGGTAAGCGAGAAAGTTTTTCCGAACGTCGAACCATTTCTCACGAAGGATTGTATGGAAGCGCTAAATAATAGCATACACGAAGATGTGGAATTCATAATCGGTTATAATGAAAATGAAGGAACATATAAATGCTCAACTATTTTTGATATTGAAAACACCATCTACCAAGCTAATCATTTCAAGGAGTACATGGTTCCTAGAGGCCTTTCATTATGGTGCACTAGCGATAAACAATTAGATGTTGGAAAAGTCTTCAAAGATCATTATTTTCAGAAAAAAAGTCTTACTGTGGATGATATAGAGACATTAGAAAAGTTCTGGTCCACGGAATTCAAGTTTCGCATATGGCAATCAGCGAAAATTATCTCAAAGACCAATAAAGTATTTTTTTATAAATTCACTTGTTATTCAGAAAGAAACTTTATATCGAAACTATCAGAAGTATTGAAAAGTTTCAAGAACAAACGTTTGGTTAGTCATAATGATGACACAGCTTATATATTTCCGATTAAAAGTTTGAACAACCGATACGCCAAAGGATCGCCAACCTTAAAAATGATTAATAATATGACTAAGCTATGGACGAACTTTGCAAAAACAGGGTAAGCTTTTAATATCTGAAATATCATATAACTAAATAGGTCATTAATAAAAAAATACGTCTAAGTTACTAGTGTATTATGATTTTATGTTTTTCAAGTTTTCAAGGTTGCACCCTATTTAGCCACTGTTTAAATACCGTTCATTGTTTAACTGTTTTTTTGCAAATAATTTAATTAATTACATATTTTTTAATAATGTTTTACTTTTCAGCATCCCTACCCCAGATTCTAGCCTTGGTGTCTTTTGGAAGCAATTCAATGCAGAAACTCAATCATACCTCGATATTGGAAATAAACTGTCCAAGAGCTATATGCCTGATAAGGAAGAATTACATTTCTGGTTGGAAGTGTTTGAAGAATATCTACCGAAAGGAATTAGTTACTTCTGAAGACTCAGAGACTGTGAGTCTCGGCTGGTATATATATTTTTCATTTATAATTTAACATCTTCCCCGCTGCAGCGCCGAACCGGCGCGGTTCCGTATCAACCGGTTGTAGGCAGGATATTTCATTTGACTCTACCAGATAGAGATTGTGAGACGTTTATGCAATCGGCAACATTTCCTTCCACTCGGAAAGAAGCTTAAGCCTTTTTCAAATAAACTGAGTATTGAACACTAAAATATTTATTGATTTTTTTAAATCTCACTGGTGATCTCGAAATTAAAAGTGTCAAGAAAGTCACTACGTAATATAATAATATTATTTGCATTCCATTCGAGAATTTTCTGAGCGAAAAATTAGTTGTAAGTGATTTCAAATTAGAGTGAGAAGGGGCCAATCGTAATTGATATCATAGCGTGAGAATTAGTCACCGGTTCAATTATCGCACCCCAGAGCAGTCTAATAGTGCCGGTGTGATATATTTGTTACAAATACGAGAATATTATTTTAGGGGACATTTCTGTTCGGTGTCTAACTGACGAACCAACTAAAATATTCAGAGCACTTAGCAAACACATAATCACGATAT
Source organism: Eudonia mercurella (assembly GCA_963082485.1). Taxonomy (NCBI): domain Eukaryota; kingdom Metazoa; phylum Arthropoda; class Insecta; order Lepidoptera; family Crambidae; genus Eudonia; species Eudonia mercurella. Next base: position 17,067,738 of record OY720034.1, read on the forward strand.
AAATCAAGGTGATTCCTCACCTGCAAACACTTTGACCTGTTTGCATTAATACATTACAATAATAATGTCTATATTAACATATCCAATTGTCTAGATTAATTTAATGTTAATTAAACAAGATTATTTGAATGAATTCAATATAATTATTAGTCTTTAGCACAGCAAAGATGTTAATTATTAAGTTACTTATCACACGCACATCTACACACACACATACACACTTATATATATACTATATACATATATTTACAAACATCTATTACACGAATACTCGCACACACATACTCACATAGGTTATCTGTTTTTCATTTGTTTCGATCTGTTTTTCTTTTTGATTCTAAATTGGTAAGAACTTTATTAAAATAAATAGTTACTATTTGCAGGGAGGGCTTGGCGACCCTGTAGCCCAGGTTTCCTTTTTTCTGAAACCTTTATCAGGCCTCTCACAAATATAGGATAGCTATCTTAATAATTAGTTAATAAGCCTTAGTGAAATGGACCTATTTTGTGATGGGAAAAATAAACATATTTTGATTACTGGTATTTTTCATTGCTACACTTATTTAAGGGTCCTGTTTAAGCTTAGAACAAAACCTTTTTTCCTATACAAAATATCTTAATACTAAAAGTAGTTCACTTTAATAATAAGAAACTGAATCGCGATATCGAGATTTCTCTAGAATTATATTAAGTTAAAATGTATAACTAATCTATTATACAACCTGCATATTTTCAATTCCCATAACTCTAAGGTTATATTCTAACACTAAAAATAATTAAAAAAGTCCAAAGAACATGGGTTCCAAAACGCATATCTTCGAAGATAACATTAATTTTAGTTAAAATAGTTCATAAAATGTCTCCAGTAAGTCGATTCCTTATTTTTGCGACGTTGCCAAACTTCTACACGCACTACGTACGACGACAGCAAAGTTGTAAAAAACCTACGCGTGGGACTTCCCCGTATCAACCAACTAGTGAAGTGAAAGCCAACTAGTCGCTATCGATAAAATCATACCTACCTGTTACACCGGAATTACGTAATGCAATTAGAACGAAAATAATTTATGCTTTGGTTAGTTCTTATTCCTTAGTAAACTCTTGTGAGCAATTACGCATTAGTTGCTTATTTTGCAACTCTTTAAATTTTAAAAGTTAGACTATGAATGGTATTTGTCGAAACATAAATTGTTTCAACATAATTTCAATCGATAATGGTTATGATTATGAAAATTTTAAAGAACTCTTACCATGAATATCCGGCGGCTGGATTGCAGCCAAATACTAAACAATACCTACCTTTAATTTATTACGAAAACGCGCAGTCATTCGATATTTACCATATTTTTTGAAACATCTGAATTACTGGATGATAATGTAATAATTGCAGCGGGTGCCAAATGCGGGTTCATAGTTAACCTACCAGTAGGCTTAGCCAAAGTAACATTAAGAAAACGATAGCGAAGTTCGAAAAGAATAAAATCTATGGGATTGACATAAGCCGCGCTAAATCACGTGGTCAATCTTATGTCAATCCCATACATTTTATTCTTTTCGAACTTCGCTATCGTTTTCTTAATGTTACTTTGGCTACCGCCACAGAGCTGCGTTCGAGATGTCCGAGCCTTTGTATGACTAGGATTTTGAGCCCGGAACCCCGAGATCACAGACCAATGTTTAATAGTTCCATAATAAAACATTAAGTTAATTTAGAATTATTTATAAGAACTTAAAACAAAATAATAATTCCGGGAGATATCGATTATCGATATCATCACAAAATTGCTTACACCATACCCCAGCGGCGCACGAGTGTAATTTGATCATCAATGTACGACCTTTAAGTAGTTCTTCGAAGTCGGATCTTTCATCTTTACATATGTGCATCTCTTAGTGTAAGCGAGAAAGAATGCTTGTGTTGTGTGACGGGTGGCCACGCTGCGTGATGTAGTGTAATAATAATGAGTTCCATGTATGCGTAGGGTTGTTTACTCGAAATATCAGGGATGTACATCACCTACACAAAATAATGTTTAAAGTAACAGGGTGCCTAGTGTGAGTTTTGTTATTACTATCCGTATTCATTAGATTGCGTTTACGGAAACGAAAATTAGTATGGCGACTTAAGAGAAGAGTTAACATTTTGCCATACAAATTCTCGTTTTCGTTAACGTAATCGAATGAATACGGATAGTAAACAAAACTCACACTAGGCACTCAGAATGTGGATTTTGAAGTCTTCTTTGTTTGTTAATTTTATAAGTAATCATAAAATCTGTAATACGTTTATTTTTTATAACCCAAATTACTCATAAACAATTTGGGTAGGTGATTGTACCTAACTAAACGAAACCAAAGACAATTTACATAATCTTACGTTTTAAAAAATCAGACACTCACAATGATTTGATCACGAATAGGGTAAAAACTACTAATAAATACGAAACTTGACTTGATGAAGAAAGCCCACCAACAGCTTTTGAGACTCGTCTTAGTTTTGACAACCCTATTATTATGCCGGCGATGACGATGAGTGACAAAAGAACGCACACATGGAACTGAGTCGCTCCGCGCCGACATGAAGCCGGCAGACCTATAGCCAAATACCGTTAGCAAAAAAAGTAAAATTAATAGTAAACGCTTTGGAAATACGGTTGATTTCACAATGACTCAAATAACTAGCCGCCAATGACTACATGTATCTACCTTTATTGACTTACTTGTTTCCTGACCTTCGTCTTGCTTACAAGTATTGGTGCCCGTGATTAGAATTGTTATTAAACCGTTGTGCTGTTAAGTTTTGTTATTAATTTGTTATTGATGAACTATTGGTTTTTATTTTTGTTATTGTTAAAGTGTTGGTTGTTATTTTTATTTGTTGAACTGTAAGTTATTAACTTGGTTAAAATGCCGAGGCGCAACTATCCGCCACAACATCAAGCGGATATTCATTTTGTGTATGGATATTGCAATGGAAATTCCGCGGAAGCTGTGAGAGAATACCGGCGTCGATATCCAAATCGCACCGTTCCTGACAATCATACTTTCGTCAACGTAAGTTTACATTACTTATTTCTTTAGTAATAGGCAGTGAACGAAATGAATCGGGCTAACTTGCCTGAGATGGCCGACGAGACAAGGCTTGTGAGTGGTTGACGCCACCGAAGTTTTGTTAATTGATTTTTATCGAGTACTGGGTCTGGCACTTAAGGCCTAACCTTAAGTGATTTTACTTCTTGTTGGTCATAGTGCACATGAAATTACTCGTTTACACTTTTTTTCTGAATGTTGAGGGTGTCGCAGTTCGCCAATCATTACACCAATCCTATAATTTGACATACCGAAAAAACCGAATAGGCAGTAGTTAAAAAATTCACGAGATAGTAAGAGAACTAGCATATTAGGTGATTTAGGTGTAATGAGTGGTGACTTGTGGAAAAAACTATTGGAGTTGCTTATAAAATACGAGTTAATTTCATGTATGCTTGCTGGGACTGAGGAGCTCGATGGCGCAGTGGTTAACGCGCCCGATCTACGAGTGCTGATGTTAAGCACCTTTCGCAAAGGCCAATCATCGGATGGGTGACCAAAAATTTATCACCTCTAGCTCTTTTGTGATTCGGAAGGCACGTAAAGCTGTTGGTCCCGGCTGCATTAGCAGTCGTTAATAACCACCAATCCGCACTGGGCCCGCGTGGTGGTTTATGGCCCGTTCTCCCTATCCATCCGTAGCAAAGGCTCGTGCCCCAGCAATGGGGACATAAAAATGAGCTGATGATGATGATGATGGCTGGGACTACTCAGGGGTAAAGCTGTTTCTGGGATCCGATATTCGATAGAGATAAATTGTCAACGTTTTGGTGGTCAGAGTGTAAGGCTTATAATAATAACAGTAATAATGCAATAACCAAGCATTTGTTAACGTTGCATTATGTGTACTTTATCACTTAAAGCAGGGTGAGTTCCCGGTAGCGGGGGTAGAATACTACTATGGAGAAAAAACTATTAACTGTATGTCAAATGTAAAGCTTATTTTTATTTGAAATAGAACCACTTTCACGGATCTACTCTCTCTACTGTACACATTGATTTATTATTATTTTTATTTTATCGTGTAAATCCGTATAAGTAGTATTAATTCAATGTGTAGTGTTCGCGTAAGCTTCAGTTAACAATTATTTTTATTTGTTACAGATACATAGACGATTTCGTGAGCAAGGCTTAAGAATAGCTTCTCATGAGCGAGTCATGAACCTCTCATTGGACCAAGAAATGAGGATAATGAATTTAATTATCGAAGATCCTACTTTATCTACACGACGTGTCGGACGCATAGTTGGCGTCTCTCATACTATGGTGTGGAGATTATGGAAGAGATATGGACTTCATCCTTATCATTATCGGAAAGTGCAAGGCCTTTTACCCGGTGATAATTTCTCACGAATCGCGTTTTGTCAGCGGATAAGTGAGTTTCTCATTCAAGATCCACTATTAATTAAAAAAATTCTGTGGATGGACGAGGCACAATTTACACGAGCAGGCGTATTCAATAGTAAAAATCAGCATCAATGGCAAGAAGCAAACCCGAAAGCAGTGTGGGAAACATCGCACCAAAGAGAGTTTTCTGTAAACATGTGGGCGGGTATTTTAAATAATAAACTTGTAGGTCCCATAGAAATACCGCACCGTTTAAATTCTAACAACTACCTTGAATTTCTACAAAACCTTTTAAATTTAGATTTTTTTGAAGATGTGGATCTGGAAAGTATCCGGTCATTATGGATACAGCACGATGGAGCACCTGCGCATTACGGAACACACGTACGAGAGTACCTAAATGAGCAGTATCCACAACGTTGGATCGGCCGCGGAAGCCCGATCTTAGCGTGGCCGGCTCGATCACCCGATCTGACCCCTCTTGATTTTTATGTATGGGGTACCTTAAAAAGTAAGGTGTATTCTAAAAAAATTCTTTCCCGGGATCATTTGTTGCAGCGGATTCAACATGAAGCAAATGAAATGCGTGCCAATGAAGTTAATTTAAATAGGCAAATTCGTACAAGAATAACTGTATGCTTAGAATGTAATGGAGGACATTTTGAAAACCAATTAAATTGATATTTTTTATCAAAAAATGTTTTATTTACCACGCCTTCTAACTTTTGTATCCCAAATGTAAGTTTGGTTCTCTGTCAAGAATTTGAAATCAGTCGTTCATTACTAACTTTTTATTTTTTTTACGTCATCAAATAAAATAGTTGTTGTACATTTTTAAAGACACTCCCATAACCATTATGGTTATTAGTTACGGCGTGCTGTAGTAAGTTCACTGCGAAATCATGGCTACGATTGTAAGTGCATTTTTTACTAGTTAATTAGTAAAATACAGGCATGCAGGTACTCGCATGTAGGTCAATTTCAATGCGAACTAAATGTAACTACGAAAAAAAATCAAAATTAATCTTAGTTTATTTACAAAAACAATGTTTTAGTAAAAGCTTAAGATAAAATAATTTGTAAAATTAAAATTACTGCTTAGCAAATTAAACACGTATGAATAAAAGGTCACTTCATTTTTATTTTTTTGCAAGCCGTACAATAACTGCATTCTGACTCGTAGTGCCTAACTTTCATTCATAAGTAAGTCCTATCATTCATAACTTTAGGTAAGAGTATGCGATGTTGTCATATTTCACATAAAGGGGTTTTAGATAGATAATCATGCTTTATTTGAATTATTTTGTATGAAATAAGAAAATAAAAATAAATATTGAATTCAGAAAATATGAATTTGCTATTTGATTCTTATACGCAGTCTCGTTGAAACCCTAGAGTTATGGGAATTCAAAATGAACACGTTGTATAGCTTTCTACAAAGTAAATATTGGTTTGATTGAATTCTTATCCACATCCAAAGATCTATTTGTTTATTACAGTTCAGAATTTGTATGTCAAAATTTTTATTCTCTCCATTTCCCGCCAGAAAGCGCTAGTTTAATGTCATACAAATTTTCATTTTCGTTAAACTTGATTGAATGGAGACTGAAACTTGCACTATGACCTCCGTCCTTTAAGGGTTCCGTAAAAAATAAACCTCGGAATTAAGTATCTCGACGAGCTAAAATTTAAATCTCAAGTTTTGCATTCTGAATAAGTACTGTTTTTTTTCAAGCCACAATTTTCCTCAAACAACTCGAGATACCGCCCTGATTAAAGCCGTTAAGAAAGCTGGCAATTTAATTAACAAAAACACTCAGATTCTCAGTAAATAAAGTGGTAATTTGCTCAGTAATTGTTTACCTAACCAATACTTACCTACAACATAATTTAAGCCTAAAGGAGTAGAATAGGTAAATGCATGTTTGCTCGGGCATGAATATTGTTTGTCCAGTTACTTCGAGTAAATAGTTGTAAATGCATTTAACTACTAAATGCTGATTTTTAGTTTGATTCCTATTTGGATCACGTTATCGATTACGAGAATAAAATAGGAAACAGGGTGCCTAGTGTGAGTTTTGTTAAGTATCCGTATTCATTCGATTACGTTTACGAAAACGAAAATTAGTATGGCGTTGAAGCAGCACCTCCTGACGACATAAGAGTTAAAAAAAAATCTATACAAATTCTCGTTTACGTTAACGTGATCGACTGGCGAATGAAACTCGCACCCAGATAATAGAACTAAAAAATTTTTTTATAATAGAATAGAGAATAAAACCATAATTTGTTTGGCATTCAGTGCTTCCGTCCGGCGTCAAACGAGGTTTTCATTTTCTTTTTCGTTTATTTGATCATCATCATCATTATCATCATCATCATCATCATCATCATCATCATCATCATCATCATCATCATCATCATCATCATCATCATCATCATCATTAGTCTACACTAGCCTACTGCTGGACATAGGTCTTTCCAAAAGGAAGAATAGATCGAACGGTGATAAAAGTACTCATTTTTCTCAGGTCAGCAATACAAAAGCAACATCTCTGATGTTGTTGATGTCCAAGGGCGGTTGTAGACTTTTAATGTAAAAAATAAAAAACTCTGCACTCGCAATTTACTAACGGCACTGATAACCATTCTACATATCCAGTTTGGCCTCCACAATGTACGATTATCAAACGGTCTCCTTTACCGATATGAGAAAGCACGCCGAGTAAATTCTTTGATTGCCAACATTTTGAAACGTAATGAGACGCATTAACATTAGTTTCATTAACGTAAGTCAAGATTTAAAATATGTTTTATGGGCTTTTAAAGTCAAAATTTGGTAAAGAGTAACTAAATTGAAGCAAGTAGTTTTTGTTTTTTTTGCTGTGAAAAAGAGGTCAGTCTCTTTTTAATGTTAAAATATTTAAACAATGTATAGGCACGTTAAAAATAAAACTAGTTACATAGTTAAGAAATAAAATATTGCAAGACATGCATAGAGATCTAAATCCAGCAGTTAACTGAAACGGGTCGCTTCAGATTGTAACGATGCGAAAGAAAGCAAAGAAGGCGCCACAAATCTATTTGTTATATTGTCTTTGGGACGAGTTAGAAAAACTCTATGCAATCACCCCTCGGTCGTAAAACGGTTCACCATTGGCAGCCTGATTTTATTGTCCAATGATTTATCACCAATCTAACGATGGGTTACTATAAAGATGAACTTAATATACTCTGTTAGTGGCAACGCGCTCGGCCGATACACGAAAGTTCTAGGTTTAATTCCCAAGTCGAGTAAAGCAGCATATAACATTGCCCGGGGTTTATAATCAGCAACCCGCATTTGGCAAGCGTTACCCATCAATTGTAGTGATGACTTGGTTTCAATGATGGAGGGCCAGCAGTGGAACAGCCATAGGCTATTTACTAATAATAGTATACTAAAAAAAAGTGTACACTGAAGACTAGCATAATAAGTTTAGCAACCGCCGGGGTACGGTATGAATATTCCTCGTTGACTAATGTCACAAAATAAGGATATTGCAGAAGGTAAGCTTTAAACTTACCGTTCGAACAACGCACACATAGATGTCACGGACAAGGATATCGGAACAGCTCGTCCGGGCGCAGGCGCAGCTGTTGCGAGATTCCGTGTCCGTGAGAGGTTGTCTATAGTGCCGGATTAGCTATGAAGCAGAAGGCAGAATGCTACGGGCCCCGCGCCTGTGATGAAAAAAAAGAAAAAAGATCCACCTATGCCACACACACCAGCGGGATACCTACTTGAGTGCGAAAGCCGTTTCATCGAATTTTGTTTCTTCGAAAATCTTTTATCGACATTTCTATACCTACTGCGGCGCCTTGTTAAATCGACGTTTTGCTACTCCGCAATGTTTCGTTACATCGAAAAACTGTACTGCGAAACTATCACACTGCGAAGTCGTGTTCAATCGGCGACGTCTTGTTACTACAATGTCGTCAAAAATGCAATTTAAGGGTTTTGTTCACTTTTGCTACAGGCCCCGCGATGGCTTAATCCGGTACTGGTTGTCTACGTATGCGCGTTTGTATGAAGCTTAGATTCTGCAGTCTCCTTATTTTGTGCTAATTTGTCCAACACCCGAGGGGAGAGGGTGCGACGTGGATTTTTAAATTAAATCTCCGATCGATGCCTCCGCATAACAGTAGATGTTATTTTTTATTGTCATTGATACTTTATTCGCAGAATATCAAAATCTCATCATTATATTTGAAATCCACATTTTTTTTTGGCCGCTGCTGCCTTTTACAGCGTAAACAGTCTGTGGGGTGGCGAAAAACTAAAGTACTTACTTCAAAGTCAAAGTCATTTTTTTATTCAAACAAACTTAAGAAAAGTTTTTTTCAATCATCCGAACATTTTTTTACCTTCGACCCAACATCCTCAGATGGTTTCTAAAGGGGATAGCATCACGCAAGCGTTTCCCTGCCCCCTACTAGATTTTCCGATCGGATGTATACTAACAGTATGCTAATTCGATTACGTTATAGGAATTATGTGGAAAAATTATTATTCACCTCGTTTGTCACCTAGAGGCACTGCTTCAATACTACACAAATTCTCATCATCATCATCAGCCTATTTTATGTCCCCACTGCTGGGGCACGAGCCTTCCCTATTGATGGAAAGGGAGAACGGGTTATAAACCACCACGCGGATCCTTTGCGGATTGGTGGTTGTTAACGACTGCTAATGCAGCCGGGACCAACGGCTTTACATGCCTTCCGAAGTACGGAGGAGCTTGAGATGATACATTTTTCCGATGACCGGCCTATGCGAAAGTTGCTTAATCTTACTACTCGCAGACCGGGCGCGTTAACCACTGCGCCATCGAGCTCCTCCAATGGTAAATAAAACTCGTATATACAAGGCGTTGCTTACTTCGTAATATTATAAGCATGCGACACCAGAAACAGGAGACCAGCCACATTAGTCTCAGAACCGATAACCGATGGGGTAAACGAAGTCTCGAGTGGAGACCGCGTATCGGCAAACGTACTGTAGGACGCCCTCAGACTAGGTGGAGCGTCGATCTCCGCAAGGTGGTGCTGGATGAGAGTAGCCACTGATCGTGCTCAGTGCATCTTGGAGAGGCTTATATCCAACAGTGGACTAGTAAAGGCTGATGATGTAGAAAAAAGCTTCCTAAAAAAGCACCCAATCCCGTTCCAAATTATCGGAGAGTGAGCACAATTTTATTTTGTGCAAACTTAACAGATCCCTATAATAAATCGCAGGCATCGCCCGAAAATAATTACAGGCCAGCTTTCTGTTTACCCGGAGTCGTTTGACAGCGGCGGCCGGTCGATGCCACTCGTAAATCTCCCGCGTCGTAAATAATTCGGCAATTTGATCTTTACGAGCGTCGGACTACACACCGGCGTTCGGTTATTTTCCTACACAATGAGTCTGTGGGAGCCTGATGGGCCGATCGGGGAGTCGGTGCCTACCTTTCTGTTGGACTGAAGCGAAGATCGTATATCGAGAGGCTGTCGAATCTGTCGATGCTTTGGAGGTTTTATATCCTACGGGTAAGTACACTGCCTTCATCTCACCTGATGTTAAATGATGATAAGGCCAATGGTGAATGAAGCGCACTTCACCAGGGATCCTCACTATTGAGGCACTGGCGATCGTATCTCTAGCTGCCGGAACACAACAATGCTACAAACATTGATGTTATGGCGAAATCTTTTAATAAGATGGTGGTGGCTAGCCAGGCGGACAAACACGCCCACCTACCAACTCGAGTACACAAACATGTACCCCCCGCTGGGAATCGAACCCGGGACCGGTGTCCTTAACTCCTCGACCACAGAGGCGGTAGAAAGGCGACGCAAAGGCGGTGCTGCGTAGCCGTAGGTGACTGTGATGGTTCACCATCACCACCAGTGGATGGTGACAGTACAGATAAAAATATCACGAGCTTCGCTGTACTTTGGAAGACATGTTGAGCTGTTATCCTGTTTATCAGCCTAGTATTGAATAATAATATTCTTAGTTCCAGGAAGCTTTTGTTAGTGAAGATCTTTGATGTAGAGATTAAGAAAATGATAGATATTGTTTTCTAAAGTTTACGCGAACAGTACATATTGAAATGAAACTACTTTAACGGTTCACTGCAAAGGGTTCGAGACATCAGGATAATCATTAAATTAAATTAAATTAATGTGTAAAATAAACGCTAATAACCCTACGTGCTGCAGAAGGCACGTTAAGCCGTTAGTCCCGTTTGATTGACGTAATGTATAATAATTCAATTCTGGCGGAATAATGCTCTGGCGCAGTATTAGCCTACTCAAGTGCTGCCATCTATGTGAAAGGATTGTAGTCAACAGTAAGCCATGAGTAGGCTGATAACAGAATCTCATCAAAATTAATTATGCAACTATAAATGCGGATGAAGGCTATACACATTAATTTATCACAATCAGCTTATATCCGTGCTGCTTATAAGCATAAAAGCTAGTGCTGTATTCAGACCTTCCCATATAACTAGGTAGTAATAATTATAGTATTATGTTATACTAGCGACCGCCCGCAGTTTCACCCGCGTGGTTCCCATTCCCGTAGGAATATCGGGATAAAAAGTATCCTATGTGTTAATCCAGGTTACAAACTATCTGTATGCCGAATTTTATCCAAATCCATCCATCCGTTGCAGCGTGAAGAAGCAACAAATATACACACATACACACAAACTTTCGCATTTATAATATTAGTGTGATGATCTTTTGGCTGGGATGATGATGATGAGTACATAGAAAGACTAAGCTTCTACTAGATGATAGGTGAATTTAACACGCTCTTGTTAACGCCTTGGTGGCCAACTGGCAAAGAGCTCGGCTCGAAACCCGAATGTCCCAGGTTCAATTACCTGGTCGGGCAAAGGGATTTTTCGATGCATAGCCCGAGTTTGTGATCACCACCTGCAATTGGCAAGCGTGGTGATTAAGCCTTTCCCCCATATCAACTGTAGTGATGACTTGATTTCAATGATGGAGGTCTCTGCCCAGCAGTGGGACATTTATAGGCTATTTACTTCAATTTACTTGTTAAGAGAGTGCAGCGCGGACGCAAAACTGCGAGTTTCAAGTTTCTTTATGATAGCGAGCGAGCGACGCGTGGCAGTGGTGTGACAACGGCGCACGACAAGAATACGCACGCACACTAATATCTGTCCAGAATAGGCTGGTGATTTAATTAGAGCAATGTTTACTTTCGTAAAATCATAGGCGTTTGGGTAAAAAATAATAAAAGTCTTAATATTTTCATATTCATATTTTTTTATTGAAAAATAAGACAACAGTGACCTGCGGAATATAAATACAAACATTTTGATGTCGGATCATTGTTTCATTTGTGCTATATTTACAAAGTTTGTGAAGAAATAAGTTTTATATATCATTACTTTTACGTATTGTGTATGCAGTTTCTGGGTATTTGTTTCAAATTCCAAGACAACCATGGCCTTGTGAAAGGATCAAGCTAACCTACACTAGTCCTTTTAATGTATATGACCTATTCAGCGCCTAGCACCAGTGACTCAAAAACACGTAAATTTTCGAAATTCCGCGCGGCACCCCCTTAATCTCCTTACAAAAAAAGGAATGTATTATTTTTCGTTTATATTGCACTATTTTGGGAAGTATTTTTTGGCAACGTGAAATAGCGGTAATCTTTAGTAAGAATACCGAAGACACCCTCCATCCATTTTCAATCTATTTCCACATTTATTACGAAGATATTCGTCATGCCCCGGAGCCATGATTTCTCATACGAATGACAGGTTGATTAGGGGGATTCTTTCACGCAAAAATCCGATCGACAATTAGGGGGATAACTTGACAGGTGATGAGTTGTTCAGAAGTGGGAAATATACGACAGCACCTTTTTCCATGTTTTAATTAAATCAAATATAATTTTTGCACTCTTAAATTTAACCACCTTAATGTTGCCGGGTGGTAAGCAATAATCTATATATATAAAAATCAATTGCTGTTCGTTGGTCTCGCTAAAACTCGAGAATTGTTGGACCGATTTGGCTAATTTTAATTTTGAAATATTTGTGGAAGCTTAGGGAAGGTTTAAACAGTGAGAAACATAAATAATAAGTAACGGAAAATACTAAAAACGACAATTGAATTTTCCAATACAAAATTATTTGTTTGTTTTGTTGTCACGGAAACTGTCAAAGCGGTACGAAGTCCGCCGGGTCAGCTAGCAAGCAATAAAATGGAATTTAACCAATAAGGAACCAGCTGTCTTAAATAATTTGACAGCTAAAATGGTGGACTTCTTACCAACCATTAAAATAATCAAACTTATTACAATACGTACCTTTTGTTGGATGTCGCCAACATTAATAAATAATAATAAATATCTATTTGTCACATATTGTAATGGCAAATATTGCAATATTGTGCGCTCTCGCTCTCTCTCACGGCGTTCATGGAAGAAATACACGTCTATTCAGCAGTCCTGGTAATTTTTATATCTATCAGATTCAGAACCCAGCAAATCCAGCACCCTATCTACACAGACGCTGCTACATCTTTACATAAAATCGAACCACTGGATTTTTTAACCAATTTTGCCAAATATGTTTGCGAATTCGAATTCTCAGAAGAAAGAAAAATTAGGGAAAGTACAAAAAGAAAGGACTTTAAAAATAAGTTTATTCCTCGATTAGAAGTAGTCAAACAGTTTACTCATTATCAGTCAATTCGAATATTTAATAAGTTACCAATTGAATTTAAAAAAATTGTGTATAAGAATAGCTTCAAATTAAAATTGAAAATGTTCTTAGTAGAACAATGTTATTATACTGTAGATGAATTTATTATGAAAAGCTGTAACTAGTACTTATAAAATAAATCAATATGAAATGAAAATGAGTGACATTGTATTGTTTTTACTTAAATTGACATTTAAATATTGTGTAATGACTGCGTTTTGTTTGTGTTTGTTTTGTGTTTAATTGAGATTTAATTATTTGTCATTTATTTTAATTTTTGTAACATGATTAATTCAATAATTCTATATAATTAAAAGAAATTGTAATTTGAATGAACCTTTATGTATTCAACACAATGTATATTGTTTGGAATAAATGAATTGTATTGTATTGTATTGTATTTAAACTAGTGAAGTGGTTAGAACGCAAAAGCGGTTAAAAGTACCTACTTTTAACTGCTTTGCTTCTGCATAAAAACCTTTTTATTTAAATTCATCCTAACATTTGATAGTTAAATCACAAGTAATTCATACTCAGCTACTGAAAAGCGTTCCTCCCACTTAGGGCCGAAATCCATTGCCAGGTAGCAACATAAAAGTTGGTTGCCGACATAAAATGTCGGCTTAAGAGCTACAAAAACAAGCAACAACAAAATTAATAATGAGCCTTCACCCACATTGGGAAGATAAAGCACGAATCACGGCGGGAATTTTGAAGAGTGATGTCCGAAATACCAGTAGGGACCGCCCCTGATTTTAGGGACGCCGTAAAATGGCTACTCTTTACACAGACTGTTCTTTAATCGACGCCAAGTAAACGAATGATAGGCAAGCAGTTGACAGTTTAAAACAATCAATTTTAAAAATCTAGGTTATGTACCTACTTAGTTATAGCAATGAGGGTGGGAACGGATTGTTTTTTAAATTTTTGTCTATTCTATTAGTTTCAACTTTAAATATGACATTAGTTTATTTTCTGTAGTACTGCTAATTACTTCACCAGATTTAAAAAAAAACAAAATTGATATTTTAAATTCTAGGCTACATCATCCATCACTTACCATCAGGTAAGATTGCGGTCAAATACTTGGCTATAGAGAGTTAAATTAAATCTAATGTTTTAATTTCCCTTTAAGGATTTTTCGCTATTTTTCTTCTTTTTTTTTTGATTTTGCCACACACGCAAACTTACAATACTCTTATCTCTCCATACACCTACGTGCGGTAATTAAGATAGTTTTACCCACAGCCAACCGACAAGCGTAAGAACAATACCAGAACAAAAGTGCTGCTCTCAAAGGAAAATTACCAGATGTAATAAAACAAAGATCCACCTGGACACAATGATTACCCGTAATTCTCTTGATAATAACCCCGAATTACGAAACAAGGCCGGTGCGGGGTAATCCTGCGAATTTCACACGGCGACAGTGACAAATGAGGCTGAATACACGTGTTCTATTCATTGCATAGTACGTAGTTGCGGTACAGTGGCTGTATAAAGGTGTGTTGCTGTGCTAGGGGCTCGTCCTGGCGTTCTATGAATGATACTTGGAACGGTACAGCTTCGGTTCGCTATCAGAGAAACAAAGGAGGTTGCTGTCTATAGTTACCATTGATTGATCATTGACAAGAGTATCAGTGGAATAAAGGAGGTTGTGGACATTGATTGATCATAAAAACCTTTTATTTATTACCGTTGTTTTTGGCCATAAACGTAATATTATGATGTATTGTAAACACAAAACGCGAAACTGCGCTTTCATACAACGTGTAACAGAAAGGTGCGTTAAAAATGAAAAGATCCAAAGTGGATATCTAGATCTTGTTTGCAGAGTTACTAAGACATCATTTATTACTAACTACTTACTAACTTAAAGTTACGCATATTTTAATTAAATACTTCTATTGTGACGTCACATCAAAATAAACAAGTCACAGCCTTAGTGATTTAGTAACCTCTGTGAACTTACATTTATGATCACTGCTGCTTGCTTATGCGCGACTGACGCGCATGACTTCACTAATATAAATATTCAATTTGCAATTGCATGACAAATTAAAGTTATTTGTTATGTCTTAGTAACAACTCATACAAGATGTAGATCGGATAAACTTCGGATCTTTTCTTTTTTACCACACATTTCTGTTACACGTTGTACATTTATATAAGCATACTAGCCGTCACCCGCCCGCTTTGCTGTGCGAAAATAGACAGACAGACAGACAGACAGACAGACAGACAGACAGACAGACAGACAGACAGACAGACAGACAGACAGACAGACAGACAGACAGACAGACAGACAGACAGACAGACAGACAGACAGACAGACAGACAGACAGACAGACAGACAGACAGACAGACAGACAGACAGACAGACAGGCAGACAGACAGACAGACAGACAGACAGACGGACGGACGGACGGACGGACGGACAGACAGACAGACAGACAAAAATTTCAAAAATCGTAGAATTGGTGTCAGTGGGTCCAAAATCCAAAATTTGTCAGAAAAATTGCATGTACAGTCAAAGCCTACAGATTTATATAGTAGTAAGTTTAAATATAAGTATAGATATAGAATTAGATAGAAGATTAATAAAACATGTTGGCAGCGCTGTTAGAAGCTTGTTTTTAAAAAAAAAAGAGTTTGCCGATTGCCTCAGACGACATTTTCAGCGTCACCGGACTTTTTAAGAGCGCTGAGAAACTTAAAGGGTTCCTCAAGCCGTGTTGGTTGAAACACCGTCAGAGGCTTTCTAGAAGGAATAGCATCAAACACTAGTGCGTGTTCCCGTTCCCTACAATTTTCCGTGGGGTTCGGATTGTATCGAGCGCTATGAGAAACCACACTACACTACCTAGCTTAGACACAAGCATAACTTTTATATGAATAATCATTCAATGCTAAATATAATTATACGCATTTTTTTTGCGAATAAATTACAGTTTAGAAAAAAAAGTGTAGAAAAAATTTCTACGAGCTGGATTTTAACCCGCACTATATGACATACCAGATTAGGTGCACTACAAACTATGCTATTGTGGCTCTGACCAACCCACGAAATGAATCAACAAAAATAAAATGAATCAATCTACTCGTAGATGATCACTGATCATGGGGTTTTACAAACTTACGTAATGTCTGGTAACTGGATGGGTGACCAAATATGATCCGACACAGTCACACTGCACGCACAAAACAAAATTGGAGTTCCTTGACTTATAAGAAGACCTTAGAGAGACGGCATAACTTAGCCATTTGAAACGGCATTCTTTTGTAATTGAATAAAAACCTTCTTCAAATTCTCATTTACATTTATGGAGGCGAATAATTGGATGCCCCTTAACGAACATCAAAGATGGCTCTTTTAACGTTTAAATGTCCGAGAGTGCTGTCTTTTAACGTTATCTATATTAAGTAGCTCTCCACGACGATCGATGTCAGTGCAGAAGTAAAAACTCCCATAAGCTTATTGTCAAATATTTCCTATGAAAGTAATACAATTTCCTTTTCAATTTATCAGAGAGAATGGGTCCTATACAAACACTTGTTTGTACAAGCAGTTAAATGAGTAATTGTTTTTTTAGGAACTTTTATAATTTTGTTAATTAAACACGTCCCACTGTTGTGCTTAGGCTTTCCCACATAGGGAAGGGGCCATAACCCACTAAGCTGGCCTATCGTGAATAGGTGACATTATTATATTAATAATATTTTTTCTATTATATCTTTATAAATAACCTTATATAAAATACACAAAGCTATGAATAGTTTTAGCAGCCAATCTGTGCAGCTAGTATTGCTAAGCGGGTAGTTAACAGCTTATAAATGTCCCACTGCTGGGCAAAGGCCTCCATCATTGAAATCAAGTCAAGCTACAATTGATGAATAATGGCTTATCACCACGCTTGCCAAATGCGGGTTGGTTGGTGATCGATCACAAACCAAGGCTATGCATTGAAAAATCCGAAATACATTTTACATCCGACCTGGGAATTGAACCCGGGACCTTCAGGCTCGCGCTCTGCCACTGGGCCACCGAGGCGTTACCTAAGCTAGATTTCCTAAAAACTCTAGAAATTGATAGCATACCTAATTGCTGAATTTACATGGACATTTTACAATAAATAACTATCGGGTATTTCGGGACTAAGCTGGTTCGTCTGTAACACAAACCAGCTTAGGTCACCCATCCCAATTTTGTAAAAGTTGCTTAACTTACACTATCGCAACCGGACCTAGCCGCGGCGCCAACAAGCTCTTCATATTTAACATCGCGAGAAATGTAATGTCTACGAGAAATGGTCTTGCTCTAAATTTCACGCCGTCACATTACATAATGCAGCTACGATTTCGCTACGGCGTAGCAGTTTCTCGTAGCGTAATAGCCCACTTTCTTTTTTTTACAGGGAACTATCATATGCTACGAACTTACGGAACGGGTTGTTTTTGAACGAATATATGAACGCTTATTGTTTTCTTAAGTTTACGCGAACTCTACATATGGAAATGAAACAATTTTTACGAATCTATTTAAGCGCGGGAGACACTGTCTCCCTGTGACCACAGACTAACTATGTAAAGTATTCCAAACATTGAGTAAAATGAGAATCGTGATATAATTAAACACGAGTATTTCATCTCAGGCGTATCTTGTTTCCTAAGCAAAGTTTTATTGTCAACACACCTCTGTCTCACACCAGAGTTCCTGGGTTCGATTTCCAGCTGGAGTTACATGTTTGTCCTTTTTGGGTTGATGATTGAGCTTTTTTTAAGCATAGTATCTATGTATATGCATAGTAGCATTGTTGTTCCGACAATTGAAGATAAGATAACCAGCGAGCGCTTCCGGGGTTGACGATACTGGAGCTACCACCATCCTTATCAAGTCAAATCTTGAAGTTTTGTTCTCAATAATATCTCAATAGTGTCCTTGCCTTGTCAAGGAATCCTCCTTGACCAGACTTGCATAAATCCTTATGCAGCTGCCAACATTATCATCATTTATCATATGAAGGCCAAAGTCATGACTTGGATTATGCCAAAGTCCTTACCAATAAAGGAGTTTAAATAAAAAAAAAACTACTGCCCTTTCCGAGCTGTCCGCATATAACACCTCTTTTAATAGATCTAACCTATTCCCTCGTCCCAAGTAACTGGAGCAGATGCTTAACTGGAGTGCATTAAGTCACGCTGGTATAACCGACAGCGGCCGATTATAACTCTTGTAGTTACAACCAGCTGATTCATTTATTTATTTTTATTTTATTTTAGCCACAAGATACATATTCGACATTTGTAATAAAATTTTCTTACGAAAACGTCGATAAACATCAAATCAAACAAACGCGAGTAGATCCGTAAAAGTAGTTTCATTTCAATGTAATTTCTCATAATTACAGTAACATGAAAAGTTTTTCTAAGAAACAAAAAGGTTTTAATTACTTTTCTGTAAAATACTTAAATAGTAAAGTCGAAAATTAAAATACTTAGAGAAAATTACGTTTACTTAACACAAGAGATTAAATAAACATGGAAATGTCAAAATGTATTCTTCTTCTTTATTGTCATAATCTAAAGAGTTATACATGAAGCTGTGAGTGATATTAAGCATTTGTGTCTTTTTTATGTGTACTGCTCTTAAGGTTTTGCCAAGTCGCTTCAATAATAAAGTAATAAGAAAACAGTTATATTTGAGGAAAAGAAAGGTTTTTTATACTACAAAGGGTAATCTTGGCCTTTATCTTATCTGCTGTTAAGTCACAATAAGGCCGAAAGGTGTAAACGTAATCTATCTTACTCTAACTGTTATAGTACAACAATGCTACTTCCAATGTTGTTTTGTTCACTGATTTAGATAAGATAATGGTAGCTGGTCAGACAGACTTAAAACAATCCCTACCATAAACCAAACCAAAATTAATATTATGTACCCAATCGGAATCGAACCTGGGTCTGAAATTATAATAAAAAATATTAAAACTGTTATCATCATCATCAGCTCATTTTATGTCCCCACTGCTGGGGCACGAGCCCAAACTATAGTAATGGCGAATAATGTGCCAAACCCATACCCTTTCTCCTATGGGTATCATAAGAGGCGACTAAGGAATTTATAAAATGTGCAAACACGAGTAGGTAATGCTCAAAGCGGCGGAGACACATCTGTCATGGGTCCTGGGTACATTTGAAGATTAAGAAGGGTTGGTGAGTGCGTGAGGTATAAGTATTATTTCTACAATACTTTTCGTCAGTCAGATCGTCGTCAGATGGCTGCCACCCTTACACTTACACTTGTTCAGCTTGATCGTCATTGAAATGGTTCCTGATTTGAAGGGTTAGTTTTGTCCTGAACTATTCTGTTTTGTCATCTATTTAAGCATTTCTTTTCTCCCTTTTTTTAACAGCGTCGCTTTTTGGAAAATGCCTTCCCTGTCATAGAAATAAAATTTCATCAATGTCATACAGTACCTATTGATAAAAGTCAAAAACTGTTTGAGAAAAACAAAGTAAAGTTATAATTTGTGAAACATAAAATAAATAAGCAAGAACAGACCAGCCTCCTCAGGCGGCCCCCGTTCATTTGAATTTGATATTATGAATCAGCCATAACACTTCGCTCAACTATGCTAAACCATGACCCAACGCACATGCCATTACTGTAGAGGCAACAGAAAGTTTGACACACTCAAGCTTCTGAAGAAGAACCCATATTGTAGGAAGAACGGTATCCTCATCATCATCATCAGCTCATATAATGTCCCCACTGCTGGGGCACGAGCCTTCCCTATGGATGGATAGGGAGAACGGGCCATAAACCACTACGCGGGCCCAGTGCGGATTGGTGGTCGCTAACGACTGCTAATGCAGCCGGGACCAACGGCTTCCGAAGCACGGACTTACGTGCCTTCCGAAGCACGGAGGAGCTCGAGATAGAAAATTTTTGATCACCGATCCGATGACTGGCCTTTGCGAAAGTTGCTTAACCACAGCAATCGCAGACCGGGCGCGTTAACCACTGCGCCATCGAGCTCCTCAAGGACGGTATAGGACAGAATATTTGGTGAGTTACAGTCAAATAACACTTTCAATTCGCTCTGAGTAACATAGTTGAGGATAGAGGCAACTGATTTGTGACTGATTTGTCAGCCAGTAAAATTTCAATGAAATTTTATATTATTTTTTGGGGACGAAAACTGCTGTCGAACACTAGACTTAAAGCCCCCTTACAAATAAACAAGGAATCAGGTCCGAATAGTTATTCCGTGTTTTGTTCATTTCATGTAAACGTTATTTCAAATTATTTGTAAGACACAAAGAGTCGAACACTGGTTTCACAACGGTAGTGGTAACACACCGATTAAGGTGCATTAGACCAGCTAAAGTTTTAATTAAATATCTTGACGGGAGCAAAGCGGAATTTAATTCGGCCGCCATATTCCAAAGTTCTGGGAGCTGGCGGCCGTTGAATCGTAAAATGGAGTTCAACATACAGACGAAAGTTTCTCACTGGCGCTCTTTGTTTTATTGGGCCACGATTTTTTCGTTATACTAACTAACTTAATAATTATTATGTCTTATTCAGATGTGGTACTTGACGTAACCGTCACGCGGACTTTAGTGTAAGAATTTGAAAAGTGATTTTAACGTTTTGTTACAAAAATTCAAAAAATTTCAAAATTCTAAATCATTTATTCAGTTTAGGCTACAAATAGCTCTTATTAACTATATACTTATGAACTAACTATTACATTTTGTCAACACTCATGCGTAAGTTCACTACACCTAAAAACGTGTATGTACGTCAAAAACACTTTTTACTTTTTTTTTTTACTTTTTATAACTTTACATTGTATAGTGTAAAGAGTAATAATACCTACTTACCCTCTACCTACTAATTGGGTACCTACCACACCCACTTATATGGTTAGTAGGTATAAAATGTTTTGGTCGATTCAAAAGTGCTTATCAATTATGATACATAGATGGAAAACACACTTTGTTTACTTAATAAGTTAATTTGAGTTATTCGATCGCCTCCTATATATTTTCATTGTCGGAGGATCAATTTTGGGTAACAGACTAGCAATCAGACGGTAACATCAACCCTCATCGAACCACAATTACAGTTACTATTGAAATGAAAAAACTTTTACGGATCTACTCGCGGTTATTTTATACATTACTTTTAATTAATGTGTATCCTGACGTTTCGAACCCTTTGCAGGGTCCGTGGTCACGGGGAGACTGAGGTGTTGGTCGTCTCATAATTAGTTAGTAGCTTAACATTATTTAAAACAAATGTATAAAATAAACGCGAGTAAATCCGTAAAAGTTGTTTCATTTCAGTGTTCGCGTAAACTTTAGAAAACAATACAGAAAACTATTGTTTAATAACACTATTTGTAGTCCAGCCAAGAGGCGTCTAATTTGATTTACTTGTGTTACAAAAAGGTTAATTAAGCCGAGTGCCAGCTCGCAAAAGTGTCTTTAAATTTATTAATATATCCGAAACTATAGGAGAAAAAGCTACAACAATCGAAAAATACTGCTCAAATCAGATTACAAATATCTTATCTGTGCACTGACTTTAGTATTCTGCGCTTTCCATAGTCCATACATGTACAAATTTCAAATTCAAATCGCTCAGACGATTGTGGCAAATTTAATATAGCTGAATGAATCCCAAATGGTAAGCGACTATTCACCGAGTTAACTCTCACTGAGTTCAAGAGAATTTCTAAATACACACACATGAATTTCCTTTGAATTTTGGCATCTAGTTGTGGCGGTTACTTGCTTCTAACCAATTTCACATTTACTAACGTACATGTGGTCCTGAATTTTGGTTTTTAAACGTTTCAAAATGTGAAAATATTAATGAATGCCGTAGTTATACTTTTGGATAGAGAAGATGTAAAAATCAAGTACTTAAAAAAGTATGAATGTAATTACATTGTCTTAATTAAATGATTAGTAATAAGAAGGTAAGTATTAATTATTAACTGATTGATTAATGAAGTTTTATCGTTTACCGGTCGCCCAGAGTAGACTTACGAACCGATGGCATAGTGACATTCATTTAAGAGCTATTTGATGATGAATGATTTTGAATTTTGATTTTTTTGAATGCCAAGAGTAACTTTCAGCCGGCATTTATCGTATTTAAGGCATCTATCTTAACTAGAATGGTCTTAAAGGTATCTATCTTAACCACCACAATATCTCTTAATCAAGATCATTTTTAATTTTGTAAAAATACCGTACATTTAAATATTAAATACGAAGATTCCATTTAACTCATTCGAAGAAACCGTTTAGAGCAAACTTTTCTAAAAATCTGTCGCAATTTCGCTCATCCGTTAAGAATCCTTTTATTTAATAATAAAAAATTAATATACACGGCTGGTGGCGAGACAAAGTGATCCCTGGCGCGACAAAGGTTCTTTCTAATGAGTAAAGATAAGACCGAGCAGGGACCATTATGGAAGCCATTATTTAAAGGCTTAATCGCCTCGGAACCTCTCGAAAAAAGTCGTCCGACACTACTAACGGCACGAAATAACATCACACCTTAAAAGAAAAAAATTATATTCCTTTTTCAAAAATTGAGATTTTATTTTTTCTCTTGGCGTTATAAAAAATCTTTTTTTTTACACGAGACGAAGGCATTCCAGACATAGGGTGTCACCAGAGGATATTGTTTACGGGGTGACCTTGACGGGTAGGCGGATCGCTCACCTACGAAGCAGCACATGGTCGGTGGTAGCCGGGCTCGGGCGAGCGCGCGGCCATCTCTGCTCAGCGGCGCCTCATCACACAACACAGCACTGCACGTCACTCATATCAGGCTGGACCGGAGTACACCGAGCGTCGGGGCGTGCGCTCACCACGCTCCTGGTTCATTCACTGGGCTGCCCGGGCGACGTGTATGGATTGCGCAGACTCGGACATGCGTTGAGAACCCACTAGCTCCCTCTGTTTTGGTGAGCCACGCATTCTGCCGGGTAGGGCATGCCGACTCAGAGGTCACAAGGTCGTAGTTAAAGTGATAGCGACCAATGATACGGTAAATACGATCGGTTTCGACGTGCAAATCGCCGTGTGCCAGCTTCCATTCGTTGAGGTGCTACTTTGGGCGGCCGGCTGTCGTAAAGTGCGCCTGCCGGGTCGCTGATAGCAATATTTCGCAGTAAACAACCTCATTCAATAACTTAGGACGCTAAAGTTCCCGCCGTTTTGAGTAGATTAACTTTTTATACGTTTCGACGAATACCTTGCGGTTACGGTACGGTGCGACAACGTTTATCTCAATATTTTATTATATTCATAAAATGAAAAGCAATGACAGACATATTGATTTTTTCATGGTTTTCTTTTTGTTTAAATTTAATTACTTTGGGATATTACAATAATTCAGTACTTATTTTATAGAATGTGGTGCCTGTCGCTCTGTTTAATTTGTTATTTTAAAACTCTGTTAAATTATTGTTATTATTTTAAACTGTTGTTTTTTAAATTGTTACTTGTATTGTTTTTGTATTTGTTATTTTTATGCGTTGTGCAAGTCAATAAATATTCCTTACTCTACTCTTTCCGTTACTATTGTACTTTCAGGATTACGTTTGAAACTCTATATTTAGAAAAACTAAACAGAGAACTAAAAATAACCTATTTTATTAAAAGCGTTTGTAAACTGAGTCCATGCGATTAAAAAAAAGAAAACTAATAAGGCCATATATATCACTTACGAGTTACGACGTTTATGATATGAGACAAGCATGCGTACAGTTCTGCCACTCTGCAGTGCAAGCAGCAACAGGTATAATGTAATAGACAGTTTGTGCACGGCTGAACCTCAACTTAACTAAGCAAATAACACAATTAGTCGATACATATCTCGGTCTCCGTTGTTTGTCAAATGAGCCAATGGTCTTCCTCGAAATTGCTACAGATCGGTTAGGATTGGGAATTCTGGTTACAGGTAGGCTACTCTTGACGCAAACTCAATCTCAATACAATTCCAATGCGATTATTATGTGTCGATATTGGAATAAGTTTTGCAATTTCGGAACGCCTCATCTCGATAATAATTTGTTCACTCAATTTCCACGCAATTTAATTGCAATGTAGCGCTATTATCGCTTTTAAGAGTGCCATTTGAATTTTTTAGATTTGGGATTGGAAATTGATTATTGCAATTGTGTTTCAAGAGTAACCCACCAGGCAGATGCGTTTATGTTAGAGTTGCCAACAGTCTAGCTGATGCTATAATTAGTTTTTCACGGTGATGTCCTACCATGAAAGCATTTGAATAAATAAATTAAAATTTAATTATTTGATTTTATTGAATGAGTTTGATGAATCAAAGAGAGAATGAGGTAAGGTAAAGCGCTCGGCTGGTTAAACGAAGGTCTTTGGTTCAATGTCAAGGTCTTAGAGCAAAGAATGCTATGGATTTTTAGATGCATAGCCCGGTTTTGTGATCACTAAACCGCATTTGGCTGCATAAGCAGTCGTTGTCAACCACCAATCCGCACTGGGCCCGCGTGGTGGTTTATGGCCCTTTCTCTCCTCGTGCCCCAGCAGTGGGGATATAAAATGAGATGATGATGATGAAACCGCATTTAAAAAGCGTGTTGATTCAGTGTATACCAATCAATTGTAGCGATGACTTGATTTCGATAATACCTTTGTCGGCGAATATTACAGGTTATTAACTTTACTTATTAACTATATGACGCATGCACGAAAGCTAAGTTGACGGTAATTATAAGAAACAAGTGATGCTTTGACGATACATGTTAAATTATTGTACTTACAATTTAAGTTAATTTAAATACGGATAAAAAAATTAAGAAGTACTTATTGCTATTGTAGGTAAGAAAGACAGTAGTCTTTAATCGTAATTAGATACTTATTATAATTAGAATGTATAGTAATTAGATTAACAATTCTTTATATTTCTTTTTGTATTTCGCTGGTGTATGTTTTGTTAATCACACAAATATTATAGATGCGAAAGTTTGTGTGTATGTGTATATATTTATTGCTTCTTCACGCTGCAACGAATGGATGGATTTGAATGAAATTCGGCATACAGATAGATTATAACATAAGATACTTTTTATCCCGATATTTACACGGGAACGGGAACCACGCGGGTGAAACTGCGGGCGGCCGCTAGTATTAAAATAAAAGTAAAATAAAAAATAAACATATTTATTATCTCGGGTAACCGTAGGATTCTTGGGGGAGGCTTTGTAAAGCAGTGGACATGTATCATTTGGCTTCTTCTTCTTATCGTCAGCAACCGACGACTCGTCGTGAATATTATTCTGATTAAATGATGTACCTAATGCGTGTTATCTTCATAATTAGAAAAATGTCATAGAAATTAAAGCATATATGACATAGGCCCGGCCTAGTTTTGATGCTAGTGATCTTGTTGTATATTCTTCTTTTTCTTAGGGTGCCTCTTCAACTAGTGAAGGTTGGAATTCAGCTCTGCATACTTGGTCCTGTCCTTGGCAATTCGAAAATGTTCAGTGTCATAGCGTTCATATTGTTAACAATGTTTCAAGCCTCATAAAAGCATGTATTTTCTTGGTCAATAAAAGTATTATTATAGAGATCTCACTTGTTCTCGCTGTGGAGAAGTTACTGGTATCTTAACATAGGTTTCGTTGGTACTTAGATACGAAGAAGGCCAAAGCAGATATTGCCGATTTGCTCTACGCAAAGGCTAACTACATCCCCTCATCGTCTTTTGGCTGAGATGGTAGTGATGACGATGATTATATTTCGATGTTTTTTGCAAATATATTCAGATAGGGTAGAATAGAATACTATTCAAAAATTGTTGAGTACCTTCCAAACCTCTGTATTCCATTTATTTTTGTTACTTAACATTACGACAGTTAAGTCAGAGATAACGTAGCCAGTTCTTTAGCAGGTTAATGAGAATACCGGGTGAAGTGCACTTTCACCTTTGGACTTATCGTGGCTTACCGGATGAAATGAAGGCCAGGCGCTTCCCCCTTGTGGATTAAAAAAAACAGCTTAACAATGGCTCGCAATTTTTTACTAGCCTTACTCGTAAGTCACTCTTTAAAATGCCTCCTTAATTTTCTTTTTTTGTGGTTCACTTTTCACGATAGGAAAGCGTTTAAAATTCATCTCTATCATCCAATTTTAAGTGTTCGGTCTTGGCGTAAGATGGTATTCGCTATCGCTAAACCAATAAGGCCAGTGTAGATGATGACAATCTAAATGCGACTTTTTTTTAAATTAGATTTACCAACAGCTATTGGAACTTATTCGCTAGTTACATTGTAATGTGGTTTCAAACTGAATGCACAGCTAATTACAGGTAAACCTTCATGCAAATGATGGCAGAAGAAGCCATTATTGCTAAAATTTAAACACTACTTATAAGATAATTATTTTTA
Source organism: Eudonia mercurella (assembly GCA_963082485.1). Classification (NCBI taxonomy): domain Eukaryota; kingdom Metazoa; phylum Arthropoda; class Insecta; order Lepidoptera; family Crambidae; genus Eudonia; species Eudonia mercurella. Next base: position 17,094,409 of record OY720034.1, read on the forward strand.
TGAACTTAAAAAAATTTTTGTAAAACTACCTACTATAATGAGAAAAAATGTAAATTGTCTATAAAAAATATATATATGCTAATTAATATTAATTTTTTTCAAAAATTGTGGCAAACTGCGTGTACATATAGTTTACATCAAATAATGGGCATAATAATGATTCCTTGGCGAGGACAGCTAATAGATCAAGATGATGCCTCTCAAGCCATCCTCATCTTGCCGACCCGCAAGTTGCTTCTTCATACCTCATTAAAAGGACCCCATGTTGTAGAAAGGAGGAGGAGGAAAGAGTAGAAAAAATACGTGTACTGGGAGGGAATTCCGTGTTTTGGTGATGTGTGATGCCTTCGTTCGTGACGAAATAGTAGCCACAGTAAATCAATGGCACCGAAGACTAGCACGCGTGGTTCTGTAAAGGAAGGGAAAAGGAGAGACAAAGGGAAAAGTTTTTTGGAGTACCCCATAGTGTTTTGTACGACAACTGCGGCTCGTGAAGCGGCGCGACTCATACATTTACATACAAAATAAGGAGACCCACAACTATAACCTCTTACGGAATCAGAATCTCGCAACAGCGCGCTCGGACTGTTCCGAGCTATGCCGAGATTCGTGTCCGTGAGAGAGTCCATGTTCAACCCGCTCGAGCGCGTTTTTTTATTTTTTATTATATTTACGGGTAAGCACAGTGCCTTGATCTCACCTGATGTTAAGTGATGATAAGGCCAATGATGGAAACCCACTTCACCCAGGATCATCAACTAGTGAGGCACTGGCTATCTTAACTCTAGCTGCCGGAACACACAACAATGCTACAAACATTGATGTTATGGCGACATATTTAGATAAGATGGTGGTAGCTAGCCAGGCGGTTAAACAAGCCCTACCACCAACCAAACCGAGTACACACACATGTACCCCCGCTGGGAGTCGAACCCGAAACCTCTGGGTCTAAACCGGTGGTCTTAGCCACTAGACCACAGAAGCGGTTTAAGGCGTTTGTATAAAGCTTACCTTCTTCTGCTGTGGCTCTCCTTATTTTGTGCCGCTGCTGGTGTCTTCCAGTTTGTGGCCTTACAAGTAGAGCCGCACTGGCTCTAGTAGGCAATAAACGATGATACCTATACCTATAGTTCCTAAACACATTATAAAGGATATGGTGGTTTCTGCAAAGACTAGTAATCAATTTAAAAAAGATTGGACAAAGACTTAAAACGTGGAGTAAAGTTAACACATGAGGCAACGGCATACAGACCATATGCTGTTTACACATATTTGACAACGGCCTATTAAGTAAAAAAAAAAGTAAATAGCCTATTTGTCCCACTGAAATTCTTGGTGCTAGTATTTTTTTTAAACGCACGTTGTATTATGACACCAGCCAATAATGTCGCTTAAATTATGAACCAAATTCTCTGAAGTAATTTCAAATGTCAAAATAAATAAAAGGGCTATTTTTTTAGGTTTCTTAGGGTTCTAATAACGTCTTAGCTCATATGGTTACGGTTTTGAGCTAAATTGTCGCACCAATTATTGTCCGTGTAACAGATCGCTATTCATAGGCAACTCCCGTTAGTGCGCAAGAATTTTTTAAAGGTGGTTGGTACCACCAACCTTCTAAACAAATTGTCCATTCCCCCTTTATCATTCTGCATTCCTTCTCCATATGAACTAAAACAATGCTAAAAATCACACTCCTCTATGCGCGCAGTGAGCTTAAAAAAGGGTACTTACAAAGATTTTCTTCACTTAAATAGATTTTGACGTGACAACGTCTTATAATTCGATAGAGCCGGCTGCACGCACGAAAAAGTTCCGCGTGATATCGCTCGCTAATGCCGCGTGATATCGCTCGCTAATGCCGCGTTATATCGCTCGCTAATGCCGCGTTACCTCGCTCGCTAATGCCGCGTTACCTCGCTATGCCTTATGTAAAATTAATATGGGTATCATTTCCATGGTTTTCGGGGGTGCCGATTTCGAATACAACATTTATTTCGAGATCCAAGATGGCGGACGCAACTTTTTTATGTAAAATCAATATGGGTATCATTTCCATGGTTTTCGGGGGTGCCGATTTCGAATACAACATTTATTTCGAGATCCAAGATGGCGGACGCAACTCTTTAATGTAAAATCAATATGGGTATCATTTCCATGGTTTTCGGGGGTGCCGATTTCGAATACAACATCTATTTCGAGATCCAAGATGGCGGACGTGGCTTTTTTGACGTTAACACCTCCCGACACCTTCTTAAGACGTTGTCACGTTCAACTATCGTCAGTAAACCGACTTTACAGACAACCAATTTTTATTTAGAATGTTAAGTTATTGATTTCTTAGTAACAGTTGACCTTTCTTTCGTTTTTTGTTGGATCCGCCGTATGCGTTCGTAATACCGTTCCTCCGATTGCGATTTGCGATGAAACTTTGGTAAACTTTTGTGCACAATACATGAGATCTAGCTAAGTACCTATGTATGTATAATATCTCCACCACCATCTAAACCAGGGGTGGCCAACTTTTTTAGACCCAAGATCTACTGTTCACTGATGACACCCTGTGCGATCTACCAATTACATACTTCTTGAAATCTTAAATGAAACAGCATAGTTCAGTACACAATTATGTAGTATTTTTTATTTTATGAAGAGGGAAAATATAAAACTGAATTCTTAGTAACTACTTATTTTATTGAACGGATAACTGATGAATTCCACTAACTTCTCAATTTTTTTGAAATCCTCGAAGCGAATTTCGAATTGTGATACCACTGCCTGCCTTAATTTCTGCCGTGTACCTACTTGTCTCAGGAATGAAATTATAGGTAGTATGTTTTTCCATATGATCCTTGATGTTTACAAATTGTTGAAATTTTTACTTTTCCATGTCGCTGACGCTGCAAGACGCTGTTTGACTATGAAATGCTGCAATACTCAGTTTTCCAGTAAAATCTGCTAAAAATGCTATATCACGTTGCCAGTCTAAATCACGCAATCGTTGATAATAATTATCACCCCTCTCTTCAAGAAATTTTATAATTTCGTCCAATAGATCTCGAAGTCTTTGCAAAAACTAGCTTCGACTCAACCACCTTACGTCAGTTTGCACTGTCAAATCTAGTTTCTTCTCATTTAGGAAAATCTCTTCAAAGGCGGCTTTTTAAACAGCGAGAAGAGAAGAATGAAGAAATATATTTCTCTATGTTTCTATAACACACTGTGTCGGGGCGCAGCGGGGCGGTATTATATAGTATAGAGAGGTAGGATAGCATTATAGGGTATAGAGAGCCCTCTAGTGGTGCTTTTAGGCAAACCAATTTGACAACGTTCTTCGTCAGAGCTATAAATAACGTACAGTTGCACGCGACGTCTGGCAGTACACTGTATTCAAAACCTGTCAATGCGCTGCGACCCGGCCTGTCACTAATGTGCTATGCAAGCATTTTGCGCTGCGCTGCGGCTCGACATAATGTGCGCCAACCTTTACTAAGACCTCACGTGGGCTTCTTGAGAGAATTTTAAAAAGTGACGTTGCACTCAGTGGCGGCAGGGGCAGCCCGCCCCGGGCGGCACTTTTTAGTGGGCGGCAAAATTTCACAATAAATAATAAAATATTTGAACCATTTCATATTTTTATCGCAACTACAAACTCAGACCCATTGAAATATTACACACATAGACAAACCCCTGTGTATGCCGCTTTTTTGGACCTCTCCAAGGCGTTTGACCGGGTTAATTATGACTTATTATGGACAAAACTGCGTGACATAGATGTTCCAGCGGAATTAATTACCACGTTAAAGTATTGGTATGGTCATCAAATTAACCGGGTCAGATGGTCTGGCGTGTTGTCCGATAAATATGTGTTGGAATGCGGGGTGAGACAGGGGGGGTTATCCTCTCCATTGCTGTTCAGCCTTTATGTAAACGAGCTCATTGGTGCACTCAGTGATACCAGAATAGGCTGCTCTGTTGATGGACAAATGATTAATAATATAAGTTATGCGGATGATATGGTGTTGCTGAGTCCATCAGTGAGTGCGTTGCGTAGACTCGTGGCTGTTTGTGAATCATATGCTACTGCGCATGGACTCGTATATAACACTAAAAAGAGCGAGCTTGTGGTTTTTCGTGTAAACAATAAAAAGCCCTTAGTTGTACCCTCCGTCGAACTCCTTGGTGTGCCATTAAATAGAGTGTCCCAGTTTAAATATTTGGGACATATTGTAAATGAAGATCTCACAGACAACTGTGATATCGAAAGAGAGCGGAGAGCATTGTCGGTTCGATGCAATATGCTTGCCCGCAGGTTTGCTAGGTGTACAAGAGAAGTAAAAATTACGCTTTTTAAGGCCTTCTGTCAAACCTTCTACACCTGCAGCTTGTGGTGCGACTATACGCAGAAGACCTACAATGCTCTTCGAGTGCAGTATAATAACGCCTTCAGGATGCTGATGGGCCTTCCCAGATTCTGCAGCGCTTCAAGCATGTTTGCTGAAGCAGGTGTTGATGGGTTTCACAGCATCATAAGGAAGCGAATTGCGTCAATTGTGTGCAGATTACGGGATAGCTCAAATGGCATCCTGAAGGTGATTAATGATAGGCTAGACTGTCCCATTCGCCGGCATTGGACTCGAATGCATATGGGCGGGACAGTCAAATTCCTAAATTGAGTATTTTTATTTTATTTTTATTATGATTTTTATTTTTATTTTATTTTTCGTTATACAATTTAATTTCAATTCAATTTTATTAATGTTATTTTTTGTTCAATTTTATTATGATTAATTTGTTTCAATTTTAATTTATGTCAAATATATATGTATCCTTATTAACATAGTATTAAGAAATCTACTAACATCTGTATGGATTCTATAATCTGAATTAAATGTTTTATTATTATTATTATTGAAAAGAGCACGGAATTTTTCATTACTTATTCTGTGACGAAATCGGGGAATCCCCTTTCTTTGAATGATATTTTGTAGCGACTGCTGGCAACACCGTCTATACTGACTTGCGGGGATTCTCCGTATTTTATTTTGGGTTGTATTTAATCGATCACCAAACTAACCTAACCTAACCCACAAAAATACTAAGTTAGCACCTAAAAATACTAAGTTAGCACCTAAACTCTATTTAGATGCTAACTTAGCATATTAGGTGCTAGCCTACTATTTTTTGTGGATCAATTTATTATTTCTCTTTTATTTTGTGCTTGGATTGTTTATGACTAATAATCAGCGAGAATGACTTCTATTATATATACAACTAGCTGACCGGCGGACTTCGTACCGCTTTGACAGTTTCCTTGACAACAAAACAAACAAATCATTCGTCCGTTTAAGAACACCCGTATCCCATGATGGAGGTCTATAGCAGCGCCACCTACCGGGTCCAATTGTAAATCTAAACCATTCTCGAATTTTATAATAATAATTGTAAGTATTTTAAAATCTAATAATCCAATATTTTATTGTTATAATTTTAATGCTTTGACCAAATACTCCTTCTCAAACAAAACAAGTTTACTATTTTTATTATATTTATTACTTTTGATTATTACTATTATTTTTATTACTTTCGTGTAACATTTGTAATTAAGATTGCATTTAGAAAGATCAACTATTACATATAATGTTTACTCATCAATGATTTAATGTTAATCTTGTTGATGTTAATAAATAAATAAATCCACTTGAACACATACAGAAAATTTCATCCAAATCGGCCCAGCCGTTTAGAAGGATGATGATGATGCACAGAAGATTTATATATACAAGGTTATTGGAAAAAACACAAACAACCTCGCACGACTAGTTTGCTAACATCATAGACAACAACATTTATTCTACGAGTTTTATCATAACTCAATATATTAATTAAAAATTATTTTCTAAGCTTTTATTGTACTGTCGTGACATTTTTAAGTCTATGTTCCATTCACATACGAAAAGGCGACGCGCGCGACGCTCTCGCCACGGTAATAATATCTACAGTAGTGTAACTTCATACAAACGGACGAAGCGCGAGCTATACCTACGCGCTCGGGTCTCGGCATGCGCTCGGCATGCAACAGTCGCGAATGTGCCGCAGTGACTAGCCGCGGCGTGTTGTTTTTTAAACAGTAAGCATGTGATTGTTTTCATGAAAATAAGTTATGGCGAGGATCAATAGTAGAATATATTGTGCTGTTTTTGGTTGCATGAATTCGTCAATAACGCACCCAGATATAACATTTTTAGATTACCTGGAAACTTCGAAAGGTACTTACGTAAGACTATAAAATAAAGTGATGCACGAGTAAACTAGGTAGTTATAGGTGGTTCGTTTATGATACATACGGTAGGTACGCTAGTGTTAAAACCTCCGGGTTGTAGGTTTTTGGAAACATTATTGAATTAAACAATTGATTGATTTTAATTTTTTAAACTAATCAAAAAACATTTTTTTTATAGAACACTTCCTATTTCATTCACAACGTATTTTATTTGTTTAAATATTTATTATTATTCCCCCCCCCCCCCCCCCTTATTCATTTATTTAGTTAACCATCATTGGTTTGTCTCTTTTTCTCAAATTCAAAATGACGTTTGTGTGACGTTGACAAAACAATATTTAACGAAATAATGCTTAAATAGTTTTTAGGAATAAGGGGGATCATTTACAATCACAAAATACATTCACAAAACTAGATAGAAAGAAACTCAAAGTAGGCAGATGTAATTAAAATACTGTCGTAAATGGGCAGCCCAGCCAAAGAAAATATACGCCCAGCCCTAGCGCGTGTTTACGCACCGCGCGGCTGTAGGCATTTATTTCAAAGATAGGGCCGAATTACAATACTGTAGATAGTATTACCGTGCTCTCGCGAATTCGCGATGCGATGCGCACAGAGATAAGAACATTCAGACGTAAAATTAAATTAATATTTATTTTTGTATGAAAGTAAAATGTGTCAAATTATCAAAAATCGTAGAACAAATGTTGTTGTTTATGATGTTAGCTACCTAGTCTTGCGAGGTTGTTGGTGTTTTACAAATAACCCTGTATAAAGATATGTAAAAAAAAAACCTGTCCGATCCGTTAAGGTGTTATTATTAGGTATCGAGATTCAGTTCTATTTACGTAATCATTTTAAAAATTTACCTCGATAAATTGTTTTTTAAATGACAAAACTTACATGGCAATACTTTTGTCGGCACTTCGGTAGGTAGGACAGGGTAGGGACTTTTGGCCACATGAGTATTTGGCGCCGCCGCCATTGATGGAAAGTGTGGTCACATTTATAATATTAGCTTAATTTAGGGGTAATTTGAGCAATTTTGGTACAAAAAACTTGCGTTTTAAATTACGATAACTGTTTATTTTTCATGAATAACATTTGTTTTTTTTTGTTGTTATTTATATGCCTACTTAGAATAATAACGCCTAGAAGCCGAGTACGCGCACGGCGATTGAGGCAAGTTTAACCAAGCCATATGTGGCTTGGTTAGCCGAATGGCTCGCTAGTATCCAAGGTCACGTCGTGTCGTAAGCAGCTCCGCAATTTTTGTTTATAATGACGATTTATGCCATCAAAGGATGCTTTCACAAGTCAGAATCTAGCAAAAAGGATGCTAAGATTATATTTCACCTGTAAGAACAGCTAATCAATGTCTATTTTTTCGTAAAACACGATATTAATGTTCATAAATTTGTAATATGTCATTCCATGTATGTTTTGCTAGATGTAGGAAAACTTTTACCCCATTTTGTGTTCCGAGTTTTTTTTTATTTAGAGTTGTTTTTATCTAAGTCTAGAGTCCAAGAAAGACAATTTATCACGATTGCTGTTATCAAAGCAATTATCAGTCATTTAGAAAATAGTTACAGCTACAAGGATTTTAAACTGACATGCTGAAAAAATGTTATAACAGTATTTTTTTCTGATAAGAATGATTTTTGTGCAATAAAGTAAATGAATAAATATTGGCATTCTTATTTATCACCAAACATTGTTACATTTACATAACATTACATGTACATGTTTTCGTGTTATATGTAAGTATCTTTAAATAAGTAGATAATGATATGAAAATTGTGGTAGTCGTAGCTTCACCGCCATCTAACTAAAGGCTCGAAATAATATTCAATGCATAATGAGATAAAATTATGCTTCCAAATAGTTAAAGAGAGAAGTGGCGGTCCATTGTCTCTGCCTACCCCTCCTGAGGGATTGAGGCGTGACTATTTATGTATGTTTTTTAAATAATAATCACAAACTTAAATGAAAACATCTTAATGTATATAACAGTTATTATTATTATTAATGTATGCCGTTAATATAATAAAATAATATGTAATAATTATAGAAGTCAATTTTCTTTTTGTGACTATTGACTTTGTGGCTATTTTCACATAAAAAAATTTTAGTAATTAAAAAAATCATATGTAACAACAATACAATTTTTAAACTATGAAACAAGATAAGAGTTTAGTAACTTACCCATTTACCCCGAGTTTGGGGAAATTACCATTTTACTTGCAACATTTATTCGTACGCAGCTTGTCATTACACCCACAACGGGTGTAATGACAAGCTGCTGACGCACACGACGGAGTATTTTGTGCCTCAATATTTTGACGAACTTTGTTTGACACTATCGTTCTAGGCGTTATTATTCTAAGTATGCCTATGTATGTACTCCTTTGCGATCGGGCAGGATTTTTTTTACAAATTGTATAGGTAGGTATTAAGTTCAATATTGTTAAATATTTATATAAAATATAAAATACAGTGAAACAAAAAAGTGAGAAAAAATCAAAAAGCAGTGACAAAATTCAGCGCTTACGTCAGCCTTCCCGGTAGCGTAACGGCCAGTGCAGCCGCCCGGATTGCGGAAGACCCAGGTTCGATTCCTGGCTGGGTCGGGTGGGTCGCACACTGTCACACCATGTATGTACACGTCTAATCACAACCAAGGGCAAGTAAAAGAATTTTTGTATTAATAAACGTCATTGTAAAACTTAACTTAGATAAACCTTTTTATTTAAAATCTAACCTGTATAGTGCAAATAATGATGACTGTTCTTGACGAAAAATTATTTAGAATTAATGTACCTATGTAATATTGTATAGTATACATTTAATTAAATTACCTATAAAAGAGGGCGGCAAAATTGTCTTCCGCCCCGGGCGGCCGACGCCTACGCTACGCCACTGGTTGCACTGTTTTGTTTTATTTGCCAGCCAACACTCATGCACGCTTAGACGCTCACGAACACTAACCGGTTAATAACCCATCATTATTTTACATTAATATTGGACATAACACAAATTTCAGAAAATAAAACAAAACCGCAGATGACTCTTCACTTTCCCGCCAAGAAGTCCATAAATATACTTTTTTTTTAATTGTGGCTTTCACATCTCTTGTAGTTGAGGTGTATTTTGCCAATAACAACTTTTATTGGTCACTTCGTTTGGAGATTATTCTTTTTATTCTTGTTCACTTTCCCGCCAAGAAGTCCCTCAAGTTAAACTTTTTTTTTCTTTGTTGATGGCTTCGTGCGGTTAGAATATTTGGCCATTGTCAAAGTCATATAATAACAACTTATAATAAACAATAATTCCTTTGTTCAAATATGATGACGACGATAAAATTGATAATAGTAATGAGTAGCACTTAATAAATCTTATATCCCCCCAACCACTTGAGTATTTCACTTAAGATTAAGGCTTTACTGAGACCTTACGCAGAGTTCTTTCGAGAATTTGAAAAATGACATCGTTGCACTGTAAATAATCTATCTTTATTTAACATTAACATTCAACATAACACAAATTTTAAAAAATTAAACTATACCGTAGACTTGTCTTTTCACATTCCCGCCAAAAAGTCCTAAACCAAGTTAGTATTCATTTACATTTCATTTTTATTTGCTTAATACATCTAGGTATTGTTTGTCTTAAAAATACCTAATATTATTATTCCGAGGATAAAAATAAACCCTCATCATTCTATTTATACAATAATAAAGATGATAAGAAGCCAGTACTCTTAGGTATCAAGGGTAAGTGAAGTATTTAAAAATACTACCTTAAATTATGTGACGTGTTTACGTATATAATAATATAATCTAAGAATACTACATACTAATTACTTTAATAATATTATCTTGTTACAAAATGGTGATTACGTAAATTGAAACGCAGCATATTTTTTTATCGCCACACTAAAAAAAATCGACATGTCCGTTTTTATTTCCTTTGATCTTAACTCCATCGATTTAAATCGATGCTTAACTCTTCTAATTTCGATAAGAATTTAACTTTTACGGTTTTGTTATTTGACCAAAGAAAAGTATTTATTCTTAGCATTTATTTATTGCGTTTTGTTTTTGCTGCGCAAATTATTAATAGTCTTACTTCACTGTTTCAAATACTGGCAACTCTAGAGATGTAAATTTCTTTTTATTTCGGTTCTTTGCCGTGTCGTTTCGGGTACGTTGGTGAATCCGCAATAATCGCACGAATTCGTTTAAATAGATGTATAGAATTATTGTAGTGTCGTTCTAGAGTAATTTTTGTGGCATTTGCAATGCATATTTCCTACATTTTTATTATTTGTGATAACAATTTTCGCCGCTACATTTTGACGTTTAGCATGCATAGCGGAATGGTAACCTAAACGATTCATCACTTGAGTTTGTGCTGTAAACGTGGTATTTTGGAATTTCAGTAAAGAGCGTCAGAATGAAGTTTAATAAGCTCCTCACGTCCTCAAGGAGGAAAAACAGGAAGAGGCACTTCAGCGCCCCATCACACATCAGAAGAGTTCTCATGTCCGCTCCGTTATCCAAGGAACTGAGACAGAAGTTCAACGTCAAATCTATGCCTATCCGCAAAGACGACGAAGTTCAGGTAAGCATTACTTAGAAATCTTTCTAATTACAGGAATTAACTTTGTTTTATACGAAGCAAAACAAATTTTAGGTTGTGTGTTTGTCACACGTGTGTTTATTGAATGCAAAACAAAATGATGAAGACAAACCATTCACAGACTGTAGATAAGCTGCCTGGTCAGTTGCGAGCTAAAGGTTTTCTTTGGCTTACTTTTGACATAGGCTAGCACGTCTACACCATGGTTCAAAAATTGGCTCTGATTGTTTGCTACTTCTATAGTCCCTTTATTACATAGGTACCTACCTAGAAAGTTTCATTTCATTTCATTCCATACAATGTATTTTTCGTTCTTGTTAACACAAGTGATTCAGTACCTACCTACTATTTGTGAATTTTATTTTATTTATTTAACAAAAATTGTACACAATATTTCTAAGAACCAAATTGCTTAAACAAATTTACACTATTATCATAAGCTGGTGGTCATAAACATATGAGTTATAATCTACAGAGTAAAACATATTCATTTTTAAATTTATCGCCACCTAGGATAATACATATTAGTTAAAAGACCTGTCAAAATGCATCCTCTTCATGTTCTATCTGGTTTTTTGTTTGCTCATAAGTGAATGAAACTTTGTTCCAGGTTGTTCGGGGACATTACAAAGGCCAGCAAGTAGGCAAAGTAGTCCAAGTATACCGTAAAAAGTTTGTGGTCTACATTGAAAGGATCCAGCGTGAGAAGGCCAATGGAGCCACCGCATACGTTGGCATCCATCCCTCAAAGGTATATTCTTTTGTTTTTATTGTCATCATCATCATCATTGGCCTATCTTAGTCCACTGCTGGACATAGGCCTCCCTTAATGAGCGCCATAGCGCCCTGTCCTCAGCTTGACGCATCCAGCATCTGCCTGCAGTATTATTATTATTCTTATTATTTTAAGCAAAAGATATTTTTTGAATGATCTGTAATTTAGCCAACGTTTTTTTATTTATATATTTATATTATGTTATTTATCCACATTCCTAATTTTTATGTTAACTTCAACATTTGAAAGTACTAACATTGTAATTCAAAAATAAGTTATTATCAACACATCTGAAACTTTGTTACAATTTTTTCCCTTGCAAGTGTCGATTTGGTTAATAACCAGAACTAGAGAGGTCACATACATTTTTTACTTTATTGTCAAAAATATAATGTTTAAGGGTGTTCTATAAGTTATCTCATTGAGTTAATCAGCATCAATAAATTTTTGACAATATGTCCTACTCAAGGTGATGATATCATTTACACAAAGACTTGCTTTCATTTCTTACTGATGCCCGACGTTTCGACTGAGGGTTGATGTTAGAATGGGCAGGGACTATGCTGATACACTTCCATGGCTCTGATTTTATACAAAGCCTCTTTAAATGAAAGCTAATAATGAGCATTTTTATTTACAAATATGTATTTTTCAGTGTGTTATCGTCAAACTAAAGATGAATAAGGACAGAAAAGCCATCCTAGACCGCAGAGCGAAGGGTCGCTTGGCAGCCCTCGGAAAGGACAAGGGCAAGTACACAGAGGAAACCGCTACAGCTATGGAAGCCTCGTGAACACATAGATAATAAGGCCAATAAAAAAATTAAAAAGCATAACATTGTTTTATTTCAACTTTTGTTAACGTGACTTGATCCTACTGGGATGCAATTTCAAATTGCCACGTTTCAACATCTATGAATGTTGCATTTCTCATATTTTTTGCGAACTACAAAGTTCTGGATTATTTTCCCTTTTTTTCTCAAAAATCCATTTTGATACCTGTTAGTTCAGACGCCAGGCGTCTGAACGAAACTAGCAGTTCTACTTTTGTCACATCGCTAATTTCTCTTTCGGACTAGGCACTTCTCGTCGTGACTACTTAGCAAACCGCCTACTTTGCAAGCTGCTATCTGCAAAATCCTTGCAACATCTTCAGACTATGTTCTGTTGAGACACTTGGTGACCCTGAGGCAAAGAGATTTAATATAGTACTAGTAGTTAAATGTCTTTGCCCTGAGGTATATGTAGACAGTCACTAGTATGAAAATGATTTAAATTAAATAATGTAACTTAATACAATGGGATAAGCGTGAAAATGGGTCTCCCTGTCCTCCGATCGGAACTCCGATTGGTAGGAGGAGCGGGAATATTTTTCCCATTCCTCCAATTAAGCATCATATAAACATTGTACAATACCTAGGTACTAGTGTAAAATAAATTATTATTTATTAATGTATTAATCTGTGCACTATAATCGCTACATTCAATTATTTTAGTACAAATCAATAAACTAAATAATTAAAATCAATTATTAACTGAATTATAACAAAACAAAAAAATCCAATGACACTTAGGTACTATAAGGGTACTATTAGAACTATGCGTAGAATTATAAACATGTTGGCATACTATTTATAAATCTGTTAACAATAAATATTATGCTAGTAAATACTTCCTGAATTAAATTCTCTTTAGTTTCCTTAAAGTGTGATCTATTTTCAAAATAGTCATTGCAATGAGAAGTCTTGTCAATTAATGTTTAACGTTGTTAATATTAAAACAAAAATAATTTAATATTGTATCTAGTAATAATGGAAGATCTTGTATTTAGGTACTATATTCTGTTCAGAATGCTTTGAAACCAGTTACCAGATAAGAAACCAGTAACGTTTTTATTGGATTTTGAAATAGCATCGAAGAATGCTATTATTAAGATTTTTAAAAATGTGCAAATAAAACTGCTATTTTCATTTTTCAAACAGCATTTGGAAAAAAGGAAAGAAACTACATCTCACTAAGTCAGAAATGACAAGACGCATAGTTGCCCTTTCTGGCGTTCTGCCTTTACTACCGGACGAAGTAACTATTACCTAATCTGCGCTACCGGCTCATTTGATACCTGAAGGTTGGGCATACATTATAGACGACGCTCCGAATCTTCCCAAATTGCAAATTTTTAAAAACTACATGAGTATACAAAGGCTGAAAAATAATTCTGGTCAGTTTTTGGTTTGCAACACCGTACAGTACAACCAATTATCTAAAAAGCTGGCACAAAACACTGAATACAAAAATAATTAGAAAGGCACCAAGTCTTTTGATAGACGACGCTTTGTTTCAAACATCCATAATGAGAGGGTTAGTAGTAAAAATTAAGCCAAAAGAGCACATAATGCGAGATGAATTTTTAATAAATAGTCAAATGATGCTTAGCACTGGTGAAATTAGCATAGGACCTTCTAAGCATAGGACATTATTTAGAAAGAGTAATGAATTAAGAAAGTTTTATTTTTGTGTTTTATTGACTGTACAGTCGACATCGTTAATATCGACGCGGACAGTCTGTTAAAATCTATACTAATATTATAAAGCTGAAGAGTTTGTTTGTTTGTTTGAACGCGCTAATCTCAGGAACTACTGGTTCGAATTGAAAAATTCTTTTTGTGTTGAATAGTCCATTTATTGAGGAAGGCTATAGGCTATATTTACAGTATAATATCCTTGACTGTACTTTTGATTACATGAAGTAAGTGATAAAAACAAAACCCATTCAATCGGAGGAATGGGAAAAAATATTCCCGCTCCTACCAATCGGAGTTCCGATCGGAGGACAGGGAGAGACCTAAGGGTATCTCGTGAGTTGACTACGTGTGTGTGTGTCAGAATAGGTGGAGCGACTATCTCAAAGAGTAGAGTTATATATAGGGTCTATCTTCACGGCTGGCAAGAGCTGATTGGGCTGGGATCGTGTCCAGTGACGTGCACAAGGCTCTTCCCATAGTGATTACTTGCTCAGTGACTCTTCCAAGTGCACGTCACTAGGCACGATCCCCGTGACCTATTGTCTAGCTAGCTGAACTAATAAAAACTTATGATTAAAATACCGGGCTATCGAAGAAATCCCAAACACTTTTCCGGGCAGGGAATTGAACCCAGGACCAGAACATATATTGGTTAGAGAGCTTTGCCAAGGCATATCTCACAAAAAATATTGTTTTAGATAAGCCGCCAATACACACTTAATCAAAATATCAATGCTACTAGTATTTCGAAACTTGGTAAAATAATAACTAGGTACCTACTACTTAGTAGGTACTGTGTGCCTTTTTATTTTTGACCCACGAGAGATCTTTATGTACCAAATTATAGGCAAGGTCAATGCCGTAGTGTATACTGGACTCTCCCGACTCGTCCGTCTCTCTTTTACTGCACAAGAAAACGGAACAGTCCGACGCAGCCTTCCCTTCGGAACCACCGAGCGAGAGAGACGCAAACCTAAGAGCGCGTTGAGGCCGTCTACTCCACGAGTTTCTCATCTCTATTCTCTGACTGAGATGGTCAAGCGGGGGGGTGAAGGGAGGTGTTGTTCCTAACACACACCAGCGAAGACTGATCTAGCTGCCCATGCAAGCCAACTAGACGAATAGGTGTGTTCGATATTTTGATTTTCGATCATTTGGTATTCGATATGGCGTAGGGAACCCCTTCAACGGGTTCCCTACGCCATATAAGTGTGCCCCTAGCTGCGTCTGAAAAAAGAGGTCGTCAACCATTACTCTTTCAAAAGACTCCTTGCAGGATAGTGACAGCGTTCACGACCCGGGGGCCGACCGCCTAACTCTCGCTTTCGATCGCTTAGAAGGCGAGGAGAGGAGGAGGCGTCATCTTGTCATTTCGAAAGGAATATGAAAGCAATATCGAAAGCTATAGGCTATAGCTTTCGATATTATATTAGAAGGCGAGGCGAGAGCCTCGCCTTCAAAGCGATCGAAAGCGAAAGAGTTAGGCGGTTGGGGGGCTGCTGTTTTATTGATGATTAAATGATTGCATTAACCATAACTAGAGTTCCAGCTGTGGTGCTGCTGTACTAGCACCACAAACTCCATCATTGGTGGTTTCGGTGGCCCCACATTGATGACATGCAGGTACTGCGTACTTGGCGCGAGTTTTAATAACCATTCCACGCTTCAGCAATAACCACATTGCACGCATTGCACACACTTTGCAGAAACTATCATAAAGTGTAATATTAGGTACTATTATGTATTCTGTGACAAAGTAAAGAACATAAAATGAATTAAATTTACTATTGGTAGGTACTGAACCACTTAAAAGGTAATAAAAACAAGAAATTACTGCGGTACAAAACTTTATTCATAAAAATGCATGAGTAATTGAGCACCTCATCCATTTAGGCAATAATGAGTGATTATTATTATACTTATCATCATACACACAGCATTCAACAACGTATTATTAGGCTTACAATGAAACTATGGAGGGAGGTTACTATCCTCATTGTAATCAAATCTAAGTTTTAGAATGTGGTTACATGTAATTATTACAATATTATATTAATCAATCTACAGTAAGCTGGTAGGGAATATGGCTTTCAAATGCTCTTGTTATTTCAAAGAGCAACTACACATTTTAATTTTTTATTGGTAGGTAGGTATAACATGTTCAATATGTAACAAAAACCTGAAGGCAACAGACCTTTAATTCCATATTTAAAAAGGTATAAAAGAAACTACAGAAGCAAACTTATAACAACATTACTGTCATGTTAATTAGGGTCATTTCCAACAGACAACTATTTTGAATGAAAGATTAGATATTTCAAATAATTTTATGAATGTTTGTGAGTGTCTTAACATAAGGCACAATCACTATTCAGTCGTTTCGAGTTATTGCTTTACAGTTACTAATAAAATCAATTACTTGTGGCAAAAAGCTTACTCTAAACCATACCATTTCACAAAGCCAGAACTAACAATAGTTTAGTGATTAAACAGCCACTTCGGTTTTCCCTGATAATTCCAAGTTAGCTTTTGAAGCACATTTGTAACGTTTTTTCACATCATTGTTCAACCCTTCTCTGTTTCTAGCTATTTCGATGGCATAAAATTGTACTCTAGGGACCAACATTGTATTTTTTTCCGAATAATCGCCTTTTGTGTCCGACCTCAACAATGTACCAAAACTATAATCTTCAACAATGTTTTTGAACTTTTCGCAGAACATTCTCCATTTAGCTTTGTTAACATTGTTTTTAATTTCGTTCTCGTTGATGTACGAAATGTCTAGGTCAGGAAAGTCTTGCCTGAAGTGGGTGTAGATTAGATCATCATGTGGTGTAAGCCGCAACCATCTTGTATCCACTGAACAAAGTACCTGAAAGTTATTAGTAAAATATATTTAGAAATTTAAAAGTCCATACTTTTGTTAGGAACTTTTGTAAACAAGTGGGAAATTTAAAAAATCTGTTTATTATTACTAATTGCAGCAAAGAATAAACATTTATTGAGTGTTTGAGTGCAATTTTGGTCAGTGGTGACTGGTGACTTAATATTATTCCATTTAAGTGTTGTTTTTGGAGCAGTCAACTTGTTAAATATTACAAAAATTATCTTCCACATCAGCTTATAATCAAGCCACTGGTAGGCTCAGGCCATTCCCCTAAGACAATAATCTATATAAGTAAAAATGAATGTTGCTAAGTGCAAAACTCAAGAACGGCTCAACCTATTTGGCAAAATTTTTTTTAGTATGTTCCTTAAGGCACACTGAAAGTTTTAATAAAAAAAAGAAAAAAAATTGCATTTGACAGAACAAAGTCTGGGTTAGGGTGTCGCAAAGGGGGTGCAGGACTTAGAAAATTTTCGAGCAAAAATACACTCATAACTTTTTTTCACAAACTGATGAAAAACATAGACCATCAAAAAGAGACAAAAAATCCAATTAAAAAAAAAAAACTTGAAAAAAAATTTAGAAAATTTTCAGTTGATTTTTATATGGAGCCGACACTTAGAAAAATTTGCGATATTTTTGTATGCAGTTTGGACTTGTAAAATTTTTCACTTGGTTCCACGTTGTGTCGCAAAGGGGGTGCAGGACTTAGAAAATTTTCGAGGAAAAATTTAATTATTCACAAACTGACGAAAAACAGCTATCAATAAGAGATAGAAGAAAATCCAAAAAAAGTGCAAAAAAATTGTGAAAAAAAACTTAGAAAATTTTCAGTTGATTTTTATATGGAGCCGACACTTTTTTTAAAAAACAGCTATAAAAAAAAAAACCAAAAGTAAAAAAAGTAAAAAGTAAAGTTAATTAGGTTAGGTTAGGTTAGTATGTTGACCTAAAACGCGCGAGCCGAGCGAGCGGAGCGAGCGTGCCGCGGCAGCGGCCGGCGAAGCGCCAGAAACGACGTTTTTGTACGTGCGACGTTTTTTTTTACATACTTTCAAACACTACTATGTTTTTCGTCAGTTTGTGAAAAAAAAGTTAGAGTGTATTTTTCCTGCACCCCCTTTGCGACACCCGGACCAAAGTCTGTCCGGGCAGCTAGTTACACATAATAAAACACACATTTAGATTTTACTCAATGTGTGATATTAAGTGTTATCACTACCATCATGGTACAACCTGGATCAACAGCTTAACATGCCTCCCAAAGCATGGAGGACCTCAAGACATTGAAAATGGTCATCCCTTCAAAAGCTGCTTCACTTACTCATTGTAAGTGAAGCAGATGACATTGAATGATCATTCATAACTTAAACATGTTAGCTTTCAGGTTAATAAGCTTTTCATAAACATTGATATGGTTTACCTTAACCTTAACATAACCTAATAGGCTTACATTAAAATATATATCACTGTGCTCCATTGCCCTCGCTGCCCATAAGTGCTCCAAGGTTTCATCGTTACCAAATTCTTCAGCTGGCCGAGTGAGAACGTCCTACAATACCAAGCAGTTGTTAAAGAACAAGGAGTGAGGATACGTTTACAGATACTATAGCTATAGTTTGTCCACCTACTTTCTGACTACAAAATTTTGACTTTTATCAAAGAAGTACTTACCATGCTTGTCAAATTTTTTAAATTAAACGACGACTGTATCCGGGTGTAGTTTACTATTTAAATCAGTGTCTTATTGTACGGTTACACCGCAAACACGATGTAAAACAGCATTAAAGGTGATTAAAAGTACAAATTCTCTTGTCTTGCGTGTAGACTCTGTCAGTTTGTCATTGACAAATGACATTATTAGTTCTCGCCAATAAGAAAGTCAAAGTGATTTAGCTCATACAGCCATATCTTAAATTGATATTCTTGATGTTATTGTGATTGCTCAATATTCGTTCTCAACAACATTCAACATTCAATTTGAAATCTTTGAATTAATTTAGTCTTCTGCCCCTGATACAAGGCTAGCAAAGTATTGTTAAAATTTTAAAAAACGAAATAGGTATAAATCAAAAGTTAATTTACCAATGGTATTGGTTTATTGAATAATCTATAGATTGATTAAATTATTCATATTTATTATTGTTACTTAAAAAATAACGATTTCTCCAAAAAACCTTATTCTTCCCCTTTTCACTCCTATAAAGAAAAATAAACGAAATTCCTGAGACACGTCATTCTTTATTTCTTTTCAAAAAGCCAAATACCAATTCATGTATTTTACTTCAAAAGTGACGGACTTTCATACAAACTTTTACCCCCTATTTGACCCACTTATGGCTGGTTACGTCACTCATTTACCTACAGTCCATCTCATTAGCTTCAGCGGTTTCGGCTCGGCGATGATGAATCAGTCAGCCAGGACAAGTCATTATATGTATATATATACCTATGTCATGATGACTATACTGCCAAAAGCATACTGCTTCGTCATTGATCAACTTTATATCAGTTATTACTTATTCATCAGTTAATCATAGATATTGTAAATATGAATGATAGGTATTGCCTCCGCAGAACACGAGGCAAGTTATCTACCTTTTGTTCCGAGGGTATTTTACCCTAGTTTCTTTGAGTCTCAGTATTCAAGAATTATGCCTCATTCTTAGAATAATAACGCCTAGAAGCCGAGTACGCGCACGGCGATTGAGGCAAGTTTAACCAAGCCATATGTGGCTTGGTTGGCCGAACGGCTCGCTAGTATCCAAGGTCACGTCGTGTCGTAAGCAGCTCCGCAATTTTTGTTTATAATGACGATTTGTGCCATCAAAGGATGCTTTCACAAGACAGAATCTAGCAAAAAGGCTGCTAAGATTACATTTCACCTGTAAAAACAGGTAATCAATGTCTATTTTTTCGTAAAACACGATATTAATGTTCGTTGTAATATGTCATTCCACGTATGTTTTGCTAGATGTAGGAAAACTTTTACCCCATTTTGTGTTTCGAGTTTTTTTTATTTAGAGTTGTTTTTATCCAAGTCTAGAGTCCAAGAAAGACAATTTATCACGATTGCTGTTATCAAAGCGCCAGTTATTTAGAAAATAGTTACAGCTACAAGGATTTTAAACTGACATGCTGATAAAATGTTATAACAGTATTTTTTTCTAATAAGACTGATTTTTGTGCAATAAAGTAAATGAATAAATATTGGCATACTTATTTATCACCAAACATTGTTACATTTACATAACATTACATGTACATGTTCTCGTGTTATATGTAAGTATCTTTAAATAAGTAGCTAATGATATGAAAATTGTGGTAGTCGTAGCTTCACCGCCATCTTATCTTATCTTTTAGTTAGCTAAGGCTCGAAATAATATTCAATGCATAATGAGATAAAATTATGCTTGAAGTGGCAGTCCATTGTCTCTGCCTACCCCTCCTGAGGAATTGAGGCGTGACTATTTATGTATGTATGTACCTTACAATTTTTACTTTTTTAAATAATAATCACAAACTTAAATGAAAACATCTTAATGTATATAACAGTTAATATTATTAATGTATGCCGTTGATATAATAAAATAATATGTAATCATTATAGAAGACAATTTTCTTTTTGTAACTATTGACTTTGTGGCTATTTTCTCATAAAAAAATTGAAGTAATTAAAAAAATCATATGTAACAACAATACTATGTTTGAACTATGAAACAAGATAAGAGTTTAGTAACTTACCCATTTACCCCGAGTTTGGGGAAATTACCATTTTACTTGCAACATTTATTCGTACGGTTGTGTGTAATAATGACAAGCTGCTGACGCACACGACGGAGTATTTTGTGCCTCAATATTTTGACGAACTTTGTTTGACACTATCGTTCTAGGCGTTATTATTCTAAGGCCTCATTTAATTTCTTTTTTTTATTTTATTGTTCATCATGATGATGGATAATTGTCCTTCAGCCGAAAACTTAATTTATAAACAATATTTCTTTCCTGTATAATGATGATGAATGATAAAAGAAATGAGAAGTGAGAAATGATATTATACCCCCCAACCCCTCGAGTATCTCAGTAAAGTTGTGGGGCTGTACTAAGTCCTCGGGCGGACTTCTTGAAATAATTTGAAAAGTGACGTTGCATTGGCACTGTTCAGTTTCATTTGCCAACACTCATGCCCACTCACGAACACTTAACGGTTAATAATCCACCATAATTTCACATTAATATTCAACATAACATAAATTTTAGAAAATAAAAAGCCGCAGACATGACACTTTACTTTCCCGCCAAGAAATCCTCATTTAATTTGCTTGCTTGCACGTACTGACTGTTTTCCTTAAAATGATGGCTTCGTGCGATTAGCAATTTAGCCAGTGTCAAAATAATTTTTCTTACAAGTAATTTCTTTCCTGTATGATGATGATGAACAGAGATCGGAATAGGCTGACTATATTTACCTAAACTTTGGAGAACAGAGACAAAAAGTGGAGACTTCCTTACGACTACATTTTTTCCCGGAATTCGGGAAAAATTTTAAATACGTTAAAAATAAGTTTTATTTGAGATGGGTAAAGGTTATTTTTAACTAAACTTGCATTACCAAATTTTCGAATTATATTTACGATCCTTATACTAACCGTTATATCAAATCATTGACTACATGACGTTTTGTCAATAAGTATAGTAGGTATATTTTACTTTTTTTATGCAACCTGCACAATTTTTTTTAATCAACAATACATTATATGGAGCAGTTTGTCATTGGCCTTGGGATTTTAAATTATTGTAATAAAATTCCACACAATCTTACAGATGATAAAAACAACCTATGTTTTTTAATGTCTTTATCAATATTCATATTCATTATTCAAATAATGAAAGCTACTTAGCTTCTACAACTTGTATAGCAATTATTTTTACTTACAGCTAATTGCTATACAAGTTGTAGAATTTTTTCCTGTCGCATGAAAATCAAGATAAGAAACATGGATGTGTTAAATAAAACCAGCAAATGTTACAATGAATAATTTTCATTCACTGTTTCGCTAAACAATAGAAACCGGTACCTGCTCTGATACCTTTTTAACCGACTTCTAGTGGTTAGAACAATAGACCTTTATTCTCGGAAAAAAAATGGTTTAAAATTTCAAACAGATTCACGCACTCGAAGACCGTAAAACTAAAAACTTATATTCTAACTTATTTTTATATGATAAAGTGATTGATATAAAAACTGTTATATCCATGTTTGTAATGCTTTTCTTCTATTTTGTATGTACCTGTAAAAAAATTTGTTCAATCCTGTGTCTGCATTGCTGAGTCTCAAATTGTGACACGAAATTCGTGTCAGAAAGTTTCAGGAGCACCGGCATAGTAGTTAACTAGGAAAAGAGTAAATACGTAATTTGTGTATTTCACAAAAAGATAATGCAATAGTTTTAAGATCCCGGAAGAATTTTCGTAAATTTACAGTACCTACGTTTAAAGTCCCTTTTATGCAATTGGAAATTAGTTTTACTTAGGTGTAACATTTTGGCAAATGTTATGTATTGAAAGATTTGATGCAACAACGGTCAGTTTAAGGATAGTTCTAATACATGATTTGAGTTAGATTAGTTTTAGTGAAAATTCTTAAGATTTCTTAATTGCAAGTTTAGGCGAAAATAAAGACTACCCACTTTAAATAACGCTTATTTTCAACTTACTTAAAAAATTTCCCGAATTCCGGGAAAAAAATGTAGTCATAAAGAAGTCTCCACGTCTCGTCTCTGTTCTCCGATTAGGTAAATATAGTCAGCCTATTCCGATCTCTGATGATGAATGATAATAGAAATGAGAAGTGAGAAATGGGTGGGGGGCTTCGATCGAAGGTGGGGGGCCACCCCTCGAGTATCTCAGTAAACATGTGGGAGTTTACTAAGTCCTTGGGCGGACTTCTTGAGAGAATTTTAAAAGTGACGTTGCACTGTTTTGTTTCATTTGCCAACACTCATGCACACTCACGAACACTTAACAGTTAATAATCCACCACTATTTCACATTAATATTTAGGATGTTTTTTTTGCTCTCTTTATTAGGGACAACAAACAAACAATTACACTGTTTTCTTACTACCTATAAGCTTAATATAACTTAATTACTGACAGTGCAACCAGCTTATCCACAAATTACTGACAAAATTCATCCAGTACACAGCTTTTAATGCAAAACAGAGTCACGGTAATAATATCTATTACCGTGACAGAGTACAGCCAGAATTATAATATTGAAATTCTACTTATGTTATGTAAGTATATGTATATTTTATTTATGTTCCGCGACTACCCCGAACCATTTGAAGTTAATAATTATTCATTAGTTTTGTGAAATTAAAGTCTTTTTATAAATTAATTAAAGTATTAATATTAAAATGTAAACATTACCTAAACATCTTTTCAATTTCCCGCCTTATATCCGACAGTACTATTCCAAGGATAATGTTGTTTTCTTGAATTTGAATATTTGAAAGTATCTGAACGTAGCATGTTTAGGAATTTGAGATAGCACTATGAGTAATAGATACGCGAGAAAGAGAAAGAACTTCGGAAAAATCCGCCATTACTTCGTTTCATCGTTCGATTTTGATTGGAGGGAAGTCGTAGAGGGTGGCGCATGCGCGTTCTGCCGACGCCATCTCTGAAACTACTGGTTCTACCTAATAAGTTCTTGTTCTAGGAGCGAAGTGAATCTTATTTTGTGAATTCGTGTGAATAAATCATGGAAATACGTTGTCGTTTGTAAAGTCCAATGTATGTGTTAAAGTGACTTCATACAGATACCAACGGCCATTTGTATCTTGCGCAAGTTTCTTGGCCAACAGCATCGCATATTTTTTGCGGCTATCTGCCGCGGTCTCCACACAGTTATTTGATGGACTTTTGACGTCGAAGCTCAAAGTGGTAACTTTCCTTCGTTGTGTTTTGTTTATTGTTAACAATAGTCGAGAAGTGTTTGTGTTGTTAGCCCGCCTGGCTAAGTCGACCCCGCGTTCTAACGCTCGGCGCTCTTAGTGCCTATACATTCATTATGTATGAATTATTGTTGTGGGTCAAAGACATCTCAGTGTGTTAACGTACCGACAAAGCCACAACAGCATTGGTAAAGGCGGCAAATTTGTATTTTTCAGTTTTTGTACCTGAGCTTGGGTGGCGTTAGACGCGTTCAAGATGAATTCCGCACTGAAGCCGGTGCTTCCTCAGCCGGGGCCGCAGCCGGGTGGACAGGCGAGCCCGGCCAAGGCGAACGTGGCTAACATCAACCACGCCGTGGGCCATCCGCAAGGCGCCCAAAATTCGCTGCACCACGGCACTAATAACTTGGTCGGGCAAAACCTGACGCACCATGTTCCCGTGCCCCAGGTAGCACCTCATGCAGTGCCTTCTATGGCCCCAGTGACCGCCAATATGGCACAAATGGCGCAAAACATGAGTCACCATGGCAACCTTTCTCATGTTACACAGAACTCGGTCACGCCCGCCAACGTCGCTGCGAGCCCCAGCAAGAGCGCAAGCACCAGTTCACCGCTCAGCTTAGTGGCTCAAGATAAGGCTAACAGCTCGCAGCCGCTTGCACTGACACGGACACCTGAAAAGAAGGAACCTGATTCTACTGGTCAAGCTAATGGAACAATAGATTCACCTAAATCGGCATTAAGTGCACCTACAACCTTAAAACCTCAAAACCCTGAACCCAATAAAGAAAAGCAGGATATTGCAAAGACATCACCCAGTACACCAAAGCCTCCTGAAAAGCCTAGCAACACTCCGTCTACCCCACAAAAAACGGAAGCATTGAATCCTGGACCCCCTGACAGTCCAGCTCAGCCTAAACTGGCTACTGCGAACGAACCAACAGAGAAGTCTGCTAAACCAACTCAGCCTGAACCAAAGTCAGCCCCAACTGCAGACGTAGCACCATCACAAAGTGATAGCAAACCTGTGCCAGAATCTGCTAACGGCAGCCAATTACAAGAGAATGCATCTACTCCAGCTAAGGAGGAAGCTCCGACAGCTGAGAGTGCTAAAACAGAAAGTCCTGTAAAAGTTGAAGAGATAAAAGAAGAACCTAAAGAAGATAAACCACAACCTGTTGAAGAAAAAAAAGAGGAACCTAAACCGGAACCTCCCAAAAAAGAAGAACCAATTGAAAAACTTCCGAAAATAGAAGAAAAAGTTGAAGAAAAGAAAAGTGAAGTAAAAACTCCTGCTAAAACTGAGGTAAAGGCAAGTCCAAAGCCGACGACAATGAAGCTGGCCACAGTAACGCCAGCGATGAGAAAGAGGAGACGCACTTCTCCTACCGAGGGTGGCAGCTCTGCCAAAAAGCCAGCTGAGGGTGAATCTACTCCTGACTCCAAAACTAAGAGGAACAGAACTCAGGTATGTATTCATCATCATCATCATCATCAGCTCATTTTTATGTCCCCACTGCTGGGGCACGAGCCTTCCCTATGGATGGATAGGGATCATCATTATCAGCTCATTTTTATGTCCCCACTGCTGGGGCACGAGTCTTCCCTATGGATGGATAGGGATAATGGGCCATAAACTACCTCTTGGGCCCAGTGCGGATTGGTGGTTGTTAACGACTGCTAATGCAGCCGGGACCAACAGCTTTACGTGCCTTCCGAAGCACGAAGTACAGACGGGTTTGTATTGAGAAATAGAAATAGAAATAGAAAATTTTTATTCATAACCACTTAAATTAATTATTGGTTAAGTTAATACTGTGTTTGTAATTAAATACCTATAGAAAACCTCATTTGCTTCTAAAAGTTTGGTTTAAAGTTAAAAATATTGTTTCATCATCATCGGCTGATGATGATGATGATGATGATGATGAAACAATTTTAGGCTTATACTACTCTACTGCTGGACATAGGCATCTCCAAGTGCACGCCACCAAGCATGATCCGAGTAGAATATTTATTGAGAAGAGAAACATGATACATACAAAAGTTATGTATATAAATTGTTTAGCTTTAATGGCTTTCCTTAAAAATTTATGTTTAATCATATTAGATTAAGGTTGTTTTTCCATTGAAAATGACCTTGGAGTTTTATTTATAATAATATTAAATAGAAATGATGTAAGAAAGTTAGAGAGAAAGGAGGAAATTTAATTTTTGAATTTGCTGTTTTTCTGATATAATACCTAACCTGACTAAGATTCACACTACATAATATATTCCGTTTTTGAAAAAAAAATACACTTATACTTCTTTTGTTAAAATTTAAAAATGATTTCTTTACCATTTTGTTTTAGGTGCAACTCTACCAGTCTCCTACTCCAGATATCGCGATGGCAACCAAACTGTCCGCTTCTGCTGGGCGGTCGACTCCCACCAAACCTAACGATGACAAGCTTATTGTGTTTTACAAGTAAGTCTTACTCCTATCCTTAACTAGCAAATATCTTGTAGGATTATTATGATATTCTATGTACTCTTTTTTTATATCTTCTATATTCATTTTATTTATAGGTACCAGTATGTATGTAGTCTTGAGTAACTGTAAAGTCATCAGTTAAAATAACTACTTACCTCATTCTTTTAGAAGAATTTACTGTCTGAAAAGGGCGCCTTTACGCGATTGAGTGGTGACCATTTTGGCTGCTAATATAATATATGAAATTGTAAAATGTCTAATAAGTCAAATTGTTTAATATGATCAAAATACAGGTTGTTTCTTGTAAGGTGTCAAGCCTATGCATGGTGATAGGGGACTACCATACCTATCTTTTGAACCCCCATGTATGTTCATCGATTTTTGATAGTTTGCAAGTTATATATTTTTTTAAGTATGGGGTATACAATACCCCTATACCCCATAAAAATCCCAATCTCCTATCACCGCGCATTGGCTTGACACCTTACAAGAAACATCCTGTTTATATTCTTCATTTAATTTTCTTTCTATTAATTGTGCTTAGTTACTTACATACACTCAAGTGTAGAGTAGTCTACATACATACAATGTACTCAAAATGTAATGAATTCTATATGGTGAGCTGTATGGTTATAAAGTTCAATTACACTAGATTTATGGAGAACTCATATCATAATGTAAATCTAGTAGTGTATTTGAACTTTTGAAGGAAAAATTTCTATTTATTGATTTACTAGTACTATACACTTTCTCTTCTCTCAATCTGCCAAACCATTTTATCTCTGGAAGAGAGTGGCAGTCTATTTTAATAATTACCATACAATTGTACGGTGCTTCTATTATCTTAATGTCTCTCGGCAAACTTCGTGTTTTCTATCGTAATCTGATTTCTATCAGTTGCCCTTTGCACTTGGTGCAGGTTGGACACTCACTATCAACTTGAATTGAAACTATATTATAGAGTGATAGATTACTACTCTTTTTACTTATTATTTACTAGCTGTGCCCCGCGGTTGCACCCGCCGGCTATTTATTTATAGAAAATGGATTATTTAATAAATAATTAAATAGCCTATAGCTTTCCACAAAAATTATCAAATGCAAATAAAAATTTTAAAATCCAATCGGTAGTTCTAGAGATTAGCGTGTTCAAACAAAAAAACTCTTATAATATTAGTATAGATATCTAACATCTTTGAAAAAAGACAGTTAAAAAAATTCCACGAGCGGGTTCGAACCCGCACCCCATGACATGCCGGGTCAGGTGCACTACCAACTATGCTATCGTGGCTCAGTCAAACTCGCCGAAATCAATTATTATCTTGTTTGTTTGTAGAAACGAGTACTTAGCAGTACGGAACGCCGAGGGCGGTTTCTACGTGTGCCAGGCGATGCAGAATGTGTACCGCAGCACGCGCAAGATCAAGATCCGCTGGCTGTCGCAGGACAAGGCCGACGCCACCGGCGAGACGTACAAGCCGGACTTCTATGACGTCACCGGTAACAACACTGATTACTGATTTTTTTATTAGTGGCTTGTGGTAAGCACGTTTCGCCAGTGTCAAAGTAATTTTCACGAGTTTATTATTAAGTTTATTTCTCTGGGGCAGCTCGCTCCACCGTAGACCTCATTTACGCTCACCATCAGGCGAGATCGAGGTCAACAGCTGTCTTATAAGGCATAAAAAAATGTTACTGATATTAGATGATAAGAGTAATAAAATAAATTATTTGTGAAAAATGACATCATCGTCACCAGCTCATCTTTATGTGCCACTCCTAGGGCGTAAGCCTTCTCTGGATGGATGTGCCTGTTCTCCCGGCCATAAACAACTGGCCCAGTACGGATAGGTGGTGTAAACGACTGTTAATGCAGCTGGGACCAACGGCTTTACGTACTTTCCGAAGCACGGAGGACCTCGAGATGGTACATTTTTGGTCTGATGACCGGCTTACTCGAAAGTAACCTTAGCACTCCGAGAATACCGAGCGCGTTAACCACTGCGCCATCGAGCTCCTTTTATGAAACGGTTGAATTTCGACAACTATGCTACCACTATACACGCGACCAGCGGCCAGCAATGTAAGTTTGAAAATTTATATCTGGTGTGTTATTTAAAAATGGAACATTGTTTTTTACTTTACAGTAATCAAATATTTTATTTATAATTCGAACTGACTGCAATAAGAAAGCTGTTGTTAATAAAAAAGAAACAAATGAATATAATATAAGTGCGTGCAAAATTTTCTTCTACTCCATCGACTGGTGTAATTGATAGATGTTCTACAGCATACACATCAGACAACTGGGCATTGATGGTTGCTGCAGTACTAATACAAATATATTTATTGTATATTAAGTGTTTACATGAAGATCTTTATAAACTTAATTCCCCTTTTCAGGTAAGTAGGTATTGCAATTTACTTTAATACTAAGTTATAAATTTTTTTATTAAGTAAAAAAAAAAACAAAAAAAATACATAGGGTAATGGCACCGATGATCGGCGGAAACCAGTGATCGATATTTTTTTTCCTTTTATCATCATCATCAGCTCATTTTTTATGTCCCCACTGCTGGGGCACGAGCCTTCCTATTGATGGATAGGGAGAACGGGCCATAAACCACCACGCTTGCCCAGCGCGGGCGGTGGTTGTTAACGACTGCTAATGCAGCCGGTACCAAAGGCTTTACATGACTTCCGAAGCACGGAGGAGCTCGAGATACAGATATTTGGTCACCCATCCAATGACCGACCTTTGCGAAAGTTTCTACATATTGGTCCTCAGCACTCGCAGACCGGGCGCGTTAACCTCTGCGCCATCGAGCTCCTCGCGCTCTTTTCTCCTTCAATCGTTAAAAAATGGGAATCAGTTATTATTTTTTTATTTTTTTAATGGCTTTGCACAAGCATTTAGCCAATGAAAAAGTGTAATTTGAAAATCTGTGTAATAAATAAAACATTTTTGGTAGAAACTTAATTGGCCTTTGTATTATATTTTGTGTACTGTAATTTGAACTATTACGTGCTGTATGTTTCTCATAATGCAAAAATAAAATAAAATAAAAATTTATTATTACCGGTACTTAATAGTGGGAATTCAGTAACGGTATCAAGCCTTGGTTTAAAGTGTGAACTCTGGAACTACAACTACTTTACAACTACTTACCCATTTAGACCGAGAAGGCAGTAAGTGAAACTTTAAAAGTATAATTTTAGGGTACATCTGTATAATATTTTAGAGGTGTTATAACATCCTGTCGGACTAAGTGGGAATAACATGGAATGTGTCCGTCCAGACATGGAGTGCGTGCTGACCACGCTGTCGCTCCAGCGCGCGTCGGGCGGCGCGCAGGTGCTGAAGCCGGCGGAGCAAGCGCGCGCCAAGTCCATACTGGACCGCGCGCTGCGGGCCGAGCACAGCGGCAAGGACATCGAGCTCACCGAGGAACACCCGGACGGACGTGAGTTAGCTGAGCTTATTGGTTTCAACCAAAAACACTAGTCCTTCAAACGAGGCATGAGAGGCACCTTGGAGGCCGGCAGGGTGAGGGTGAGATGCTGCGTTGTTTTCACGCTGCACCAGTTGTCCTTGTGTCTGGACTCCGTTTCCACTTATCATAGATTGGAGTGGAGTCGTTTGTCGAGTTAGGTATATAAAATAGCCATGTATTTGGAACATTTTATAAAACCTTTTTGCGCCTAGTCTATACCCACTTGTTTTTAGAGCTATTGGACCCATAGAAAAAGGCACGACGTAATTGAAGAGAGAAAAAAAACAATATAATTAACTTATTCTTACAAATTTTAGTAATAACTGTAAGTCGCCCGAAATAAATTTGCATTCTTTAATTTTTTATTTAATGCTAACTCAGTGTGTTTGCCAGAGTTCGATAAGATAGTTATGAATGATATTTATTTATCATGATAATAACAGTTGAATAATTATTAATGGAAAATAACAGAAAATTGCCCAATGCTAATGTTTTAACTGTATTTGAACGACGAAGTTGCATTGTCACCGACTCATACGCACGTACGTGTCGCCGCTGATCTCGCTAAAGACTTCGAGATCCATGTAGTGGCTGAATTGATTTCAAAGTAAATAAAGTACTTAAATTAAAATTTGTCTAATTTTAATATGCTAATTTTTATATTGTTATTTATTATAAGGGTTAGAGCGAAGCAACCCCAACACGAGTATTTCACAATTAATTACCTGGGGTTGTTTCTCATTTACTTGAAATGTAAGGTTTGTGTTAATAAAAACTAAATTTTATTTATTATTATTATTTACTTACGAAACACAAAATACAGTTTTCATATATTGTTACAATAGCTCGAATTATTATGTAAAATGCTAAATGTGTTGCTAATCGCAAAACTCGAGAACGGCTGAACCGATTTGGCTGATTTCTTGTTTGTTGTGTTTGATGAACTCTGAGAACGGTTCTTATGGAGAGAATAAACGTAAAAAATACGAGGAAAATAGTAAAAACAACATTTTTCTTTTCCCATACAGTCCCCAGCTGTCAAACATTTGACTTGAATCAAAACAAAACAAAATCTGTCGGGGCAGCTATCAACATAAAAAAATCAATGTAACTTTGTTTTAGAGAAATAGGGCAAAAGAAGATCTGCCGGGACAGCTAGTTTAAAAAACAAATAATAATATGACTGTTGAAAAATTTTTGATAATTATCAAGCTGTGTTATTATCTTGATAATTTCGAACACATCATCATCATCAGCCTACACACGTCCATTGTTGATCATAGGCCTCTCCAAGTGCACGCCACTGAGCACGATCCGCAGCTACTCTCATCCACCTATTGCTCTTGCTGTTCACAACAAATTTAAAAGTTTTTCAACACTCAAAGAACTATTGTGTTCCTGACAGTGGACCTCTCGTTATTCACTGACGAGTCTCAACTGGAGAAGAAGTCCCGTAAACGCAACAGCTCCAAGTCGTCTCCGCGCGGCAAGTCGGATAACGCTAGCGAGTCTGCGGTAAGTTTCCACTTTGATCCTTCTTTACCTTACAATAAAAGCCTAATTGTATTATATATTAAAGATTTGTTTCTAAAAGTCTTTGCCCATTACAACGTAACATACCAACTTGATTGTTCCTTTATAGATTTGGCCACATACAAAAAGTATTCTGTAGAGTATTATGTGTATATGTATCAGTGGTACCGTCACTGGTCAAACGCGAAGTTGTATACAGGTGACAGGAAAATAGACCTATTTCTTGAGAGGGGTTACAGTAGAGATTATATGCAAAACTGGGAGTCGGAAATAAGTGTTTAGGTAGTGAGATATGGAGTTTTAAGTTTATTTAGGATAGCCCCGACATACATACAAACAAACAAACAAACAAACGTTACCTCTTTATTAATAGTATAGATTGTCTGACTCTATTGCAAAAAACTATTAATTTAATATTAATTAGAAAGCAATAAACTAGCAATAGTTTATTTAAATAATCATGCCTAAAATCCTCATAGTGTCAAGAATAAACATGACTAAAACACTTCGATCAACAATACACTAGATAACGCCTCACGAACTAAAACAAATCTCAAATATGGCACTGGCTGACTTTACTATAAATGGAGAAAAACTATCCTAAGTTTCGATAATTTCAACCTAATTTATACTTTTTTTGCAAGGAATAAAGCACAGTTTTGATTATTAAGACATTCACTTACGATCTTACGTCGAAAACGACAGAAAGAGATAAGAAATTTAAATAAACACTTGTGTATTTAAAAATATATACAAAGACCCTTTATGTCCAAATTCGACCTTATTACATAAAAATAAAAGAGCAAATGGCAGACACGAAATGTTACTTACTTCATTTCGAATTTTTGCATTATTGACTTTACTTGCTCCGAACAGAGTATTATGGAGTCGCACTTAGTAATTTATTTTTTGTTTTAAGGAAGTTATTTTTAATAAGGAATTAGGTTTATTTTATTTTATGGCTTATGTATTTGACTGCAAAATTGTATACAAAAAGCAATTTATTATATACTTTGCATACATTTATGTAATAGTAGATTCAGTACAAATTAACTGATATTGAACTATACCTACCTTGAGCATGGTTGGAAAACATGTTTAAATGAAAGAATCCTGATGAGAAATTGTAATGTAAACAACAATATAATCACAATCAAATTGTTTTATTTATGTAACAATATACATTATTTGAGGTGGTTTTCATATAAAGAACAATAAACCAAATTCAAATTCAAATTTAAATTATTAAATTTGGGGATAGCCGTTTTCCTCAATCGACTTCTTTGTGCATTCCCCATAATATCAGATTTTTTGAAATGTATTGAGCAAATTACAGAATTTTTTTTAGGTCTAAAAAAATCCTCCTGTCTCTCTTCCGCTACTATGGAAATCCGTTTTGCACATTGAAATGGGTCGCCAGGAAATCTAGAAATAAAAAATATAATTGAGAAGTACCTATCTATAAATTTTTTTAAACTACTCCATAGATTCACTGTCCCAGAGCAACTATACGTTGGCCAAACATTAGCAAATGTTGGCGCGTGGGTTGGTTTTAAAAATTAAAGATTGTTATTTCATAAAAACAGTTAGGTATTTTATTATTTATGTTATGAAAAAGCATTTACTTACCGAAAGTATGATATTCCTTCCGATATATTTTTATTTCGATAGTTATTTTTACAGTTTTTGAATACACACTGATGCATTGTGGTACGTTATCATGTTGGCGCAGTAAACAGCGAACTAAATAGAAATAAGACCCCACTTTGAATGTGAGGCGTTATTCGCTCGGCCGTTTTTGACACCCTGACCGGTTATCTAGTGTATTGTTGATCGAAGCTTTTTTTTTAAACGAACGGAACCAACGAAACAAAAATAATGTATGATAGCTGGCGTCTGGCGTACTGATTACTGAAAAAAAACTACCTGGTTTCATAAGCTTTTTTTAGAAAGTACTTTTGTTATTTACCCTCCGTCCGAAATATAACAAAAGGTCTTTTATGTATGCAAAATGCACGTGTTATTTCTTTGTCTCTTTTGGTTACCATGCATTCGGGGAGGTCATAAATTACGCATAATAATCTTTACATCGCCATTTTTAACGCAGTTTGTTTCAACTATCTACAGAGCTCGGACGTGTCGTTGCTATCTACGTTAAAAAAGTTTGTTATGGCTTTCCAAAATGAAGAATACGCCGAAATCATGTTTGTTTATGGATTTTGTCACGGTGACTCCGCTGAAGCTCGAAGAGAGTACCAAAGGCGTTTCCCTAGTCGCCGTTTGCCTGACGTCAGCGTCTTTGAATCTACTTATCGATGCATTCGAGAAACGGGATCGGTGCAACGCATGAAGCTGTTGGCGCAACGATGCCGAAGTGACGTTGGTTCATTTATTTACCCTACACCATTAACCTTTTTGAGCTTTATTCAATTTACAATTTAAACTACAAATTAGTTCTACAGCTCGAATTTTTTATCAACTAGAAATAGTATTTTTCCGTGTTTCGCGAAATGACCCTGAAACAAAACAAAACACGGCGCGAGATACCTACGTGCTACTACTGCTACTAGCGACTACGCGGAGCGTTGGAAAATGACGTCACACGCGATCACGTGACTGTTGGCGGCATTCGACATTTATGCGAACTTTGAATGCTTATAAAATCATAACTATTTGGTATTTTTGAATGAAATAAAAACAAATGTACTTGTATACATAAAATCTTTACTGTAACAAGCTTTCATGTGATTTTGCACACCTATTAACAAATTTTAAAAAGGCATAATGGTATCAAACCATAATTAATATAAGTCTTCGATCAACAATACACTAGATACCGCCTCACGAACTAAAACAAATCTCAAATATGGCACTGGCTGACTTTACTATAAATGGAGAAAAACTATCCTAAGTTTTGATAATTTCAACCTAATTTATACTTTTTTTGCAAGGAATAAAGCACAGTTTTGATTATTAAGACATTCACTTACGATCTTACGTCGAAAACGACAGAAAGAGATAAGAAATTTAAATAAACACATGTGTATTTAAAAATATATACAAAGACCCTTTACATCCAAATTCGACCTTATTACATAAAAATAAAACAGCAAATGGCAGACACGAAATGTTACTTACTTCATTTCGAATTTTTGCATTATTGACTTTACTTGCTCCGAACAGAGTATTATGGAGTCCCACTTAGTAATTTCGTTGGCCAAACATTAGCAAATGTTGGCGCGTGGGTTGGTTTTAAAAATTAAAGATTGTTATTTCATAAAAACAGTTAGGTATTTTATTATTTATGTTATGAAAAAGCATTTACTTACCGAAAGTATGATATTCCTTCCGATATATTTTTATTTCGATAGTTATTTTTACAGTTTTTGAATACACTGATGCATTGTGGTACGTCATCATGTTGGCGCAGTCAACAGCGAACTAAATAGAAATAAGACCCCACTTTGAATGTGAGGCGTTATTCGCTCGGCCGTTTTTGACACCCTGACCGGTTATCTAGTGTATTGTTGATCGAAGATATAAGTATAATCATCTTACTCAGAATATTAGATTATTTATTCTAAAATACTTTATGACGAAATACTAATATGCGACTATTACACTATGCTTAAAAACATTATGCAAATTACAATTTTATTATATATTAGTCTTAATTATAATTATGCCACAATACATTTGCTGCAAAAAAACAATTATGCCAAAGTAATATTATGTAAAAAAAAACATGCAAAATTCGTTATGCCAAACTATTTTAGGAATAAATACATTATTTCAACGAAAGGTATTCCGTGTTTAAAACTTTTTACTGTGTAAGACACATTTCTACTATGTTCATGATATGATATGTTGTAATAGGCAGAAGGCGTAGATCTACACAGAAGGCTTGTATATGTTACCTGAATGAAAAAAGGAATAGGGTTTTAATAATAATATTTATTTGCAGCTCATGTTTAAGCACATTAAATTTTGTAACATCTCATAATACCATGTTCTATGCAAATAAAGATTTATTATTATTATTATTATTCCTATATTTATTTTTTTCTCATATACTTAAATTTACATTTTTAAATATTTTCTAAAAACAAAATAAGTAAAACATTAAAAAAAAATAGGGTTACTGTTATAATCTTAACTAGTATGTTTCTATAGGTTCTATATTCTTAAATCATAATTTTATGCTATATTTAATTTGACTTACCTTTTTTAATGATGAGATATGTGCATGGTGTTCAAAGAAATTACATTATTTATATTTCAGGCTTTATTACAATACAACCAGGTAATACATTTAAATGTCTTTTTTGTGTTTATTTAAATTTGTATTGTGTACACAACATTTATTTCTCTTGCCTATAGTATATTTTGTATCATAAAGTCTCGTGTATTAAAATCATTAAATTCACATTATACTGTGTTGTGTTTGACGAACAATCAAAATATAAGTTTGTGTGATTTAGGACGTTTGGTTGTTTTACGTTTATGTATAGTCTTTGAAAATAATTATTTTGCGTTGTAAGAATCTAAAAAAGTTATATTATGATCTCTTGCACTATTGTTTCACAATAAATAAACCATGGGATATTTTATTTAACATAAGTCAAATAAACAATGCATCCTTCCAGAACGAAGAGGCGACTCCAGCGAAAAAGTCGCGAACAACGCCCAAGCGCAGTCCGAGAAGCGAGCGCAAACCTATTTCGACGCCGCCAAAACCACAGACAAACAATAAACGAAAACCGGCAGGTAGTACGCCCATTGTGGCGGCTTCGAGCAAGGTAGGCATAGTACAACGGATATATAGAAATGTACGTATCCGCAATCATCGCCATTTACATTCATGTACGAGAGTGAGTAAGGTGTGTGTGTAATGGCTGTGCCGTCGCCGTCCCGCTCGTACGCAGCTTGGATGTGTGCGTGCGAGCGGGACAGCGATACGCCGCTTAACGCTGCTGTCAAAGTTACATTTTTAAAGTTACGAATCGAAAAAGGCAGAGGCACAGTCTGTGTTGGTTTCTTTAAATATAAATTGATTTTATTTTATATTTAGTTACGCAATTAAAGTATGATTATTTTTTTGACTGGATGATATTATCTGATTTATTATAATTAGTTTAATTTAATGGAGTTGTATCGATAATGTGCATGCCATTTAAGTTATGTACATTGATTTAATATTATGCGACAATTCCAAACTTGTTTAATTGGGTCAGGGTATATTTTTTTATTATTTATGGTCACACCATACCTTTGGTTCCATTTATTTACAAAGATGCTTGGTGCTAGGGCTATTTCAGTTATCAAAAACGAAGAATGGAAAGCATGTTTCTTTAATCTTCTTGGTTGCATGGAAAGAGAAATACATCTTTTCTAATTTAACAAATCTAAAGTAACTTAATGTAGTCAACTGTTTTTATGACAGGAATGTTATAAAATAAAGTGATATAACTTTATTTCGGTGACTTAAGTACTTTAATACTCACATGTATAGACAAGGCTTTAAAAAGGAATTTGTTAAATAATTTTGTTTTTTTTATATAAATTTAAAATTAATTATATTTTATGTGTTTCTTTCATCAGAACAAAGTACTAAATTTATTAGTAAATGCATCAAAGATTTCATTTGATAGCAACATTTTTATGCTGCTCTATGATTGATTAACGTAGAACAAATAAAATATTATTATTATCGAGTTATTGAGCCTTTTGATCAATCACACCTATCGATTTCCTCAAAAAGAGTGATATTCATTATTTTAGAGTGAATAGGGTTGGCGTCACCCAACTGTTATAAAAAGTAGGTAGTAATAGCTGATATAATTTTATATTACTATTAGAAGTCTTACACCCGTTTGCACTAAACTTATGAATCGCCTAAGTCTTGACTTAATTATTACCCGGTCAAGTTAACTCGGCACCTGGCTCGAAAACGTCGCTTACACTCAGGTGCCGACTTAACTTGATCGGGTAGTAGTTAGGTAAAGACTTAGGCGATTTATAAGTTTAGTGCAAACGGGTGTTAGAGATCTACTAGGTATGTCTTTTAACTTATTGATGTCATCTTCATTCATAGTCATTACCATTGCTTGCTTTTTGTGTTTAATTCAATATATAATTTCTTATATACCTTTTATTTAATTTATTGCCTTATTTCTTCAATTATTTGCATAATTATATTTTCTTTATTAATTTTGATAAAGCATGCTCTTTCTGCATGGAAATATATTTAAATTCTGAATAAATATTTAATTAAAATAACACTCTATTTTGAGACATACTTATTTAATTTTATATAAAAGTATGAATGCAAAGTGAATATTAAGAATAATGTTAATTTATAATTGTAAAATAAATACTCCCCTTCCTTTGTTATATCTAAGGGTGTCGTGTCTTAGGAGGCGGCTTAGGTACTATAACAATTGAACCGTAAAGACCAAGTGGTCTTCATCTCACCTGATGTTAAGTGATGATTAACTCGAAGGTGGTAGCGCACTTCACCTGGAATGCTCAACTACGAGGCACTGGCTGATGATAGCCAGTGCCACGTAGTCGAGGATAGATTTAATAGATTGTTGTGTTCCGGCAGTTAGAGATATGAATCTCTAGTTGCCGGAACACAACAATGCTACTAACATTTAGATAATTCCTGTCTCATGCACTTGCACTATGTTGAATATGAAATGAACCCGTCTGAACAACCCAACTCCACACGACTTTAAAGTTTATCCTGACACCCCCTACTAACAATAAGGTTATAAAGCTAAAGGTGTCAGACATCCTTGCGCAAGCACAAGGAACATCTACGTCAGGTCATAACGCCAGATTAGAACCCGCCGAAGCTTCATCCGGTACTTTTAAGACTAGTGTCTCAAGCTAGTCTGAACAACCCACTCAACACTACTTTAAAGTTTATACTGACACCTCCTACCAACCGTTAGGTCACAAAGTAGGTGTCAGACATCCTTGTGCAAGCACAAGGGACCATCTACGTCAGGTCATAACGCCAGATCAGGACGCACCGAGGCGCATTCTTCATCCGGTACTTTTAAGACTAGTGTCTCAAGCTAGTCGCCCCGTGGACACGTATAGTCCACTACCTATTATCCAGATAGGTTACCGGAGCTGTAAGCTCGCTCACTTCTCGTTGCACTAAGAGCACAACTCGCAGATTCCACTGCTCGTCTGAACAGTGTGAACGTTTCCAGACGGCGACTGCGGTGAGTGATAAGTTGAAAGCAAAGGTGACGCCGAAACGTGCGCCGCCGCAGCGCGCGCCGCCGCGCCCCGCCGTGCCCACGCCCGTCGTCGTGACGCCCGCGCGTAACGCCCGCAGGGCTGCTAAAGGTACGGTTGTCTATCTGCCTGCTATAAGACCAACTTTATCTTCTAATATATAAAATTCTCGTGTCACAATGTTCGTTCCCATACTCCTCCGAAACGGCTTGACCGATTCTTATGAAATTTTTTATGCATATTCAGTAAGTCTGAGTATCGGCTACTATCTATTTTTCAAACCTCTAAGTGATAAGGGTTGTCAACCCAAAAAAAAATTTTTTTATTATGTGGCATTAAAAAATACATGCAACCCAAAATTTTTACTTTTCTTTCACCAACCCCTGCTTTTTAATAGTCATTTTCATAATTTTATCATTTTTTATCCCGCTCGATAACATCAATTATTATCACTTGGTACGTTATCCCCTCCATGCGTCTATCGGTGTCACATTAGTTAGTTTTTTTTATTCTACACTAGAAATTCTCTAGAAATTATTTACATGGCAAAACAACGTTTGGCGGGTCAGCTAGTAATATAGAAAATTTGATACAATAAATAATTTTTATTTAGTATTTTTTGCATTGCATAATTATGTAGTTTACTAGAAAAAATCAACCAGTCCTAGAAAGCTTAAGTGGGAATCGAACCCACGATCCTTGGATTACCGGTCCAATACTCTGACCGGTAAGCTACCGAGAACGAGACTTGTTGAACTTTTCTAGAACTTTGTGATTTATGCTGCAGCCAGCCTGTATTACGATACAATACTTAATAAAGAAGAGGATAACATGAGCGCATACAGTAATGTAAATTGTCATTTAAACTTAAGTAAGTATTATGATAAACTTTTAGGTAATATTAGATAACTCAAAAATATACCATAAAAGTATATACTTTAATACTCATTGTATAGGTATAGATATAATAACAAATTTATACAATAATTATTATTCATTATATTTTTGGTATTAATTTCTATTCACAAGTCTTAACTATACATAGAAGCCGCGGTTGGAAACCTTTAAATGTTGTGCCATTTATACATTTTGCTTATTACAAAACAAAGTGTGTTCTTCAAGTACATTCAACTTGTAACTAGGAGTTATTTAAATTTCTCATCCTTGATTGAGTTCTGGTGATATTTACAGATAGCAAACCTTCTCCGATAGTAGCGACGCCATCCACGTCAACAGGCAAAACCACTCGCACGCCGAGGAAGCCGCCCGCGAAGAAATAAAACACGGAAAACCGCACTAGTGAACGGACTCGGCCCACTAGTGAACGGACTCGGCCCACTAGTGAACGGACTCGGCCCACTAGTGAACGGACACTGACCGCGCGTGGGTTCGTACCATAACGGTATATTTATTTTGTCAGCAGCGCTCCACCATAATCGTTTACCGATCCGTGAGAATAACAAATCATGAACATAGAGATATTTCATTTCTAAATTAAGTACATTATAGTCATACTGATAGCACAATATTCAATTTTTAATTAGTTCTAATAAGAAATTGGTTATTATAAATGTATTGTTTTTTTTAAATAAAGAAAGACGGTTCCATAGTTATGATGAAAATGCCTTTGATAGTGGTGAGAAAGCGTAGCTAGCGTACTTATTAAGGAAATGTCACAGTAACATTTTGATTTAACGATTCGTTACCCTCAAAAATTCCTCGTCCCATTCATGTCAAAAGTTGTTACAATTAGTTAGAACCCCATTAATATATCACTTTTGAAAATTCATTAGTGTAAACAAATTAAAAATATAACATTTATATTTTAAGTTTTATCTTGTCCAAATTTTGTGTTGTCTTGTTTCTGGTAAACAACGAAGAAACTTTTCATTAGCAAAAGTAAACAAAATATATACCTATTGATAGTGTATTTTTTACGTACGTGATATTGGCAGAATTGTGCAAAAGCTCAAGGACCATAAAATAAAAAAAAGAACAAAACACTAATCACCTACCTAATAACAAGACTAACTAGCTAACTCCTAGCAAAAGCCATCAAACAAGAAATTATAATAATTAAATCATTACCGGGGTCGTCGTAGCATTGTTAATATTTTTCCGAAGTTTAAATGAATTTATATACTTACGAGAGGAAGATAAGCAATAACATTTAATATATATATTGCCAGAGAATTTAAAATTAAGAAAGTAGTTAAATTATTAGATAACGTCATTACCTTTTGAAGCAAGTCGTCTTTACAGATTTTAAACAAGTTTTGATAATTTTAATAATATGCCATCTCTTCCATGCTAAGTACCTACATCGTAGAATGTAAATTGAATCTATAATGGTGTTGGGCTCAAGTAACATTATATTGCCATTAACACTATACATAAATGTTGTTAAGTATAGAAATATCAGATTGTAGGAATTGACTTGTAAAAGTATTATAAATCACATTTATATTGTGGTTGAAGTTGTCATTGCATCTTTTATAAAACATTTTAAATCGATTATTTCTATCTTGTGTCATAAAACTTTCTTGCAGTAAGTTCTTGTCTGGGAGGAACGAACACCTAAATAACTTTAATCATGTAAAGCAGAAATTATTAATTATTGTAACAAACTATTGATTTGTGCGATTTTATAATGGCTAACATGTTATCAGTGTGGCCTTAGTGAGCATCACAACGTCATTACTATTTTTAATTAATAACACGGAAATGAACTTTAGAATAAATGAATAAATTTTACTATCATAACTAATTATTAAATATCTTAACTTCAGCGGTCTCTGTAAATATTTACAACTAACAAAATGTGTTAACAATCTTTTGATTGCGATGCCTATGGAGTATGACTATTTTAACGACTGCTTGAGTTAAGAAATGCAATGACTTGGTAATAATAGCCATTTAAATCAACAAGCGTTGTTGAAACAAATTGTGTAATAAAAATGAATCTTGGAAGTTATGAACAAACTCTGCACACTGTAATGGCATAATAAAAGAATAAATAAAAATCAGTGTCAGTTGAAATGCACAGTAAATTAAATGGGAGTACTCCATGAATAGTACGCAATTGTCGTTAATGAAAAGTCAGCGAGGTGTTTTTACCTGCGCGGACTTAGGCAATAGATTTAGAACTTTTGCATTTTAAGATTAGGTTAAAAATTCTGAATACTGCGTTTGTATTCTATTAGATATTGTAACGGAATCTTGTATATCAGTACAAAGAATTTAAAAAACTTTCAAAATGATTTTATCATTGATGTTTTGGCTTCACATAAGAATATATTTTGATATGATCGGTGTTTATTTTAAGATATCATAGTGTCTTGGATTTTGGAATAGAGATATCGGATTATGATTTCAAACTTAGTGTTTATTTGAAATTTTTGAAAATATTTACTTTTATAAGTATCTGGACCAAAATATCATTGACAGATTAATGCACTTTATGAAATCATTTTTGTACATTTTGAATACTTACCAAATAAATAATAACATCATGTGAAACTGCCTAACGTTAGTCTTATGAGTCTAGATCGGAGGGCCCTGCTAGGAAGGAAGACATTGTTGAAATAACTAAAAAGTAATACTTATAATAGTTAAATCAAATATATTTACTGCTATTCAGACAAAGGAATTTTTCTTACATAGGCTTTTCACAAGTTGCATCTACAGATTCTTAAGAGTAACATCCACTGCAATCCAAGTTCAATTTAGCTGTTAGCTAAGTTTACCAGTGGAATCTACGCTTTAGAATAAAGTAAAATAATAGATAATACTTGGAAGTGGTGACAAGATATTGTGTTCTAGTTTTGTATTAATTGCCTACTCTCTTCACTTTTGTTAGAACACTCCTTTTCTCCTGTGATTTTTATTCACGCATTTGAGGCAAATGTAGTGGCCCAGATATTCGTTAACATGTTTTCCATTACCTTTACTATTATTATACAGAAAATCAGGCCGTGCGCGTGTGTGTGAATCGTATTAGAAAATCTTAAGTACCTAAAGTTTAGGTGGTATTTTTAAAATAGGTTAATTTCTGAAGAGAATAAGTTTAGATTATAAAATGTTGTGTGTGTATTTTCTGTTTATAATGTGTACCTATTTGAAGCGAATGGTGACAATGGTCGTCTGGTACAATAGTTGTAAAACATATTTTAAGCGTTTTATACAAAAGATATCAGTTCGAGAGTACTATTGTAACAGAAAGTCCACAAATTTATATGCAATTCAGAACTAAATATAATAATTTAAGATACTGCTTGTTTAATTTCTTCCTATCCTTTATCTATCTATGCTCTATGTCTCTGATGAGAGATCACAGGATTTAATTATCACCATCTTGATAATCTGGGGGTACGGCAGTGCCCCCGCCAAGTCGAGCAAAAAAGTGGCACGGCCCTACCATCCTTTTCTCGAAACAGTTCTGGCCATATTCGACCCCCTATAACTTCGTTGTGGTTAAAACTAGAAGTCTGAATTTATAGTAACCCAGCAGGCATTGTATAAACACGGTATATTTCAAATTTAATTTAATTTGAACCCAGTAGTTAAGAATTATAACTAGTCAAAGTTTCTTAATTTTGTCACACTCACTGATTGGCTAACCGATTCATCAAAACTCTAAGGCACTTCTAGCAGACAGAAGCTTCTTTAGAATACAATTATATGTTAAGTGTATACCTATATCAAGGAAAAACTAAAATATCTTGCAACATACTTGTAAAAAAACCAAGTCTCGCATCTCAGTCTTCTACCGTAAAAAGTTGCGAGACTTGGTTTTTTTTTACAAGTATGTTTTTGATGGCATCTTATATTTCTTGGTAATACACATGGGCGTACCCAGCTTCTGGCCTAGGGAGGGGCAAGTCAGATTTTTTAGGTCGGATCGTCCGCGGCTGTTTTGTCATACACACCTACATGAAACATTATTCCCTCGTTTAGTTTATTTCATGCCATTTCTACAAATGATAACTATTTAAGCCAAATTTTTTTCAAATCATCATCATCATCATCTCAGCCAAAAGACGTCCACTGCTGGACAAAGGCCTCCCCCAAGGATCTCCACAACGACCGGTTTTGTGCTGCTTTTTCAAATACTCATGGTTATTTGTTTCATCTAAAACAATATTCTTTTGTTCCCTACAGTATTGAGAAAACCACACAAAAAAAATCTTTGCAAATTTTCATACAAAAAAAAACAGCTGACTTTGATAGCTTGTGGTGTAAAAAAAAATGTACGAGGCAGACCGTGCTTCAAATAATTTTTAACGCAAATTTTGTTGCGAACAAAAAAAATCGTAGAAAGGTACCTGACATGCTTCCATGAAGTTTTGAATTTGACATGCCATTGTAATTTAAATTGGCAAAGACAATATTCTTTATATTAACAGGTATTTTGGGGTTTTAGTATGGTATCGCCACTGGATTTCTTTTATTGGGGCTGCCTGAAAGACCTAGTGCACGAGACGGAGGTGATATCAGTCACACAGCTGCGGGCAAAGATATAATCCGTCGCCGACAAAATTACGCAAGAGGGTTATGCTCGCCGAATTTAAAGGTCCCTTTATTAAAATATGTAGATTGTAGAGCATGCATAAGGGCAAATGGCGGCCATTTTGAGCATTTACTGTAAATAATTTAATAAAAATTTCATTTGTATTCATTTTGTTTTTTACTTGTATCCATACCATACCAAAACACCAAAATACCTGTTAAAATAAAGAATATTTTCTTTGCCAATTTCAATTACAATGACATGTCAAAGTCAAAACTTCATGGAAGCATGTCAGGTAACGAACCTTTCTACGATTTCATTGATCACATGTATCAAATCATGAAATAATAGTTGTAAGGTAACTTTATTTTAATAAAATCCGAAATTGCTACCTTCGTGCATTTAAATTACGATAAAAAATTATTATTATTATATTACTAATTCAGGTAATTTCAAAATTCTGCTGACCGTCTCCTTGAAATTAGTCCACATTATGCAATTTGCAACTTAAAATTCTGTTTTTTCGTCCCAAAATTTACGTATG
The DNA here is from genome assembly GCA_963082485.1 of Eudonia mercurella. Lineage (NCBI taxonomy): Eukaryota > Metazoa > Arthropoda > Insecta > Lepidoptera > Crambidae > Eudonia > Eudonia mercurella. The sequence continues at coordinate 17,139,287 of OY720034.1, forward strand.
TGCTCCGTTGCTGCTCTTTTTGGAATCACCCAAATCTTTTGACACAAGTAGACAAATTAATCAAAATTAGCTTAGAATCGATTCTTAATATGCAGCTAAACGAGCAATCTTGGACCCAAGCATCCCTACCCATCCGTTATGGTGGTTTAGGGATTCGCAAAATTTCCAGTATCGCTTTACCAGCCTTCCTATCTTCTGTCCATAGTTCAGCAAATCTCATAAGTAAAATTTTAAAGGCATCCCCTTCAAACTTTGAGATTGCTGGCTTGGATGAAGCTAGAAACGCTTTCTTAATTGCATGCCCAGGTCAAAATTTTCCAGTTTCTCCAAATTCACAGAGGAGCTGGGACGACATATACTGTAAATTGTCTTATGACAATCTTTTGAGCTGTAGTACAGGTTCTGCGCGTGCTAGGCTTTTGGCCGTGGGTGCGCATGAGGCCGGCTACTGGCTTTACGCGTACCCTTCGTCAAATACAGGAACATTTCTTGAGCTTGACACGCTACGATCCGCAACCTATCTACGGCTTGGGGTTCCGGTCTGCGCTCCTCATAAATGTCCCTGTGGCAGTGATGTCGACAAGCTAGGACATCACGGACTGTCATGCCAAAAAAGTGCAGGCCGCTTCTCGAGACATGCCGCACTTAACGATATCATACGCCGGTCCCTTGCTACCGTCAACGTGCCAAGTCTACTTGAGCCGACTGGTATTGCAAGAGACGATGGCAAGAGACCGGACGGTATGAGTTTGATTCCATGGAAGATGGGCCGGGTGCTGGTATGGGATGCAACCTGTTCAGACACGCTGGCCCCTTCCCATCTACATGGAACCAACAACAGAGCTGGTGCGGTTTGTGAAGCGGCTGAAAAAACTAAAGCATGCAAATACAGGGGTCTAGGCTCCGAATATGATTTTGTCCCTTTCGGTGTCGAGACCCTTGGTCCGTGGGGTCCTAGCGCTATAAGGCTTTTTAAGGAAATAGCATTAGTCGACATCACAGGAGACCGAAGAGCTGGCAGCTACCTCGGACAAAGAATTAGTCTAGCAATTCAAAGGGGGAACGCTGCCAGTATCTTCGGAACCTTGCCTAAAGGGACTCCTTTTAATAATTTATTTTAGTTATTGTATTATATTTTTTAAGGTTTTTAGTTTTAGGTTCATTGTTCTTTTAATTATTACTTTTAAACTTTTAAATAAGCAAATAAATTTTTCATTCAATTATAATGTAAAATGTAAAAATTAAATATAAAAGGAATGTAAAACAGTAATACCATTTTTGAATAAACATTACCAAAGCAATGTTTTAAAGTAATTGGCACGGTCGGCCTCGTACATTTTTTTTACACCACAGGCTATCAAAGTCAGCCGTTTATTGAGTTTGTATGAAAACTTTGTACAAGATTTTTTTTATGTGGTTTTCTCAGTACTTTAGGGAACAAAAGAATATTGTTTTAGATGCAACAAATAGCCATGAGTATTTGAAAATAAAATTTGGCTTAGAAAAGTTATCATTTGTAGAAATGGCATGAACACTGATGATGATGATGAAATGCCGTGAGATTTTCACTAAACTAAAATTCCAGAATGCGGTAGGACATGATATGACCCACCCGCACCTAAAGGATTATCTTTCGTTTTTTGGACACGCTGTACGAGTGTAGTGTGTAGGGCAAACAGCCGCAAATGATCCTGTTTTATAGGTAGTTAATAAATAAAAGTAAATTTGACTATGCATGCTCTTTCTATACTTTCACTAAATGAATTTTTTTTATTCACCTAAGTTTGATTTTAGCTCCTTCAAAACAATAACATGTCAAATTATTCAAATAATTTTTATTGCAAATTTTGTTGCAAACAAATTACAAAAACACAAAGTTGAAAAAATTTTCACGAGCAGGATTTGAACCTGCACCCTTCTGACATACCGGGTCAGGTGCTCTTCCAATTGGGCTATCGTGGTTCTAACCAGCCCGCCGAAATTATTCAACACTTTTTACTTTGTAAGCCAAAGGCGCCCATTCAATGATGAATGATGAAGAGCACCTGACCCAGTATGTCAGAAGGGTGCAGGTTCAAATCCTGCTCGTGAAAATTTTTTCAACATTTGTGTTTTTGCAATAACATGTCAAATAAAATAAATACTATTCGTCTTAACCTCAGCTCGTAACTCCCTACCGAAGATTACCGAATACAGCTGAGCGTGCGAACGCTCGGCTAGATTCGGTAATCTTCGTCCGCCATCGTCGCGCGCGGTTTTTTGGCAATTGCACCGTGAATTTTGCCAGTGTCTACTGCGCGGTTTATTTAAAAGTTAAAGCATAAGGCCAAGTTTACACTTTGATTAGTAATTAGGTGAGTACATACATGTTCTGCGAGATTTCCAGGGGGGGCAGCTGCCCCCCCTGCCCCCCCCCCCCCCCCCCCCTGGGTACGCCCATGGTAATACATATACATGTTGTTGTAAGGCTAAATAAAAGAATTGGTAAATGAAACTTATTTATTCATCATCAATTGAATCCAATGGGTATTCAGTCATAATCAAACCTCTTGACCATAATGCATTTGCAAGATGAAGTTTATCTGCATCATTTGCTATGTCAAGACTTTCAATACTAACATATTCAGGGTATGATGTTATCAGTGTTTCAATGGCTGGGGCTAAGTCTTCTTCTATTTCTAGGAATGGCAAATCATTTCCATGGTACTCTAAGGAGTTTTCAACATAATAGTATAATCTTATATGGTCCTCAGATACCATCCTCAGTATGTTTTTCCTTAGTAGACGTATTCTTGTATCAAGTCCTATTTCAACCCTGTTAGTTACCTTTCCATCTTCCACCATGACATCTGTATCCCCATAAACTGTCACAGCTTTCTCCAAATCATTCAATACTGGTGGTAATGCATCATGCTGATAATTCTTGTTCATTTGATCAACCGCATCATCTATAGGCAAATGGTTTTTAATTTTATTAAATAGTGTTTGAACTAGTTCTTCTATTTCTTTTCTTCTTGGTGTGTTAACATCTGAATTTACAATGCCAAAGTAATCGTAGATATCAAATGGCAAGCCACGTCTTAAATCAACATTTTCATCTATAGCCATTTGTAAAGCAGCTGGTATCAATTTCTCAAATAAATCTGCCCACGAATGTTTCTGGTACATACTAACAGTGACATGTAGGGAATGTTCACCATCTATTGTAACACCCTGATGAATGTAACCTCTAGGGAAATAGAGCATATCTCCTGCCACTAAAGTCACTTCAAGAATGGGTTCCCCAATTTCATTTTGATCAAAGTTCTTGGATGAAACTCTAGGGAGAATTTCATTATCACTCCTTGGCTTGTAAATTCTCCAGAGTTTTTTACCTTCTGCTTGTAAAATGAAAGCTTCAATGTCGTCGTAATGCGGTGCAAATCCTTGGCTGTCCGGTGGTGTGAGATAAGCATTTGCGCCAACAAAGGAGTTGAAAAATTCTTGCATTGTAGCATTCATCAAGTGGAGTTTAGGTATATAAGTTTGTGGGTTTAGCAATCGAATGCTGCAGCCATTCAAATAAAAGTCCCAAACTAAATGTGGATGAGCTCTACCCTCAGGATTATGTGTTTCCCGTTTTTCATTGACATATGAGGTGATGTCTATGTTTTTAGTAAACTGTATATTTTCATTACGCAGCATGTTGTCTATAATTGGTGTTGATATAACTTCTTTGTAATATGCTGGTTTATTTCGAGCAATATGTAATGGCTTCTTTTCCCAGACTCTGTTGAGGAACTCTGTAGGATTGTAAGGTGCAATCATCCACTTAAATACTTTTAATCCTTCCTCAACACTGTCTGTTTGCACTGGAGAAAATTCGAAGCTACCATTGCTGGAGTTGGAACACAAGTCATTAGTTCCATTTAGTTCATAATTACTTGCATTATTAATTGGTGGTGCTTGAATAAGGAAAGGGATATCATCAGACTTGGTTGGTTTAGGACTTCTATTGTTCTCCGCTTTGGTTTTCTTAATCAATTCTTGCTGAACCTTCTTCTTTTTATGGCTTTTCTTCTTAACAACATATTTGGATTCTTTCAATTTATTTTGCTTGCGCTTCATTTTCTGAGCGATTTTAATCGTAATACTATCGTTTATGTTTTCGGATAATAATTTCGGCGAGATTACCTTATTTTTTTGTCTTTTCTTTTTCTTATCGAGGTTAGTTTTCTTGTTTTTGCTGTACGTAGCAAACGCCGACACAGGCGAATCCATGTTTACTTTGATTATAACACGAAGATCATTTAGAGAGATGTAAACTACAAAAGCTAATTTATTTCACTTGATTTTTATAATTACTAGCTTATGTTTTAATATTGATTTCAATCTTAACATAGTGTAAAATTATGTTCTCAGTAGAAATTTGAAGGTTATGTTTCGTTTCACACGCCACAGTTAGGGATCCGCAAAAAAGTATCGATCGATACCTAGAGTATACATACTCGATACTTTGGACACTATACCAAGTAATTTGGTAGTCGATACTTTTTATTACGATACTGAGTAAGAATTGATACTTTTCACCACACTCGATACTTTTTTCGTCGTATCCAACACATCCCTATTACAGTTCTATCTTGTCTATTATTAAGTCTAATGACTCCACTAAAACAAAACTGAGGAATATGTTTGACTCAAGGGTTAATAAATTACTATTTTTGTGTGATTGAACGGGTGATGACTTTGGATTGAGGCAATATTTTTTTTAATAAACAGCTTTTAAGTACTATTTTACGTTTTTTTATTTACACTGAATGCCAAACAAAAAGTACTCGATACCCGAGTTACTCGATACTTTTGATGCGAGTACGATACCGGTATCGGTTACTTTTGTTGCGATACTACTCATGAGTGTAGTATCGTTACTTTTGTTTCGATACCATATCTCTAGCCACACTTGAATCTTGGCACTGTCAGTCAGTCGGCAGTATCAACCATAGAGTTTTTTTTTCGTTAGTTGATGGCTTTGTGCAATTAGCACATTTAGCCAGTGTCAAAGTATTTTTTCTTACAAGTAATACAAACATAAATAAACAATATTTCCATCTTGTATGATGATGATGAATGATAACAAAAAAAGAAGCGAGAAATGATATACCCCCCAACCCCTTGAGTATCTCAGTAAAGATGTGGGGCTTTACTAAATCCTCGGGCGGACTTCTTGAGGGAATTTGAAAAGTGACGTTGCACTGTTTTGTTTCATTTGCCAACACTCATGCACACTCACGAACACTTAACGGTTAATAATCCACCATTATTTCACATTAATATTCGACATAACACAAATTTTAGAAAAAAAAAACCGCAGACGTGACTCTTCACTTTCCCGCCAAGAAGTCCCTTCGAATGACAGAGTAGCAGTTTTTTGGCTAACTGGACACTTCTTCAACCCACTAGAGCAGTACACAAGATTTTTATCCATCCTAATCGAATCGGCTAATCAGTGTATACCTAAAAAGAAATCTGCTAGAAAGAAAATTTCTTCTCCACCCTGGTGGGAAACTTACTGTACAGCAGTTATTAAAGAAAAAGATGGTGCCGAACAAGCTTATAGTAAATCGCCCACCACTTATAATTTTATAAATTTAAAAAAGTATCAGCACGAACTAAACTATGTCTTTAAAAAAAAGAAAGGTTGAAAAACAAATTGTGAATCGCTATCCCCTAAAACTCCTCCGACAATAGTCTGGAAGAACATTAAAAAGTTCAGAGGAACCTTTGTACTCAACCCAACCCAATCTTGCGACTCATCCTTTTGGTTGGATGATTTTTTGGATAGACTGGCGCCTGCATTTGTACTTGAAGAGCTTTGTACGTCCCTTTAGCCTCCTCTTGTGTGCAATGACCCCCTTGATAAACCGTTTGCAATTATAGAATTAAAAATTACACTAGAGGGCCTTCGTAATTCATCCCCTAGAGAAGATGGTGTCCCTTATATATTTCTGTGCAAACTTGGAACAATTGCCCAAGAGTATTTACTCCAACTTTGTAACAAAATTTTTATGTCTCATATTATTCCGGAATCCTGGAAGAGTCAAATTGTAATTCCAATCCTCATACCCAATAAACATGTACATGAGACTAATTCTTATCGTCCTATAGCCCTTTCATCAACTATTGGCAAAGTACTAGAACATTTGGTTAAGAACAGACTCGAATGGATTGTTTAAAATAAGAAAATACTAGCAGTAAACCAATTTGGCTTCCGTAAGGGAAAAAGTTCCATGGATAGTCTTGAAATTTTTACCTCTGATATCCATATAGCCCTATCTAAAAAGCAAAATCTTTTCGCATGTTTCCTAGATGTGTCAGCAGCTTATGATAATGTTCAACTTCCGCTGCTCAGAGCCAAGTTGCTACAGCTTAGTATACCTGGTCATAGGTAGAACTATTAAAATCAAACTTGGAAACTCTTACCATAGTAGAATGAAACAAGTAGGTCGACTCGGCCCCCGAGCAAGCGATAATCACCTAAACTTGTAGGGCTGTCGCTTTTAATTAGAATGAGGTAGGTAACATACTTAGAAATATGAATTCATGGATTTCAGAGAACCCCCGATCTACCTAAACGTAGTTTGTCAACTGTACAACACAACAACTTACAATAGGTAAGTAGATACGGTCAACAGCACATCACGGTAAACACTTGCAGTTCGATATTAGTACTTATGCCCACAACATAAGAGCGGTACAAAGTCCAAAATGTTTCGTCTGACTGTTCCTAATTAGTCCCTTGTTTTCGCGGTAGGGTATACCGTGTAATCTAATAAATTAAACTTACAAATTCGTAGGTACATGTATTTACCTCTCTAATCCACGAAATCTAGAGCAGAACTTAATTCTTTCGGTAGTAAATAACTGACACAAAATTGTGTAATTAGGTTAGGCAGGAGGTACTCAACTCACCGTTCTTGTTCGGTAGGTAAAGTAAAGAAAGAAAATTCTGGATGGACAAGCTGCTATTAAGACATCCATAAACACTGCAATATCTCTTGTTTTTTTTTGTAACCATCGTTGACCTCGACTTACGTTTAACAAACTATAATCTACGTGCGAGCGGCAGCGGCGCCGGCACAGCGACGAAACATGCAGGCGCGCGCGGCATTATGTACGGCTCAGTCGCGACTGGCGCAGCATTAGCAGCAATAAACTTTGTCAGTGTGTGCGTGCGACGATGCGTACGGACGGGTTGGTTCCGCTGCGCTCACATACAAGCCGTGCTCGGTGCGTATGTATGAAGATGTCCTACTTGTTTCATTCTACTATGCTCTTACTCTGCTCTTAGAATGCTATGGCAAGGTATCCCACAGGGTTCTGTCCTCAGCCCTCTTCTATAATATTTACACGTACGACCTCGAACGGTCTGTTTTTCCTTTCTGTGAAGTGTTACAATATGCGGATGGCTTGGTCTTGTATACTGACTAGACTGAATGGGCTGTAGCTTCCTCTCGTCTTAATGAAGCCCTTAGTTATCTTGTGGACTGGATGGATGAACACGGTTTGTCACTTTCCTCATCCAAGAGCTGTACGGTGACCTTTACACGAAGGAGGAGAAGAAGGAGAGTCATCCCAACTGCCGATATATCTTGCGTAGATGAAATCATACCCAACAGCGAATCAATTAAATTCTTGGGTGTATTTTTCGATTCTAAAATGACCGGGATTTCTCATTTGAATTACATAATAAGTAAATGTGAAAAAAGCATAAATATTGTCCGTTCCCTTTCTGGAGTGTGGTGGGGATCTCGCCCATACTGCCAGAAATTGTTATATGTATAATGCTCTCATACGTAGCCTTATAGACTACGGATCTTTTGTTCTTGAACCATGTGGCTCTAAAAAAAAGACATTTTTACATTTCCAAAAAAAGTTCCCGTCAGATTTTCAAAATTCAAACGCTTACACGTGTCTTAATAAATTCCTCAACTCTTGGTACTATTTCCATCTCGATTCACCCAAAATCCTCGGAGCTGCTAAAAATACGTCTCAGGCGATTTGCATCTGATAACTATTTTCAATGGTAAAAAGTTTCTTTTCTTTCTTAGTTTTAAGGCAAAATAATTAAGCCCTTAAAGCCTAGTCATTTACCAAACCCCATTGAATAAAAGTAACTAGAAAAAACTATTTCTTGTAGGTATTGTACAGGGTAGCCAACATTGCCACCTGTAAGCCAAGTGTGTTTTACGACTGCCATCTTAAGATAACAACCAGCCCCCCAACCGCCTAACACTCTCGCTTTCGATCGCTTTGAAAGCGAAGCCCTCGCCTCGCTTTCTAATATAATATCGAAATATAATATCGAATATTATCGAAAGCTATAGCCTATAGCTTTCGATATTGCTTTCATATTGCTTTCGAAATGACAAGATGACGCCTCCTCCTCGCCTCGCCTTCAAAGCGATCGAAAGCGAGAGTGTTAGGCGGTTGGGGGGCAGGCTTAACTTGCTCCGCTCCTTAAGGCCCCCCATTCATGGGCACTCCAGTCCACTCCATCAATCTTTTAACTACTTGGATTACACGGCGTCGGATTTCAAAACATTCCATAATCCATTAATTTGGAGGGATGGAGCGGCGGGAAAGAGTGCCCGTGAATGCCATAAAACTACGTGGATTGCGTTGAGTCATCGCCCCGAGCGCTGTATTTCCAAACATTGCAAATTCCATCTCTAATATGGAATGATGGTGTGGCGCGAATGGAGTGCCCGTGAATGGGAGTCAAGCTACTATTGCGATCAGGTTCAACAACGTCCACGACTAGTGGCGTGGAAGTTTATTGGTATTCGAAAGTAGACTACTACGCATAGCTTTAAAACGCATAGTCCGTTCAGTGTAAACGTAAAGTTGAATAAATTGCCATTGTCATGGCAAATGGGTAAGCTGAGTTACGTTCGCCAATATTGAGTCTATGCGTGTTTGGTGAAAACGGCGACTTAATATTCTATGCAAATAGGCAGCCAAACATTCATTCATTCATTCATTCAGATTGAGAAAGGGAAAAAAACAATGATGCCATATTTTTCAAGCTGGTTTATTTAAGAAATATTGATACAGTTTGGCTTCTATATGCGGATAATCCATTCAAGGCATTTTGTGTTATTACTACGCTCTACTTTCTATGGCCTAATAAATACCGACATCTCTCTAATTTATATATTTATATGTTATTTATTATATTATTATTACATTTATATTTTAATTCTGATATACAGCATAATATAAGTCATAACACTCAGTAAGGTTCCTACTTAGTGAGAAGTTGCATTTATGATAAATAAAGGATGAATAAACCGAATTAAAAAAATAATTTTGTATAAACTGGTTTTAAATTAAATGTAACATGTTCCCTGTAAATTTATGATTTTTAAATGAAAGTGAGCGAGTCCTTAGTCTCTAATATAAACTCTAACAATGAAAAGATTATAATTCAAAAATAAAATTTCAGCTACTACTCTAAACTTTGTTAGTAATATAACTTTAAAAATAATATGTAAGTACCTATTCATTATTGGTAAATATATTTAGTTCATAAGTTTCTTAATATTGTCTTCCATTAAAATTCGATTCAAATAAATATTGTTTTGTTATCAGTTTATTTGATGACCATTGAAAAATTGTGTTAACGAACTTTCTCGAGACATTGTATCGCACTTTCAGTACATTATGATAATATAATCTTTGTTTAAGTATATAATTATATCGCATTCTAGGTGAGTTTGTATATGGATGATTATTTAAACAAATTAAATGTAATTGTTATAAATTCGAAATTGAGAATACAAATATAATTTTTAAAATTCATACGATGTAAATATTTTTCTAATTTAGTTATTATCGAATACAATATATCTTGAAGCATCGCCATCAGTTTGGGAGAAACAAGGGCAAGATGATAATGATTTTATCTACTGAAGACATAGATTTGTATTTATTTTATCATTATAAATCCAAACAATCTACTAAATTATTGGTCATCTATCACACATAATTGATACGTACGTCAAATTACTTAGTATTTTTTTTAATATTTTATACATCGAAGATTAAATATATTTATTTAATTTGCATATAAATTTTCACATTTGACTTATTCTAATATAATTCTACTTTTTTTTACAAAAAAATGGGCAACGGCAATGTTATACGGATCGTATCTACGATCAATTCGAAAGTGAAGATTTGTAGAATGGACCTAAATGGCCACATTCGAATGCCAAGATATTATTGTTGATATGCAGTTTCAATCGAAGGTAGTTATTTTTATAAGATTCTTATACTTAGGTGCGTGTAAAACGTATACGTTAGAGAGACAAGTCAGTCAGTCTGATAATACTCTGTTATTATGTGTCTATCCCTTTCACCGAGTTGTTCGCGTAAAAATCTATAAAAAAACAATTAGAAAAGTGTGAAAATTTGAAAATCCTCATCAGTCTTATTACAAACTCAGTTCGACTTGCCATAACGGATGTCTCGGAACGTTATAATATTTAATTTTCAAGACTTCTTTTTCAAATTTCGAATAGTAAGGACGGTTGCCGATTATAGGCGATTATTATAGGTAGGTACTTTATTTAATTTTTAAACCATAGATAAACTAAAATAGAGAATAACGCTTTCGTGAGAAGACTATATTGTTGTGTCATTTCTGTTTTTATTAAAATTATAAATGTTTCTTTGATTGTCGCGTATGCGTTCCTACACCAGTCATCCAATTGCAATGAAACTTTGGTAAGCTGTTGTGCACACCTAATTGAGTATTACCACAGATTAAGTAATAATTATTTCGTATTACGGACAAATTACGGATGTTCATGCAAACGAAGTCGCGGGGTGGCCGCCGCAGTATATTATACAAACATGTATATTTTATTTAATGTAAATGTAAGTAAGATTAACTAAAATGTATGACATTTCGCGCTTATAGTAAAAGTTGCTCATAATTATTGATTGTTTTATTATGCGATATTATATTTTTTTTCCAAACCCATAACAATTAAAAAAATCAAATAAAAGAAATTGTATAGGTATTTACCTACATGCAGCAATTAAGGTTTGAAATAGATTTTAAAACTATGTTAAAATGCACCGGGGCTATGTAGCAATAAGTAAAATTAGTAATTAAGTTTATGTAAAGATACCTAATTAGTAAAGTCACTAAACACATTCTGTTGAAAGATTACCTACATGATTTAAAACTCTTTACTATTATTGCGTCATAAATTGACATTATCACTACCAGAAAAGAAAAACTAATAGAAAAAGCTTCGTAGTATTTTACTAAACCCCGTTTTAGTAGTAACCTACTAGTCCCGGGTCATTTAAACAATTTTTAGCTTGTAAATTTACGCCAATTTCTTTAAATAAATTAATATAAAAAGGAGGAGAACAAAGTACTAAAAATCCTTTCTCTACAGCTTTCCTGATTTTGCCGTCCATTAGCACCTGTCGCACTGATATCATTCGAATACATTCTGCGATTAATCAACATTTTCTATTTTGGTAACGACTTAAATTTACCTATATGCGCAAGTACAAACTTTTTACTCTGTGGTTCGCACCGTAGAAATCATTACACCACGAACACAGAATAAAGTATTCTAAATTTAAATTTTAAAAGCATATGAGTTCCGAATAGTTCCGATGTTTCACATGACTTTTTTAAAGGCCCCAGAACAATAATGGCTTATGGCTTTAGTTATTGTTCTAAGGTAACTGCCGTCAAGTATTAGTGGTGAAAGATCGCCAGAAATTTTCATAACGACATAAAAATGTATGCTAAAGTACAAACTTTTTACTCTGTGCTTTGCTTGCACTATAGAAATTATGGCCGATTTACAACACGAACACAGAATAAAATATATTAAATTTAAATTTTAAAATTATGTTTTACAATGTTTCACATCGTTTTTTAAAACTGCCGTCATTAGTAGAGATTGGATCGCCAGAATGTAATGGTGCATCCACGCCGCACTTACCTACGCAACGTTGCAACATTATTCAAAAATATCGTGATCTGGAATTAACATTATTTAATAGCATGCTGTTTGATTTTATCCCTGATGTTTGAAACCTTTATAGAATTTGGCCTCCGGTCCGGGAAACGTCATCAAAAAGTGTTTAATTTTAATCTGTAGTGTCGAAAACAAAATGTAAAACACTAAAATAATGCACGAACTTTATGGTTTAATGCCATGATAGATAATGTAGGTAAGTTTACATATTTTATAAGATGTTAGTTAGGTAGGTATATGTATTACTAAACGTTGCTCCTTTGTCGCACTACCAAAAGATGCTATGATCACCCAGTCCAGCACACGAGTTCCCTCCTCCCTACAACATCGACATGGGTTTTTAAAGGAGGCGTGGAGAGGTAACATGTGGATCAGCAAGGTGAGGACGACTAGTTGGGCACAACACTGCTCAACTAGCTATCTTCGCATATGGATTCTGCTTTTGCGTAACTTTAGGTAGAGTATATGCGTAATAATAAAAAAAAATAGTAACTGCAGCGTGGATGAACCAAAAGCTTTTTTCGAGTAGACCGTTCAATGCACCCTCATATCCCTCGCGTGGACCGGCGTGGTATCCTCAGGGCTGGGGCTGTCGTCCAAATGCGGTCGGATATGTACGACGGAGCGACGCTGGTCGTGGTGGTTGTAGTCGTCGCGCATAACCAGCCCCCCGATGCCGTATCCCGGGCCCATCACCCCGGAACCGCTAAGACGCATCTTCTCAGGGTCTTCGTTCAGGTTCAAGGAGGAGAAGACAGTGCTGAGGTTCAGTTGGGGGATGTCGTAGAACACGGTCAGCGTCAGCATCAGGAACGTCAGGCCGATGAGCAGGTAGACTGAAATGAGGAGGACATCTTCATAATTTTTATGTGAACTACCATTAGGCGAGATGTAAGCACTTGGCTTACCCATAAATAATGAGTAAGTAAATAGCCGCATCGATAGCGCAGTGGTTAACTAACTTTCGCAAAGGTCGGTCATCGGATGGGTGACCAAAAATTCATTATCTCGAGCTCCTCCGTGCTTCGGAAGGCACGTAAAGCCATTGGGCTGCATTAGCAGTCGTTAATAACCACCGCACCGCACTGGGCCCGCGTGGTGATTTATGGCCCGTTCTCCCTATCCATCCATAGGGAAGGCTCGTGCCCCAGCAGTGGGGACATAAAAATGAGCTGATGATGAAGTAAATAGCCTATAAATATCCCACTGCTTGGCAAAGGGCTCTAGCTATCATTGAAATCAAGTCATCATTACAATTTATGTCTAAAGGCTTTTATCACCACGCTTGCCAAATGCAGGTTGGTTTGGTGATGGTAAAATATTTTGAGTCTATTCAAAAGCGCTTATCTAATAAGTTTACTTGAAAGAAGACCCATTTCATTTCATTTCATTTCACAAACGGGCTATGCATTGAAAAATTCAAAACACACTTTGCCTGACCTGGGAATCGAACCCGGGACTTTCGATCATCGGGCCGAGCGCTCTGCCACTAGGCCACCGAAGCCGAATAAAAAGGTAGGTCCATACATGTGGTGGCAACTTTGTAAAGCGGGCGGTAGGGCTGCCCGGGCGCGTCTCCGGGGATGTAGTCGCCCAGGCCGATGGTGGTGAGCGAGATGAAGCAGTAGTAGAACGAGTCGAGGAAGTCCCAGTCGGGCTCCTGCACCGCGAAGATGGTCGCCGGCACCACCAGGAAGAACACTACCAGCACCATCACTGTAAAAGGCAATTAGTTTAACGCGGGTCCCATCACAGACAGTTAAACTTAACTATAAAAACTTAACATTGGTTGAATCTATTATTAAGTGCAATAACAAAATGTAGTCTGCGGTACCGTAAACCTTGATTAACCTTATAGTCTCAGCCAAAAGACGTCCACTGCTGGACAAAGGCCTCCCACAAGAATCTCCACAACGACCGGTTTTGTGCTGCTCGCATCCATGGATAACTAACGCTCGCATCCATGGATGACTAACCTATAATCATCAAATGCACCAGCCGTATCCTGAATGGCTGGTACAGGTGTCCCAGTGAGGCGTTAAGGGCCCGCCGAATCATCGTCGCCGGCCAGCAGCACCAGCGTCAGCGGGATCCCGAGTGGCGCGTACACCATGCACAACCGCTTGCCAGGCTTTTACAAACACCGAGTAGTTGAATCACGACTCAACTGCGGTTCTTGACTAACCTATAATCATCAAATGCACCAGTCGTATCGTGAACGGCCGGTATAGATGCCCCAGCGAGGCGTTGAGGGCCCGCAGCATCGCCGTGGCCGGCAGCAGCAGCCGCTCCACCAACGCCGACAGCAGCACCAGCGTCAGCGGGATTCCGAGCAGCGCGTACACCATGCAGAACAGCTTGCCGGGCTTCGACAGAGGGGTCACGTGGCCGTAGCCTGGAAAGGCAAGTAACAATTTAAGTAAGTGCGTCGAGCATCGAGTGATTTTCAGTAGTGAAAGTAAAATATAATGTAATTCGGTCTGCAGTGATTAATTATCATACAAATTACCAGGTTCCTTTGTTTTATAATCATACGGTTCACCTGATAGAAAGCGGTCACCGTAACATATAGAAAGACGCTTGCAGGTGTATCACTCGCTTATTATTGATCTTGTAAAAACCTCTTTACTAGATTCATGATCCTCATGCTTTGTCTATCGTTTCGCGACTTCCCTCGCTCGCATCTTCGCGATGTTAAGATACACAGTTCAAAGGCATTAGTTAATAATAACAGTAAAGAAAAAGCTTTTTATTTTTCAGCTACTGATATATAAACATAGACTTGATTGAAGTCTGAGAATCTCCTTTTAAGTATCTTTTAGATTACTTGTTTCAAGATAGGAAGTGTTACAGGAAAATAAATATGCGTGAAGACATGTGTTTGTTTGCGATTACCTACAACTTGAATTTAAAAAATATTGAAAGACTTCAATATAAAAAAGGTTTGGTGGTAGATTTACATACCTATGGTGGTAACCACAGTGGATGAAAAGAACAAGGACTGGCCGAAGCTCCAGTTGGGGCCACCGCTGACGTTCCTGGACGCTGTCACTCCTCGGTTGCTGGCGCGGATCACCTCGTCTAGCAGCGTCTCCAAATCTTCATCTGAGAAAAGGTATAATTCATTTCATTAGGCATCCTTAAGATTATCAAAGAATTTAAACCAAACGCAAACTTCGTTTAGTTAGCCCGTGACCTCGGTTGGTGTAATTCAGTCGAAACGTCGGGTATAAATTAAAATAAGGTAAGATACCTTTTACTTTTGATAATTATAGAAAGCGAAAGTTTAAATTTTAAATTAACGATCTTTAGATTGTTAATTTGTATGTAGGTTTGTATTTATATATAAGTAACTATGCTGTTTTGTGAAGAAAGTTTCCTCCTTCGCTGTAAAAGAAAGAGAGAAAAGAAACGTCTTTGCCGATTTATTGCCGGACTGCACGGAATTTTTTCGAGCACTTGTTGTTTTCAGTGATCTGTGTGGTGTTAAGCATTCGTTTGAACGTAGTAAAGCCTGACTAAGATGTTTGACGAGTACTCAGATGGGTACGGCTAAAATTTCTTCTCGATTTTCCTCAGTACTTCGTAAGCTGTTCTTTGTCGATAGTCGTTTAAAACCGACCATCTCGTTTTGCACCAGGATGGTGGTTTATATCCCTAACTCTCCAGGTGGTATTCCTTTGGGAAGGCCTAAGCCCAACCATGAAACGCTTATAAGCCGATATGAAATAAACCAACCTGAATCCTGCAAGTGAATTGTTTCCCTGAAAAGCCATTTGTAAGCACTTGGGGCATATATTATTAGATGATAGCGGGAGTCCCCAGAGGCTTCTAGCTGTAAATAAATAAGTACCGACGAAATCCTTTTAACACGTCAAACGATGAAAATAGATTGATCTCAAGAGACTCCTATACTATATAATATATACCATTTAGAAAATTGTGAAGTAAACAATAACTTCAGTGGTCAGCGTCCGAATGTTTTAGTTACTTTAAATATGTTGGAAAAGTATATTGTTGTAATAAATAACGCAGAAACTTTGTTAAAAGTATTAACTTGTTGATATGTAGTTTATTATCTGGGGGCACGGCAGTGCCCCCGCCAAGTCGAGCATATTAGTTTCTAACTAGTATCGTTTTATCCAGTTTGGATGAATACTTTGTACAAATAATGTTTGTAAATGCTTTACAAAATAATATTTCATGCCCGTGGGTATTACTGTCGATACATCTACCATTGTATCACCTGCAAAAATGTACACAGTACCTGCAATAAACATTATTCTATTCTATTATTCTACTTGGCCTTCGTCAACAAAAAATGCTAAGCTTACATTTTTGCTATAGCGACAGACTCAAACGAGATGTTGGTAGCTACAACTAACCAAGTGCATAAAACGATGGTATTTATTTATTTTACTATTTACCAACACACTTATAAGGGTTACAAAGTAAGTTTATACAGATAAATATAGTAAAAGGGCGCTGCTCGGTAATTAGATGACTATATATATGTTTACTTTTAATGCACACAACACATTAATAAAAGTCCAGCTATCATCATCAAGAAGCTTGTGCTATGTTTTGGGTTCACGTCAGTTAGCGGAGCTAAGGGGTTTGAAAATTGAATCACGATTTCTCGCATTGAAGCCCGAGCATTGTCCATTACCGAACGCTTAGTTATTATGTTTTATCAATTAAGAAGAGACCCCCCATAGATGTGATGTTACGACATCTTAACTGTTTTAATACCCTCGTATTGAAACAGTTATACTTGACCTCTCTAGTTGACATATTTACATTTATATTCCATGTTTGTTCGACCTGGCAACACCGCATTGTTAAAAGTTGGCGCGCCGAGCACGTGTACTTACCCCGCGAAGCACAAAAAGCGCTACACGTTATTTCATTACGACAAGGGGCTTACATTTCTGACACAAGCGCTGATACCGCTAATTGGGTACGAGTGGTGTGTTGCCAGGTCAAACAATGCATAACCTTCCTAAGAATAAATAATATGGTCTGCGGACATTGCGTTTGTTTTTGTGCGGTTAGGGAAATCCCTTAATTCCATTCCTGTGAGTGGAATTAAGTACTAACCTACATGTAAGAAAATATAGGTATTTACTGAGGAGATTACAAGGAATATTCAATTTAACAAATCGAAAGAGATCGACTTTTACTGACTTTAGGAACGTTTAGTTCATTTAAAAAGTAAATATCTGTGCTATGCAAAATTATAAATTATATTAAAAGTTTCTAATCATAGTAATCTATATACATACAATGACTTGTCCTGACTGATTCATCATCGCCGAGCCGAAACCCCTGGGGGGTCAGACAGAGAGTGGAAGTTTGTATGAAAGTCCATCAGTTTTGAAGTAAAATACATGAAAATTGGTATTTGGCTATTTGAAGAGAAATAAAGAACGACGTGTCTCAGGAATTCTGTTTATTTTCCTTTAAATGAGTAAAAAAGGGAAGAAGGTTTTTTTGGAGAAATCGTTATTTTTAAAGTAATAATTATAAAAATGAATAATTTAATCGATCTATAGATATTTCATTAAAAATAAAGAATGACGTATTTTTGCATTTTTCGAAAGACCTCGCCTAAAGGGGTGAAAAAAGGGTGGAAAGTTTGTATGGAAATCTGTCATTCCTTAAATTTTGCTATTTGAAGTGTTTCAGGATTTTTGGAAAATGATCCCTTAAGTTGGGGATGATAATTTGTACAGGAGGTTTCAAAACGGGCCAAAATTACTTATACAGAGTGACCTCTATTACGTTTTTAATGATAAAAAATGAAAATGTTTAAATGAAGTTACATGTTTGTTGCCTAACCCATATTACTTATAATAAGTTTAATAAGTTTGTCTTTTATTACGAATAAACACAAGTCGTGTAGCCCACGTGAGCAAAGCCGCGAACTAAAGCTAGTAATTATATAGGTGCAACATATTTTTTCAGTCGCGTCTTCTCATTTCAAAAGAAATAATCGAGATTAAATTAATAAGATTAGGTTTATGGTAACAATCTTAAATTGGTATTGAAAATAGCACTTCCAAAAAAAGACGAATTGCCTCAGTTGGGTATCGAACCGACAAACTTTCGCAATCAGAGCGAAATCTCTTCCAAAGAGAGAATACGTGTTCTATCACAATTTATATGTATTTAGTTATAGGAGATATATTGGATATAGTAAAAAGTAAATGACACCAATAAATTACGTAAAGGAGAAAGAACCCTTTTCCTTAGCAATAGAGTAAGAGGGCAGAAGGTCATCGATCACCAATAAACCATTACTTGCAATCGTTGTAATATAGTGTAAACATATTAATTGTTATCGCGAGTGGTGCACTGGCGAGCAATGGCAGGGGGTATGTACGGTGATAGCCCACTGACTGCAGGTCAGGTGGCTTGTGACGTCAGTGCTGTGACGTCAGAGGGCGTACGGAGCTACATAGGCGAGCGTATAGCATACATTAAATTTTGCAGTGGAACGCTGATCAAGTCGGCATGAACTGTTTTAAGCGTTCTGAGAGTAATCACTCTAATATTATAAATGCGAAAGTTTGTGTGTAGGTATGTGTGTATATTTGTTGCTTCTTCACGCTGCAACGGATGGATGGATTTGGATGAAATTTCGCATACAGATAGTTTATAACCTGGATTAACATATAGGATACTTTTTATCCCGATATTCTCACGGGAACGGGAACCACGCGGGTGAAACTGCGGGCGGCCGCTAGTACATGATAAACAGGAATCTATTTTTTACCCAAAACTTAATACTCCCTCGTAATATCTCACTATTTCATCTTTTCTTCCTATAAATGTACGAAAAGCAAGATAGCTCGGCTACTAAAATACATTCGATCGACTTTTTTATTTGTCACGATGCTTTGAATATATTTAAATAGAAACTGCATTCTAATTGCTATATTTAAGTATAAACGGAAAATATTACATGAAAAACTTCGTTTTCATCAATTTTTCAATTGTGACATCTTGTAGGTACACGAATTTCTAGTTTTGATATTAAAAAATACAAATTTAAAAATGTTTGTTTTACTCTTATTTACTAACATTGGTACATAACACAAGTAATGTAATGTTATGTCTTATGATATCGCATGAAAACTGTCTCCTATATGAAGCCTGCTACGGTTGTCAGATTACATAACATGACCAGGCTATCTCTTAGTAATGAGCTTCCAATACTTGCTTTAGATTGGACATGTCCAATATAACAATACCATGTTTTAGGGTTTTCCCTAATCAATCGTGTCATGTTCAACCAATTACATTGGTTCGAGAGGGCTTATAAATTAGGTTCCATTTGTTTACTTCTTTCTAACTCGGGTTATGCCGTGTGATGCCGGCTTAGAATAGCATGACCCCCTATCTTCCCGTGGGGAGTAGGCCATACTGCGATCGCCAACCCGCCTGCCAAGCGTGGCGATTATGGCAACCCCCCACCATTCCCCCTACAAGATGCACCGACGATCTGGTCAAGGTCGCGGGAAGCCGCTGGATGCGCAGCGCAGGACCGATCGTTGTGGCGATCCTTGGGGGAGGCCTATGCCCAGCTGTGGGCGTCATATGGCTAACGATGAATGAATGAAAATGAACTCTGGTTTCCTTACTATATCGAACATTAATGTTCGATATAGTATAGGAAATAGTTCGAGTACGTGTATCCAGCTGCGAAACTCCACCACGGGCGTCGATATCACCCTGGCCGTACCCCCCACCCTTTCCTTCTCAAGTACAGCTGCTCTCTCTGCGGAGCGCCTAAAGTTTACTCATGTGGTGATCGAACATAATAAATAGTTCGAGTACGCCAAAAATAATAGTTTTTTAAAATATTTTACGTGTAAGCACAGTGCCTTGATCTCACCTGATGTTAGGTGATGATAAGGCCAATGATGGAAGCGCACTTCACCCGGGATCCTCAACTAGTGAGGCACTGGCTATCTTATCTCTAGCTGCCGGAACAACAATGCTACAAACATTGATGCTATGGCGACATATTTAGATAAGATGGTGGTAGCTAGTCAGGCGGACAAACAAGCCCTACCACCAACCAAACCGAGTACACAAACATGTGGGGGGGTACATGTTTGTGTACTCGGTTTGGTTGGAGGGTACACAAACATGTATCTCTGGGAATCGAACCTCTGGGTCTAAACCGGTGGACTGCTAATGCAGCCGGGACCAACGGCTTTACGTGCCTTACGAAGCACGGAGGGGCTTGAGATGATAAATTTTTGGTCACCCATCCGATGACCGGCCTTACCAAAAGATGCTTAACCTCAGCACTCACAGACCGGGTGCGTTAACCACTGCGCCATCGAGCTCCTCAAGATTTTCCTACGCTATTACATAATATTACAAGCGCAGTAGTTAATTCTGGAAACGGAGCTCTGAAAATTCCCGCCATATTGCCGGCAGGTGGGGGGGGGGGGGTGGGGTCGATGCATTTTCCGGCCCATCTGTTCTAGTGGTGCTAACGCTCCCGAGATAGGTCATGGAGTCGCTGCTACTGTGATAAGCGGCAGCGGTTGCATAAAGGTGCTTCCTTCGCCTTAATGTAACATTTCAGATTCGATTTTGATTATTAAATTACAATACTAAATCCCTGACTTGACGAGCATTCGCCCAATATTACACATTGTATCATCAAGTTGCGCACTGTAATGCACGGTTCTCCTCACTCACCAATGTAATGCTCAAAAGACTATAATATGACTCACGAATCTGAAATGTTGATATAGGTAAATTCATGTCTTTATCTTGAATTTGCTTGCTCAAATACACGATTGTATAATTTTGACTCGATCATAATTATTTTCGAAAACACCACAAATAAACACTATTGTTCAAATTACACTTCATTGATATGCTTGGAAACCAGTTAAATATATTGATATCAATATTCGTAATTCAGTAACTGCATATTTTACCATTGAAAATGGTTATCAAATGCAAATCGCCTGAGACGTATTTTTGGCCATAGCTGCGAAATAGTACCAACAGTTGAAGAATTTTTTGGAATTTTGAAAAATGTAAAAAAAATCGGGTTTTTTGGGGGGTTTGTATACTAAATTGTAAATATAAAAAAAAACCGACTTAAGAAAAAATTTAAATAGGGTCCTAGGGTAGTTTAGCTACAAAATGGTGAAATTTTTTTAAAAATCGGTTAATAATTGTGACGTGTAAATGGTCCCTTTAGATTTGGTATTGTAGAAAAACGGGTATTTCCGTTTTGATTATTTGCCGATCGTCATGGTAATGTGGAGAAGTGCATTCAAGTTGGAATTGTGTTATTTAAAATAAAATGGTTTTTTTTCGTAAATTGTTGTATTCATTTTCAATGCTCCGATTCTTGCGGGGACTGCGAAATCTGTGATTTTTTTTTTAATTTGCGGTCTCAATTGTCCTAGGCGCTACGTATTTTCGACCTTATGACAGCGCCAGTAAGGATCAGCCTTTTTGAATGTTCACAAAGCGAGGTGTCGTCTTATAAACGCAGCGACTAGCTAGACACAGCGACAAGTCGTCCAGTGTGCGGAGCCATTAATTGTAGCTGCTTCACAGCGTCTAGCGATTTTGCAGGTAAAAAAGAGACGAAAACTTAGTATAAAGGTGAATACGTTTAATTTCGTACTGTTATTTTATCTACCTATATTAATACGTGAAGCAAAAACTTTGTAGCCCTTTTTACGAAAATTGCGCGGACGGAGGAGTATGAAATTTCGCACACTTATAGCACAGTATATAAATAAGCTTATATACATATATACTGTGCTTATAGTTTATATAGAGAAGTATTGCAAAATGTTAATATTTTTTTTAAATTATGCATAAAAAATACATTAAATCAATAAAACAAACATTACACACACTACCATGTATTTGACACACACGCATATATACTCTTCAAAAATTTCAAAAACGGAAGAGGAGCGGCCGAAATCTGTTGATGCCAATCTAAACTCACATTCTATCTTTTTAATTTTTCATTGCTTAGGATACAATCCGTGCAGCCTTAATAAAATTACGGTCGAATTTCGACCACTGGGCGACCACTAGTTTATATAAATAAAGGATCACTAAAAAATGTTCGCGTAAACTTTACAAGCGTAACCTTCCGTTAGCTAAGTTCTATTTCTAGCTTTGACTTTAATGACAAAATTTCCGCGTTGTTTGTGTTGCGTTAGTGAGAGGTAAAGACTGTTACTCATATTCATTTATTAGTTACTTGAAGATGACTTACTCTAGGAGTAATTAATAATTTTCAAGTAAAGCGCGCTTTACCGAAAAATAATTTTCGATCAATTACTCGGAAAACGAACGCCTCCGTGGCTGAGAGGCAAAGCGCTCGGCTTAATACTCTAAGGCCGAGGGTTCAATTCCCAGGTCGGGTAAAGTGTTTTTCGGATTTTTCGGGGTTTGTGATCACTTACCCGCATTTGGCCATTTTTCAATTTACCTTTGCCCAGCAGTGGGACAGTTTTAGGTTATTTTATATTCTTTGTTTTACAAAAACACAAATGTTGAAAAAATTTCCACGAGCAGGATTTGAACCTGCACCCTTCTGACATTCCGGGTCAGGTGCTCTTCCAATTGAGCTATCGTGTTCTTTGTTTTACTCAGAAAAATACTAAGAACAATTTTTTTCCAACTCCCGTTTCGCTTATCAGCACGTCCTGTACTTATTGCAAGATTCTTCAGAGGTCAGCTATCCCTGCAGGCAGTGTGGCGAATCGTGTTTTATTGAGTATTGTAATTAAGTTTTAGGTTAGATTCTACAAGCAGTTTCACGATCGAAAAGGCTTAAATAATGTTACCATAAATTATTTTAAACAAATCGTTAAGAATATTTAAATATATTATGAAGGAGCTCGATGGCGCAGTGAATAACGCGCCCGGTTTGCGATTGCTGAGGTTAAGTAACTTTCGCAAAGGCCGGTCATCGGATGGGTGACCAAAAATGTATCATCTCGAGCTCCTCCGTGCTTCGGAAGGCACGTTAAACCGTTGGTCCCGGCTGCATTAGCAGTCGTTAACAACCACCAATCCGCACTGGGCCCGCGTGGTGATTTATGGCCCGTTCTCCCTATCCATCCATAGGGAAGGCTCGTGCCCCAGCAGTGGGGACATAAATGAGCTGATGATGATGATGATGATGATGAAGCGAACTTAGTAACGAACTTTAAATACCTAGAAAATTCAAAGTTTTACTATACTACAAACTTATATTACGATTATTATCATTTCCAAAAATAAATAATTGGGTCAATACTGAGAAAAAGAGAAAATAAACCAGAGTTTGATATTCTACATCTAAAATTGTAACACGGATCGCGGATCGTATGTTAGATCTTATATTTATAAACGTAAAAAAAATTATGACTATTTAGCCTGATCGACTGCGACGAGACGTTGCAAACCTCTCATAATAAATTACGCATAAATCTTAAATTTTTTGCTATAAAAACAATAATACGAGACTATTAATAGCTTTATCTTATCTACAGTATATCACATTAATCTCTTTCACCTGTTTTTTCGGAGCAACAAACCTTTTGACAAGGGTTAGTTTATCATTTTGGTCGAGAAAGGAGGTAAGTACTTCACAAAACTAATATCTTTGTAGTCTAACAGCTTTTTATAAGTATATATAACTAAGTATATATATTTTACTAAACTTAGTTATATCGTTATATTAGCAGTTAGTATTGTCCTAAAATTATAGAAAATACGTAGTAAACGAATGAGGATAGTTTAAAAAAAATGCTTTTTTAGTTTTTTTTACACTAGTAAACTAATAGTAAACTAATAGTAAACTAATAGTAACTAAACTAAAAGCCATTTACATTTTATGTTTACTAGAACATAATATGTAAATGGCTTTTAGTCATTACATTATAATATACCGGGTCCATCTGACCAGGTCCAGCTGTAATGTAGATAATATAAATGTAAAATGCTGATCGAAGGCATTTTATGGCATGAAACATTTTCTTTCTTTATGTTTTCGTTTGTTTCTTATGTAAATAAATTATGTAAAAGGGTAAAAACAAAGCACTTGCTTCTGCTGGTCATACACTAAAACAATAGGACTTCGCAGAACGTCAGCGTTGCAGGTGATGTTCATGCTGCAACATGTGATGAGTTTGGTACTTTTCGGTTTCACTTCTTTTTTTTAATATTTTATTTTTGTTTATTATTTTCTCGATATATACACCGTCACTTTTTGATCGTTTTAACCCCGCAGGTGTGTTGATCAGACCATGAAACTGAACCACTTTTCCCTTGAAACATGAGTCAAAAAACTAGACTTTTTTTAAACTTTCCTATACAAACCATGCTCGGTCAATAGAGGCTTTGTATGGGAAAGTTAAAAATAAAAAACTCGTTTATTGACTCATGTTTCTTGGAAAAAGTTTTTCAGTTTCATGGTCTGATCAACACACCTGCGGGATTAAAACGATCAAAAAGTGACGGTGTATATATCGATAATTTTAATATTAATGGGATAATAATATCGAAACAGTTCAAAGTCCTTGTAGTGTTTGTATCTAGATACTAGATATAATACGCTGTCTCACGCACACAAGTAATGAGCCGTCATCTGTCAGTGTCAACTATGTCAATGAGTGACACTGACATTTTGGTTATGTCAAGCGATAACGGGGAGTCGTGTAAAAAGGCTAGACAGTGGTGGACGCGCTAAGAGGACAGGCTTGGTGTGACGGTGAGCCGGTGAACAGTTCTTATTACCCTATACTACCCGTAACGACAAGCTTACAAGTGGCGACGAGGTGAAAGGTTAGTAAAATTCATTTTTATGGGAAAGGGAAATAGAAATTACAGGTTATTTGCGTATTTGCTTAAATAGAATAACTACACGTAATACTGTAATGTACTAGCCAGCCGACTAAGTTTTACTTTAATAACTTATTTAAGTATGGAAGTGGCATTTGAAGAAAGATGTACAGACTTAGAGAATCAACGCTTATGTTATGATTTTCTCTCTCCCTGTTCTACATTCTGATACTAGGGCCTCGAAAGTTGAGTTTTGTTTATAATTGACTGGTCGTCAACTGGTGAGTGGGGAACTCGCAAGGTAGAATCAACTGATTGCTCGTAAATAATTTACTTATTACACATTATACGTAACCTATAAAAGTATTGCGTACGCGCATCATTGTTGTTATCAAAACTCGACTTTCCTATTCACTTCACCGTAGGTAGGTAACATTCACGGACATGGAATGTTATTTGTTTGAAATTAGATGGTTATTTAAATGATAATAAGCATGACTGATTCATAATACAATAATTATTATTCATTATACATTAAACGCAATAATCTGTAAGCTATAACAATTGGGTACCTATACAATTCGAGATAAGTGAATACGTGTAATGAAAGTCCAATTACCCCGTTAAATAATTAATATTTTTAGTACCAACTATTCTCAAAAGAAATGCAACGGTTAAATATAATATACCTTCCTCAATCCATTCAATAACTTTCAAAGAAAGCTTATCTACATTTAGATATGTCTATATAAAACTTACAAGTAATGTAATCAATCTCACATGAATGATACACATCATTTATGAAATAATGTCAAGAATAGTGGTTACGAGTTGCAACACAATTCATTTTGTAAGTTAATAAGATAAAACGTATTTTGATATAATTCACTAGTATAATTCACGCAATCATCTGCTAGTTTTGCAAAGAAAAATGTTATAAAGACTGTGGCAATGTTTGGGTTTCTATAGTTTTTATGGAAGTACATTGACAAATAAAATATATATTGGCCCGCCTCGGTTGTGTTTGTTTTGTTGATTTAAAGTAAAATAAGTTTAAGTGGGTACCTCTAGTAACTTATTTACTTCAGACTTAATTATTTTCCGGGTGTATACGGATAAACCCGAAATATTTGCATTGAAGTCTTAACGATTATCATAGTATTTTATACATTTTAGTATCTTTTGCGATGGGGTCATCATACTTAATCCTTCAAAAGAATAGCTTATATCGATTTATTATACTATAAATTAATACAGAATTAGACTAAGACAACAATTATACATATATGAGGAGTGGATTCCATTAAAATTGGCCAATCGATACCATTGAATTTGAATTAAGATTCGGGACATATACGTAAATTTAGATTTCCATTAAATTGGACGTACATTTGGAATTCCCATTAAATTGGACGCACCTCGGATTTCCATTGAATTGGACGTGAACTTTAATTTCCATTAAATCGGACGTGAACTTTGATTTCCATTAAATTGGACGTAGACTTTGATTTCCATTAAATTGGACGTGAACTTTGATTTCCATTAAATTGGACGTGAACTTTGATTTCCATTAAATTGGACGTGAACTTTGATTTCCATTAAATTGGACGTAACTTCTGACTTTCGTCAAAAATGGATGTGTTATTTTTCAGGTCGCCCCAAACAACTTATGATGTCAAATCTACTTCCACCTCCGGATAAATTAGACCTTGATGGAGATAGTGCATCTGTTGGATTGCGATGGGAAAAATGGAAGAGATCACTACAAATTTACTTTCAAGCTTCCGATATAACATCTTCGACGAAAAAGAGAGCCATACTGTTACTATTAGGTGGACCAGGGCTACAAGAAATTTTTTACAACTTGCCTGGAGCAAGTGCAGAAGATAGAGATGGGGTTGATGTTTTCGAGGTAGCTGTGAAAAAACTAGACGAACATTTTTTGCCTAAACAGAATAAGACCTACGAAAGACATATTTTTCGTCTTCTCAAGCAAAATGAAGGAGAAAGTTTTGAAAATTTCCTGATAAAATTAAGAGATCAAGCAGCTAAGTGCAAATTTGAAAAGCCTGACGATCATATAATTGATCAGATTATAGAAAGATGCACTTCTTCGGAACTTCGGAAAAAGATTTTGATTATGGGTGACGGTGTAACTTTAGACAAAGTTATTATCGAAGCTAACACATTAGAAGTGGTAAATTATCAACTGGAAAGTTATGAACAAAAAGAGAAATTGAGGCCTAATGAAGTAAATGCTGTGACAAATGGGAATAAGCAGGAATCAAGATGGAAATATAGAGGAAAAAATGAAACCAGTAACAAAACGGAGCGATGTAGCAGATGTAGGAGTTTTATGCATAATTTTCAAGATCCAAATTGCCCCGCCAAAGGAAAAAAGTGTCATGCATGTGGAAAGCTAGGACATTATCAGAGATGTTGTAAAACAAGATCTAATTCACAAAAAAGGAAAAATGAGCAAAAGGCAGAAGATAGAAACACTAATAAAAGACCAAGAAACGAACTAGGAATAAATAACTTGGACGATGACAATATCCAATACATATTTCATGTCGATGATGACACAACAGTAGAATGTGACGTGGGTGGGGTTAAGATGGAAATGTTGATCGACTCAGGGTGCAAACCAAACTTAATTACTTACAACACCTGGGAACACTTGCGAAATAACAAGATTAGATGCGTTAATCAAATAAAAGAGCCGAATAAGACACTACTTGCATATGGGAGTGAAACACCTTTAGATATTATAGGTTCATTCGAAACAGAAGTTAAACTAATTGGCAAATCTGTTCGAGCTACTATGTACGTCGTCAGGAATGGATCCAAGAATCTCCTTGGCAAAGAAACAGCGATTAGTCTTGGCGTTTTAAAAGTAGGCTTAAACATAAATCAAGTCCAACTAAAGCAAAGTCAGCCTTTCCCGAAATTTAAAGATATCCGTGTGCACATTCCTATTGACAAAAACGTAAAGCCCGTAGCGCAGCCCTACAGAAGAGTGCCAATACCAGTTGAGGAAAATATTAATAAAAAAATCAAAGAGTTATTAGATTTGGATATCATAGAAGAAGTCCATGGACCGTCACAGTGGATATCACCTGTTGTTCCCATACTAAAAGATACTGGAGAAGTGAGGTTATGCGTAGACTTGAGGCGCGCTAATACAGCTATACTTAGAGAGAATCATCCATTACCTTGCATGGAGCACTTACTACCTAAAATAAGAAAAGCTAAATACTTCTCAAAGCTTGACATAAAAAACGCTTTCCATCAAGTGGAACTCCACCCCGATTCCAGGAGTTTGACAACGTTTATATCAGCAAGTGGCCTTTACAGGTATAAAAGATTAATGTTTGGCATTTCATGTGCACCGGAACTGTTCCAAAAAATCTTAGAACAAATGTTAATTAAATGTGAAGGGGTAATTAATTTTATAGATGATATTTTGATCCACGGTAGTGATGAAGAGGAGCATGATGTCCGATTATCAAAAGTGCTACAAACCTTAGAAGGAAACAATGTCCTACTGAATAAGGATAAATGTATATTCAAAAAAGAAAGAGTACAATTCTTGGGCCACGAATTGTCACATGAGGGAGTTAAACCATTATCTAAGTACATTAAAAGTATTTCAGAGTTTGAAGCACCAACCATACTAGAGGATTTGCAAAGTTTTCTTGGGTTGGTGAATTACCTCAACAAATGGATTCCTAACATGGCGACATTAACAGAACCACTCAAAGAAATTTTAAGGAAAAAACTAGGTAAAAAAGCCAATATAAATGATTACTGGACAGTTAGACAGCAAAATGCATTTGAGAATTTGAAGAGAGCTATGAATAATATTGGAACCTTGGGGTACTATGACGTTAATGACAAAACCCAAGTAATAGCGGATGCGAGTCCTGTTGGACTTGGAGCAGTGCTTGTGCAGATAGACAAAAAAGGACCTAGGATCATAGCATATGGGAATCGGACATTGACACAGTGTGAAAGAAAGTACAGCCAAACAGAAAAAGAAGCCCTCGCGCTTGTCTGGGCAGTAGAGCATTTTAACACGTTTCTGTTCGCTAAAGAATTTGATTTAATAACAGACCATAAACCGTTGGAGTTTATATTCAGTCCCAAATCCAAACCTTGCGCTAGAATCGAAAGATGGGTTTTAAGATTACAAGTTTATAAATATAATGTAAGATATAGACCTGGCAAGACTAACATCGCCGACCCTTTATCAAGATTATGCAAAAATTCATATAACTTTCCACAAAGCAAAGATTATGTCCATCAAATAGTACATTTAGCGAAACCTTGTGCTATTTCATTGACTGATATTATGACACACTCAGAAAGAGATTTAGAAATAATCAAAGTAAAAAAAGGTATATACGGCAACCAGTGGGACGAATCAGTAAAACAATATAAAATATTTGAAGAGGAACTATGTTTTTACGAAAACATCCTTTTAAGAGGCAATAAAATTGTTATTCCTCAAGAACTCCGGAAACAGGTATTAGAAGCTGCCCACGAAGGCCATCCAGGAATCGTCGCTATGAAGGGCCGGCTTAGATGCAAAGTTTGGTGGCCGAGGATTGATAAGGACGTTGAAAACATAGTGAAAGGATGTAAAGGCTGTACTCTTGTTAGCTTGCCAAATCCTCCGGCAATGATGAAACGTCGCGAGCTACCTATAGAACCGTGGAGAGATGTGGCAATGGATCTTTTGGGTCCATTACCTAACAATGACTACCTTTTAGTAGTAATAGATTACTACGGCCGATACAAAGAAGTGAAACCAACTCGGACAATTACTAGCTCTCAGATAATCAAGATTCTAATGGAGATGTTTAGTAGACTTGGCTATCCAGAATCTATAACTGCTGACAATGGACGGCAGTTTGTCAGCGAAGAATTCAAAGAATTCTGTCGCGAATGTAATATAAGACTTTTCAATACCGTTCCTTACTGGCCACAGATGAATGGAGAAGTGGAACGTCAAAACCGAGATATTTTAAAGCGCCTGAAGATAAGTCACACAGAAAAGAAAGACATGAAGGAAGCCTTATATGAATATTTAATTATGTACAATTCGACCCCTCATTCGGTTACAGGAAAGACACCATCGGAACTCTTTTTTAGAAGACTAAATAAAGATAAAATTCCGATGCTGCGAGATATTGAAAGTAGAGGAGAAGATTCAGAAGTAAGAGACAGAGATAAAATACAAAAAGAAAAAGGAAAGGAATATGGAGACAGGAAACGACGAGCTCAGAGCCCAGGATTAATAGGAGGAGATAAGGTATATGTGAGGGAAATGGAAAAAAGGAATAAACTTTGCACGAATTTTAGTCCTGCACCACATGTTGTTGAAAAAGCAAACGGCGGAGATATTATAGTAAGGAATGAAGAGACTGGACAAACTTTACGCAGGAATATTGTACACTTGAAGAAAGTTGGAGGCGTATGGGAGTCTGTTGCAGATGGCGGCGAATCTGACCTAAACGGAAACACTGACGGGGAAACAAATGATAAGCCTTTGTAATAAATGATTGATGTAATTGCTAGTTGATTAAATAACTTAAAATTAGAAATAACATTTTATTTTCACAAGGAAGGGATGTAGTGTTTGTATCTAGATACTAGATATAATACGCTGTCTCACGCACACAAGTAATGAGCCGTCATCTGTCAGTGTCAACTATGTCAATGAGTGACACTGACATTTTGGTTATGTCAAGCGATAACGGGGAGTCGTGTAAAAAGGCTAGACAGTGGTGGACGCGCTAAGAGGACAGGCTTGGTGTGACGGTGAGCCGGTGAACAGTTCTTATTACCCTATACTACCCGTAACGACAAGCTTACAGTCCTTTCCAGATCTTTTATGCTATCAAACTTGTTGCCTCTTAGAGATAAACTTTGCTATGATTAAATCACGCAATAACTTAAGCACTGGTTTATTTATTCTATTAATATCTCTTTTATCATTCAATGAGCTCATTAGCACTTACGACTATTGATCTAATTAGCTTAAGACTATACAAACTACTCAGTTTATTATCATTTAGTTAACTCATTAGAAGAGAGACGGATAAATACTGAAAGAGGGGACGTCCACTGATGGCCACGGCGAGATGGGTCGATGTATAACCAGAGCTGATTAGCCCAGATGATTTTATAAATGAACTTATAAACAAGAGGAAAAACTTATACTATTATTGTAGCATACTAGCTCTGCTGTCCGGCGGACTTCGTACCGCTTTGACAGTTTCCATGACAACAAAACAAACAAATCATTCGTCCGCTTAAAAACACCCGTATCCCATGATGGTCCCCTATAGCAGCGCCACCTACTGGGTCCAATTGTAAATCTAAACCATTCTCGAATCCACTTGAACACACACAGAAAATTTCACCCATATCGGTCCAGCCGTTTAGATATTGAGATTGTTTTTGAGAGAATTTGCCGATTGCCTCAGACGGCATTTTCAGCTTCACCGGGCTTGTTTGGGGGCAGCGAGACACTTAAAGGGGACCCTTTAAGTTTCTTGCTGCCGTGTGAAACCAATCACCTTCGAAAGTTTTCTAGAGGGAACGGCATCACGCACTAGTATGTGTTCCCGTGCCCTACTAGATTCTCCGAGGGGTTCGAATCGGATCGGGGAGAAGAACAACCCGAGGGCGCCTCTAAAGGTCCGGACCTCGGTTCGGGTTGACCGGGCCGTGGTGGTGGGGAGAAGCGGCCAGGTACATGTCTGTACCTGGTATAGAGCGCGTGTGAACCAGCTCGTCGTACCCTTGTTCTACGAGTACGGTGTCTTGGGCCTAAACTAATGTGCATGTTTAGTGTATTCTGTAAATGCAACCGCAACCGCCTCTGTGGTCTAGTGGTTATGACCACCGGTTAAGACCCAGAGGTCCCGGGTTCGATTCCCAGTGGGGGGTAACTTGTTTGTCCGCCTCGCTAGCTACCACCATCTTATCTAAATATGTTGCCATAACATCAATGTTTGTAGCATTGTTGTGTTCCGGCAGCTAGAGATAAGATAGCCAGTGCCTCACTAGTTGAGGAGGATGAGGTTGGTTGTGGTGAAGTGCGCTTCCATTATTGGCCTTATCATCACTTAACATCAGGTGAGATCAAGGCACTGTGCTTACCCGTTAAACATTTAAAAAAAATGTGTAGTGGCATTTAGAGGATCGGATATATATTGAGACATGCTACAATAATGTTATATGACAATTGATAGTGTCAGCAAATCCAAAATGAAATTACAAATATGCCAGCTACAAGCTCGGCTGCCCCATTTCAAAACCTAGTAAGGACCTAAAAGCAAATTTTACAGGAGAGCGTATAAACGTAAAATAGGTTAGCCTTCGAAAAATATTTATCTTGGGTAAGAAAAAATCTTTCGGTTGTATAATATATAAAATACGAAACATGAAATGTTATTGATGTTATTGATTTATGTGTATATTACATATTTTATTTTATATTATTTTTATTTTTTATTTTTTATTTTATATATTATATATATTTGATTCAATATCTATGTTTATATCTTAGATATCAATGCTGGTGTTTTTGTATTGTGTAGGTACTTACAATATTTGGAAGATTAATGCAAAAACCTCTTTTTACAAAAAATGTTCCTTGCTAGGTTTTGAAATGGGGCAGCCGAGCTTTTGACTATACAAAGAGGCAATGAAGCTTGCTGGTACTCTGCCTGATAGGGAGATCTGGGGCAACTCTTTTATAGTTTTTACTAAGTTCGAAATATAATCGTTTTGGTCACCCATCCATTGACCTACCATTGCGAAAGTTACTTAACATGCAAGATCACAACCAGAACGGACGAACCGCTCCTACTTCTACAAGCTCTTATGAGATGCTTTACTTTTGGAAACACAAAACAAACTGGTATTTTTTGTATAAAATTAATGTGTATGCCTAGAGAAGTTTAACCGGTTTCGACCATATTAAATAACATTGTCAGGTGTGTGAAACCGGTAGTACTTATCTGCATTTAAGTATATGAACCATAGTTAATTGGAAATGTTCATAAAAGCCCTCTTCTCAGAGTCATTATTGAGATGGGCTATGGAACCCTACACTGCGCGTGACCCGACACGGACTTGGCCGGTTTTTCGATTATAAGTTACCTAGATGCATTATAGCCATAATGTAGTTACCATTAATATTCCGTAATGATAATGCTAATGTGAGAGATTTATTAAAAGGCATACCTATGTCAGTATTTAAAAAAAGTTTAGAACCGCCTATCGTTGTTGCATCAATGTTGGACACAGTTTTTGTCACCGAAAAATAATATTAGAATTTTACAGTATGACCGCGGAAAGCAGATGGTCTGCTTAACATGTAATTACTAAGTTATTTATATTTCCAACGACTATTTCAACGCAGTGCAGATACTTGATTCTGCTTTTTAAAAACGATTTTTTCTAAACCATAGTCTAAATGTTCAAATGAGATCACAACTAATGCCCTGTATTGTTGTTTAAATAAATAATATTGTTATCTTATTTTAGCATTAAACTAAGTAGTTTTTGGTAAAGATAAAGGTAAAGATACTTTATTTGTTTGCACATGTGTAAAAAAAAGATATTATAATTTAGTGGTTTTAGTTGGTACTAGTGTAATTACACTGTATATAATTAGCAATTAATATTAGGTGCTCAGCAACGAGTTTACCACGGTTTTACAATACACTTTAGTATTTTCTTACCTTTCTCTCAAAGAGGAGTTTAAAGTTCTTCCTACCAAACGTCGATTCGATCAATGATAGAAATGTCAATGGTTATATCAGAAAAATACATTTTGGTCAATTGTTCGTTCGATCAGTAATAGAAAGGCCAAATGTTTTGTCGATCTTATGTTAAACGGCGAAATGAATTTCGATATCCCGTGGTAACCTCCTCGGCATCAAGTTTGCCCAAGCATTAAAAAAAAGTAAAAAGATATTTGTTATATTACTTATAACCCACCAATCCGCATTGGGCCTTGGTGGTGGTCAATAGCGTGATCTCCCGTGCTATTGTTAATGTGGGGAAGCTTGAACTACCATGCCATGTCGATTAATACAATAATTTAATATCGTGACCTAACAACTTCGATCGAGTAGGTAAGTATATTAACAAGCTTAATTAACAATTAAAATTGTTATTCAATTATATAGTAATAACTACGGAGATCACATAGTCTTACTCATTTTACAAGTAAATTGATAGTAACAGCATTGATTAGATATCGGATTAATCATGTGGAAATGTTTCAATACAATGATTATTATAACAACTTCAATGTAAGGTAAGTAAGTAGACATCGGTTGGTCTAAAATGGCCACTTTCAGGAATTCTAATTAAACATTAATTTTTGTGAAGGTCGCGGGAAGCTCCTGGGTGCGAGCAGCACAAAACCGGTCGTTGTGGAGATCCTTGGGGGAGGCCTTTGTCCAGCAGTGGACGTCTTTTGGCTGAGATGACGATGATGATAATGATGATTTCTTTTGTAAAATAATAAATAATTTGACCAAGTTCCTCACTTCTTTATAAACACAACTTACGATGCCTAAAATTTTAACTTTAAAAAATACTTTGACACAAGTTCATTTTGAATAATAACAATATTTTGATTTTGATTGACAATGGAAAACGTTGCTCAAAATAAACTTTTATGATTATGTTTCTGCTGTTTGATATTCTGTTTGAGATTTAAAATATATTTATTTCAAAGATTTGTAAAGCTTTCCATCGAATATATAATTTATAAAAAAGTACGATTTAAAAGAACCAAAACAATGCATACTTAGCAGTAGGTACCGCCACAGTTATAAACATCATAAGACAATAATGAGTTACAATTCAAAAAAGGAGTTTACCTATGACGCTCGGGTGTTGCAGCAAAAACTCCTGTTTGGCCCTAATGACGTCGAGCCTGATCTGGTTCTCCATCGGTGCCTCGAGGGCTGAGAAGACCAGCGCTCCCGAAACCAGATACACCACGTAGAAGACGATGTACATGACCAGCAGACAAGTGAATCTGGCCTTCCCGAAGAACTTCGACGTAGCGAAAAGAGGTTGAAACGGTGGATTCTCCTCCTCGTACAATATTTCCCTTTCTATACGCATTTTCTTGGGGTACGGAAACAACTGACTGTGCACCGTCATGTCATCATTGCTCCTCGTTGAGCTCATACTCCCGTAGGACTGGATCCTTGGATACTTCGCCTTCTCCATTTTCACAACAACGAAAAAAAGTAAAAAGTCAGATTTCTGTAAAACTTTGCCCGATTGAATTCCAAATTCGAATTTACACAACGCGCGAAACGTACACAATATTTTCTTCTAACGGCACGGCTTGATTTCGTATCCACAAAAAACGTTCCAGAACACAAACCGACAATCCCGGAACACGGGCGGTGTCGGTCAACTGTACTTGTAAAACCTCTTCGGGTGATTGGGTTCGAAGAACAACGCAAATATCTCTGTCACTTTAGTATCACGACGGCATTTTTCCAGTTTAAGAATCACCATTTTGATACATTTTAGTTGAGCTGGCTGCGTTTTAGAAATTTAATATGGCGTTTGCCTTAGGTGCGCTTGAGTGGACGAGCGGGTCGGGCAGTGACCGTTAATCGACTGGAGAGCGGAGGGCTCGCTCGGCAGATAAAAGGCGATGTTATCTATTTGTCAAGTAGTCCGTCGGTATCTGTTAAATTACCACGAGGTACAGGCGGCAACGACTACCCAGAACACTTTAGTACTTTGTCAAAGTAACTTTCGAACTTTAATTGGTAACGGGCGCTTGTCAGTTTCAAGTAAAGTTATTATGACACGGTACATTAGATCTACTATTGATATATGTGGTCGTTATATACATTTGTAACGATGTCGTTACCTAATTTAAACACGTTACGCTATCTTATCTTGTTTTTTGTTTACATCTACTGGTAATTATATTTAAAGACATTTTTAAAAATGATAAGGTTCGTTAAGCGTTCGTTAATCGTAAAATAATAATGAGGTTTTTTTTATTCTGACAAATAAAGGCATTACAGCAATTAGTAAAAACAGTTAAAAACACAAAAAAATTGAGACATTTTTGAGTACATGAACCATACAGCAATAAAATGGTGGGTATATATAATGAATGGTATACATGTTGAGATTTTACTATTTATTTTAAAGTGCTAATTGCTGCACTGAAGCTGAATTAATTTTTTATAAAATACAGTAAAAAAATTAAATGCCTACTCGACCCAGCCAGGAAACGAACCTGGGTCTTCCGCAATCCGGGCGGCACTGACCATTATGCTACCGGGAAGGCTGACATAAGCACTGAATTTTTTCACTGCTTTTTGGTTACTTTTTTTTTACTGCTTTTTAGTGGCAGAGTGCCATCTATCCAACGGTTATTGCAACCGATCGGCTATGCAGATTCATATTTACAGATGAAATACCAAAATTTTGATAACACAACGATTTAACTAAACTAAACAACCACTGCACCGCACTGGGCCAGCGTGCTGGTTTATGGCCCGTTCTCCCTATTCATCCATAGGGAAGGCTCGTGCCCCAGCAGTGGGGACATAAAAATGAGCTGATGATGATAATAGTGGTTAGATTCGTGTTCGCGCCAGAAACGCGACGGTGCACTCATCCTAATCAAAGTTACGCCACTCCGCCGTTGGCGGAGCTGTGTGTGCTGACGAACCGCGAAAACTTCACTTCGCTGCATAGACGTGCAGCGGCCTTCATTCCGCCCATTGAGTTCTCACCGAGCGCCCCGCCCGTGACGTCGCGACATACCATCAGCTCTCCGCTTCAGAACCTTCGAGAACTATCTCGTGAATAGCTTACCGGCCGGTACACCCCTTCATAAGTCGCGTGTGTGTGTGTGCGCGCGTAATAAGCGATTTCTACCAGCATCAGCTCATCTCCGTGACGGTCGTGACGTGACCACGCCGTCAAAGTTAGCTCGCTGGGTAAGTCAGCTGTAACGACTGCCTTCCCGGCAGCCGATACAATCGTTCCGAGTAAATACGATGTCTATTGTATATACATAACCCCTCGTTAAGTAAAACAAGTACGAGTACATAACTGTCGGTCGTAGCGTAGTAGGTACAAAATAAGGGTCTCCTGCGGCGTAGGTAAGCTTCATATAAACGCAAAAGCTGCGCTCGGACTGTTCCGACCAGCCTCCCTAGACAAGTGGCTTATGCCTAATAAAATAGAAATTAATTATAATAATTATAAACAACGACAAAAACAAGATAATAATTAAACTTACAAAAAACTATAAACTAAAACTACTACTTACTAACTATAAATAAAAAATTTGCCCCAAATCGTCCCCATCAGGTAGAGTGCCCAGTAAGCTAGCAGCATTGCCACGTTGGATAGCAATGCTTATACGCTGGCCCAAGTAGCTGCTAGCTCTGGAGTCCCGGGTAGTTTCTACTAATTTTATAGAAATACTTCTAAAGAGTTTGTGAGCACCCGGGCCCATGGACCTAAAGTCTCTACCCCAAACGGCTCAAATATGAGATCCCCAGACAGTGTATGGGATTGCAAAGCTGTACGGGATTGACATAAACGTCATTTATACGTATCGTTGACTTATGTCAATCCCGTACTATAAACACTATGATTATATACATATAACTTTACGCACATATTGTTGCGAACAAATTATAAATTGAAAAAAGACAAAGTGTTGAAAACAATTCCACGAGCGGGATTCGGACTCGCACATTTACAAATATTTGTAAAAATATTAAGATCGGATGTTGATGACGTAGTTGTCGACATTGAATAGGGCTCCTTTGGCTTACAGAGTAAGAGTAGATAGTGTTGATTAATTTCGGCAAGTTGGATTGAGCCACGATAGCATAGTTGGCAGTGCACCTGAGCCGGCATATCATGGGGTGCGGGTTCGAAACCCGCTCGTGGAATTTTTCAACACTTTGTCTTTTTTCAATTTATAAACATTCAATTTCATTTCTATTGTATTAGCGTTATGCCACTTGTCTAGGAGGGCTGTTCCGATATTCCTTGTCCGTTCCGTTGCTTGAACGCGGTAGGCTTTAGTGAGGAACCTCCTGACAATACGTGCCGTGTCAAGGAGTACTGCATTTTGTATCTGACCTTTGACCCAACCTTTCAGCGACAGCCTCTCTAGGTGTTGATCGAGGCTCTTGGCTAAAAGACCGTTTGCCGAAACGACTATCGGTACAATAATGGTTGAATCCACATCCCACATGGCGGTAACCTCATGAGCCAAGTCAAGGTACTTACTGAGCTTATCCTTCTCGGCTTTCACGAGGTTCTCATCATGAGGTATCATCAACCGGTATTGCCCGGCGCTGGGATCGGTCGACTACCACGATGACAGGCTTATTGGCGACAATAGCCCTGTCCGTAATGATAAAGTGATCCCAGTAGAACGTTGCATGACCATTTTCGAGTACTGGCGCAGGTGCGTACTTATAGTACGGCACCTCTGATTCAACAAGGCCATATCCAAGAGCAAGTTGCTGGTGAATTATTCTGGCTACTTGGTTGTGTCTGTGCAAATACTCTCCGTTAGCAAGATGAGAACAACCAGAAATAATATGTCGGAGTGATTCACCTGGACGGCGTAAACCCCCACGCGGGCGGGCCCAGTGCGGATTGGTGATTGTTAACGATTGATCGACGACGAGGAGCTCGAGATGATAAAGTTTTGGTCACCCATCCGATGATAGGCCTTTGAGAAAGTTGCTTGAACTTAGCAACCGCAGATCGGGCGCGTTAACCACTGCGCCATCGAGCTCCTCAATTTATATTATAGTTATGATAAAATAATTTATTTATATTCATGTATTTTTTTAAACGTTGCTTACGTTAAAACGTTATAATTCTCGTGTAAGCTCATTCGAGCTACGTTCGTTTTACGAGCTATTAAAAAGGCACAGTACTCCATTTCTAAATTTTACGGCAATATTAACTTTTAACGCGCTCATTACACGAAGTAAGTAATTAGCACTAATTAATAACGTGATAGGTTTCCGTGTTTTTCATTAGGTACTTAAGTAATTAAATACCCACAAGAAGGTAGGTATGCGTTGTTTGTAAGTTAGTTTAGATTTCTATCACGTACGAACAAAAACGCATCAACGGGTTGTTAACGACTGCTAATACAGCCGGGACCAACGGCTTTACGTGCCTTCCGAAGCACGGAGAAGCTCGAGATGATAAAATTTTGGTCACCCATGCGTAACTGGCCTTGGCGAAAGTTGCTTAATCTCTCACGAGCTCCTCAAGAAAAGAGTAAGTATAAGAAAGTGTAATGAGAGACTTTATACCAATTGAAATTCAAAATTCAAAATTCAAAATCATTTATTCAGTTTAAGCTACAAATAGCTCTTGTGTATGTCACTATGCAATCGGTTCGTAAGTCTACTCTGGGCGGGAGACCTTGTAAACAGAAGAACCGGCAAGAAACTCAGCAAGTGTCCAGCTCTTTTCTCCCTTACAGCGTCAAAAATATTGGAAAATGCCCTATCTTATCAGGACTCTTCCATTACAAATAAACACAAAAAATATAGAAGACAACCAAACACTACAGTACTCTCGTAAAAGTCAAAGTCAAACTATAGTGAATAATACTAAAAATAAGATAAGTATGCTTGAGCAGACCAGCCTCCACAGGCGGCACCCGTTCACGAGTATGGCATATGAATCAGCCATCGCTTCGCTCAACCATATTTTAGGAAACGTAACGACCAGACGCCCACGCCACCACTGCAGAGACAATAAAGAGAGCATGACACACTCAAGATACTTGAAATAAAAAACTTAATTCAAGTATCTTGAGTGTGATCTATTTAACGCAACGCTGTTTGTTATCTGTACGACACTGCTGATAAAGTCTATCATATCAGTATAAACACTATATAAATTAATTTTATTATATTGATACAAATAGAGTATAATTTTTTATTTTTATTTTAACCAGGCTGTTTTATCATCTAAATATTCTTTGACTGGCGTTATACTCGTAGATTCTTATAAATAAAGAGATCATTTTAAATATAAATTTCTAGCTTTTGTTCGCGGCTTGGCTCACGTGGGCTACACGAGTAACATGTCACGTTATTTCAACATTAAGATTTTAATTTTTTATCAATTAGTAAAAAGTTTCTAACGCAAAACAACGTAATAGATCACTCTGTATAAGTAATTTTGGTCCGTTTTGGAGCCTCCTGTACAAATTGTCATGCCCTACTTTAGGGATAACTTTCCAAAAATCCTGAAACTCAACATAATTTCTAACCAGGCCTAATACCGGACCTAATTTAAGGAATAACAGATTTCTATACAAACTTTCCACACTTATTTCACCTCTTTAAGGGTGGTTTTTCGAAAAATGGAAAAACACGTCATTCTTTACTGTTATTGAAAAATCCATATATCGAATCAATTATTCATTTTTATAGTTATTACTTTAAAAAGAACAAACTACCAAAAAAATATTTTTCCCTTTTTTACTCCTGTAAAGGAACATAAACAAAATTCCTGATATACGTCATTCTTTATTTCTTTTCATAAACCCAAATACCAATTTTCATGTACTTTACTTCAAAACTGACGGACTTTCAACTTTCAACCCCTATTTGACCCCTTAGTGTACGATTTCCGTAATTTTTTTTTTAGTGGCTGGTTACGTCACTTAATTAACCTACAATCCAAATTCTATCTACTTAGCTTCAGCGGTTTCGGCTCGGCGATGATGACTTATTCAGGACAAGTCATTTGTATATAGATTGTCAAAATCCTTAATAACTCTTTTCGTAAATTGACGTAAAAACTGTCTGAAATTGAAGGCAAGTTCAGTGGCAACCCAGAGAGCTATAATAAGCCACTTATGTCTTATGACTTCATTCCGGGACAAGTAAAAAGTTGCTTTTTACTTGAGATTGAGTAATTGTACTTAATGTATTGTTGATAGTAAACTGCGTTTTAAAAATGAGCGTTAGTATATTAAAAAAATATACACCACAATGTTATGGTTTATTATGTTTATGACTTAAATATTCCCACTGCTGGGCAAACGTTAATTGGCTAGTATTCACTCAAATACCTAAGTGCCATGTTAAGGCAGATATGCTTTTTTTTATTTATTAAAACTATAGTAGGCACTCATACTTTTTGATTTCAAATAATGCTCTATGCGTTTTAATTCCCACTGATACTTTGGACATTGGGTCTATAAGAGAAAACTAGCAAATACACTCCACGATGCCTCCAAAAATTATATCGACCCTTGCGCCAAATACCTTGCATATCGTAGGTATATTCTAAATGATGTGTTATTGCATTTTAATGCGCGTAAATATATCTTCGCATCCGTCATGAGTGCTGAAACGTGTTCGTTAACAAAATGACAACATGACGTATGCCGCACTCTCTTCCTAAATGACGCATTTCGCTTCGGGTCGCGCCTCTTGCATCGACACCCTTCTAATTGGCTAATAACATCAGTGCGCAATTATGAACGTTCATATCATCAGCTCGTATCTCGGCAACACGTAATATACGATAATGATTAACGCTGTTTTGATATGTTAGCAGATATACGTCTTAGACTCGAATATGTAAGCTTGTTGTTGTTGCAACGGTTGCTTTTTTCGGTAATAACCTCCTGAGTTTCTTGCCAGCTTTTCTCGGCCGAAGGCTCTCCCAAGATCCGAACTGGTGGTAGATTAAGTAGTTAAGTTTAAACAAAATTTTATTTTATTGTAGAATTCGATGACGCAGCGACTTGTGCTTGTGCGTTCGGGTAACGATCATGTAAGTCACCGGACAAATGACTATATTAAAATATCAACAGCTTCTCTGTGTAAAGCAACAGACTCTCTGTTTTTAAGTAGCACGTGCAACCTTTTAGTATTTATTTATTTATTTATTTATTCAACAATGTTTCAACAGCATTGAACTTAACACAAGGTACAGATGATGTTACTTAAACATAAGCCAATTATAGAAACATATAATGCTACTAAAAAATGTTGACATAATTAATGAACGCGGGTGGGTAGTCTAAAAAGAAAAATAGGTAAGTAGATGAAATTTTGTCGAATGATAACTTACAGAATAGGTGTGAATCTGATCGTGTTGTGTCAATGTGTATAAGTGCGTGTGAGTGTAATATTGTGGTTGGTTTACATGGATGCTCGAATTGATGATGACCGTTGGTTATTAATAGTTATTAGTTGTAAGATGTAATTGATATAATTAGTAGTTGTAAGATGTCAGTCGTCAATCGTATCAGCGCAGAAAATTGGGTTGGCGACTGGCTAGTCAATAGAAATAGTTATTTGTTATACAAGAGTGCAAAGTTGTTTTTTAACCGCGTGCTCAATTTTGATGACCGAGCAAGCGAAGGATTCTAAAATTGAATCACGAGCGCAGCGAGTGATTTAAAAATTAGAATCCTGAGCGTTAGCGAGGGAATCAAAAGAGCACCAGGTGAAAAATCTTTGCACTCGAGTGCAACACCTAACTTTTCATCCCACCTCAGCGAGGAAATGACTAAATGCAAAAAACATTTACAATCACAAGATACTTTTATTTCAGTTTAGGTATTAACTACTACATTATGAAAGGTAAGTATTACAGAATAATCTTTAAATTATAACAAACAATACTTAGGTATAATTAAGAAAAATTTAAAGTAACGTTGCTACAGTTACTAAGTGTAATATTTTTGTTAGGTACTGTAATGTTGGTGTTAGTAACTTGTGTACTGTAACACCCCGCTGGGTCGTTACTTAAGGAACGGGGAGTTGTATCGAATAATAATGCTTTATAGCTTTAAATATTTATATTACTTTCAACATGAAATAATAACAATCAATTCGTCGTCGCGACCCATCACCGAGTCCGCGATGTTCTTTTTTCTCTTCTACTATATTTTAATGCAGGCCACGGTGGCTGCCAGTAAATATGCCCGAGCAAGGAGTCTCGGTTGCTACAGTACTGATAAATTGGGCACCATGGAGGTAGAAGCAAATAGGTTTAATGATGTTTTGAATTCACAAACTTAGTGCACACGATGTTCTAAATTCAATTTACTTTATCCTCTAGGGGATAAAAACGGCTTTTGCACTCAGATATCGAAGAGCAAAAATACTCTTTCCGAGATGGTGGGATGAAAAACGTTTTTAATAGAAATTGTATGGAAATATAAACTATGACGTCTCCTCAAATGAGTGTTTTTTTTTGTTTAGTTGATGGCTTCGTGCGATTAAACCTTTTCTTACAAGTATTTAAATAAATAAACAATATTTCATGTTTCCTTTCTGTACAAGCGATGATAAATGATAATATAAATGAAAAGTGAGAAATGATATACACCCAACCCCTTGAGTATCTCAGTAAAGATGTGGGGCTTTACTAAGATCTCACGCGGACTTCTTGAGAGAATTTGA
This sequence comes from Eudonia mercurella, assembly GCA_963082485.1. Taxonomy (NCBI): domain Eukaryota; kingdom Metazoa; phylum Arthropoda; class Insecta; order Lepidoptera; family Crambidae; genus Eudonia; species Eudonia mercurella. Next base: position 17,182,683 of record OY720034.1, read on the forward strand.
AAAGTGACGTTGCACTGTTTTGTTTCATTTGCCAACACTCATGCACGCTCACGAACACAATCCACCATTATTTCACATTAATACTTGACATAACACAAATTTTAGAAAATAAAACAAAACCGGAGACATATGACTCTTCATATTCCCGCCAAGCTAATTGAGTGTTTATTAATAACTTTTCAGGTTACAGAAATTCATGCTTCAATTCAGTCAAATTAAAAATATGTTAAAGGCAATGGCAGCTATGTTGCCACCAAATATTGAACTTTATGTACTTGAAATAAGATTGAAAAGCAATGAAAAATTACAACTGTATTGCCCGTGAAAGGGTAAAACTTTTACGTGATTTCATTTATACGTTTAATGTTCTGGAATTAATAATTGTTATTGCCAACAACCCTATAGTGGTGGGTCATTATAGCCCGATCTGTGAGGTCCTTTCAGAGTCCCATAGAAACTTCTAAGTTCCAACCTTTTTACACCAATAAATGTTATCTACTGAGCTCTCGACGCGTTCACCGGCTGATGTTGAGAAATGAAATGAAATGAAATATATTTATTAGAACACAGTATAAACTTAGTTAAGCTATAATTAAAAAGTAAAGTAAGAGTAGAAAGTATAAAGATGAGCTACAAAGAGGTTGCACTAACCTGAGATGCAGGGGTGGTCCCTCAAGAAGTCCATCTTGAGTCTCGCCAGGTGCTTCCCTGTCTCCACCTCCAGTGGACCCTCGATTGCTTGGAACACCATCGCACCTGCCGACAACATTATTTTTTTTTAATTTATTTAACACACCACCAAGTCAAGTCAATACATTTTATTCATCATAAGCCTTCACAGCACCTATTGACGTCAACACTATAAATCAAAAAACTAAACAATTACTTTAGACCAAACTAAGAATCATTCACCACCAGTTCGGATTTTAAGAGAGATCACCATGTGACCGACAAACAATTGAATTTCTACTATGTCTGGGATTTGTGTTAGCCGTGTTATGTATAAGTATTTAGCCTTCATCACACCTGATGTTGAGTAATGATAAGGCAGTAGGTTGAATCGCTTTTCAGCTGGAATCCTCAACTACTGAGGCACTGGCTTCATCTTATCTCTAACTGTAGGAACCCGGGAACACCACAATGCTACAAGCATTGATGTTAAGGCGATATATTGAAATACAATATTAAACTAGTCAGGCGGACTTAAAACAAGCCCTACCACCTAATAAACAGTAATACATCGATGTATCCTCCGCTGGAAACGAACCCGGAACCTTTGGATTTGAGACTGGTGGTGTTTACTAAGCATTAAATATAGTACCTGGATGATCGAGCTTTGCTCGGTATTTTTTTACGGACAAAACGACGTTTTCTAACAATGAAACCTTGCTAGATCGACTTACCGCCCCCGAAACCCCCTGTATACTAAATTTCATGAAATGAAATGAAATGAAAATCGTTGGAGCTGTTTCCGAGATTCAGATTATATATATACCTACATATATACAAGAATTGCTCGTTTAAAGGTATTAGATGTAACGTTTATCAATTACATAATATTATAAGTATTCAAATCAAATCAAAATCAAAATCCAAAATAATTATTAACGTTCAAATATCATTTTACAACAGCAGGGGACCAGAGTGTCCTTTTGAGCATAATATAATACAAAAATACTTGTTTCAGAAGGCTCTGCTCTTCATATAACATAATTTGTAATATTTGACTGTGAAATTATTATTATTATTGAAATATGATTGATATATGAAATTCTTTATTACATAACTGTGTACAATATGTATACTTTCATGTGTTACTGTTTTATTTACAACTTTATTAATAGGTAGGTACTGTCAGAAAAGATTGTACTTATTACTTAAAAAGAATTAATTAATTTGGTATAAGATTCGTGTCGTGTATAACAGAAATAAGTCGAGCTGAGATAGAAATGGCTTACATTGGCTTCGGCGTGCGAAACATCAGTGCCTTCGCTCCTTTCATCTTTAATGCAATAATATGTATGTAATATCATATTACGCTACTGTACAACATCAAAGTATCTGGCTTTCGAAATAAGGAGCTAATAAATGCATTGGCTCAAATACACAAGATACGTGGTACGAAGCCACGGTTCTAGGCAATGCCTAGTTAAATAGAAAGAATAAGAAAAAATATGTGAAATAAAGTGCGCTACAAACTCTTTGAAAAAATTACAAGAAGGCTAGGGCTGTTGAATAGAAACTAAAAATAGGCAAGGATATTAATAACATACTCCTAATTTTAATACCTTGCTATTGCGTGAACGACAGAAAACAATATTGATTTTTATCAGCACTAAATAAATACTTGAGTGTTAATAATAGACGAGACGAGAGATAGGGTGGAACCGAAATAGAAAGGGGATAAAATTATATTTTGCTGTTATTTTTAATCTGTTTAGTATCATAAAAGCCTTTCAAAGTGCTTTTTCTTTTGAAGATCCAGTGAAATATCAGGGCATAAAGGCATAAGAACTCATGTTTTAGAGTCGTCAACACGCGTTTGATACCCTTGGTGCTGCAAGCGTCCAGCGTCATGCGCTGCAGTGGCTCAGTAAAAGAAAAGGAAGTCAAAAGACATTGCTGGGTCCACCATCTTAATTTTTTTTTATTGAAAAGATATTGCTGTTGCCCGCTGATGGCTTTTACAGCGTAGCCGGACTTTTAAGGGTTCCTCAAGGCGTACTGATCGAACTTCCTCTGAAGGTTTCTAGGGGCGATGGGTGGAGGATGTATAGCAGTTATAGCTATATTGGTAATTATGTGGTATAGCTCTATAATGTCAGGCTACTTGAGCAGGATATTTAAAATAGTTTTCGTGGCAACGTAAATTGTTATTGTTGTTCGTAGGATAAGTTGTGATGGGCTTGTGCTTGTGATTATGTAAAATATATACTCTTCCAGGAACACTATCACACTTCATCAGAATGGTGTTACGCAGTTTTTTTTTAAATATATTACGGGAGACTGCCTGCCTGTGGTGCCTTCATCTGACCTGAGTTAAGTGATGATAAGGCCAATGGTGGAAGCGCACTTCACCAACTTAAACCCTACCACCAACTAAACCGGGTACACAAACATGTACTCCCACTGGGAATCGACCCGGGACCTACTAGATTTTCCGAGGCATTCGGATCAAAAGTCTAGCTTACCCATGGTGAGGTAGAGTGCCATCGCCATCACCAGCATGAGCACTCGCAGCGCAGGAATGCTGCGAGCGTCGCTCACACAGCCAGGCATCACTAGCCGCATCGTGAAACACTTTACCTGTAAGAAAGAGAAGGAAACATTGTATTGACTAGTTTCTTTGAAAAATTTGTTCGTGAAGGTTTCTAAATGGGGTGTGCCGCGGTTTCCAGATGCACTTCGACCCATTCGCTATCACATCACCAGCATTATACGTCCTCGCTGCTGTGGCACGAGCCTTCCCTATGGATGGTTAGAGAGAACAGGTCATAAACCACCACGCGCGCCCATTGCGGATTGATTTCATTCGATATATTTCGTGCAAAAAAGGTGGTTAATGAGCATTCGTAAGTGATTGTCATAGCTACCGTTGTCAGAGGTTTGGGTGTCTAGTGTGCGTATAATTTGTCATTTGATCACGTGAAAGAAAACGAGATTTAACATGCGGCATTGAAACAGCGCCTCCTGGGAGAGTAAAAATATTGCCATAAAAAAATCATTTTCTTATGTAAACGTAATTGAATAAATCCGGATAGCAAACAAAACTTACACTTACTCACAGGCACTCTGATACAGGGCTTTGAATACCGTTAAAAATTGGTATCGATACTTCTGTCAGACGAAGATACCGGTAAGCTTGGCATCGTTACCTGGGTGGCATTTTACCGGTAAATTAACTATAGACTAAAGCGCAATATTTATCGAAAAAAGAAGCGATATTTTTCTAGATAACTTTACCCACATTACCGGTACCAAATTACCTTTGAAACAACGTTACTTACCAGTACTTATAGTTGGCATTTAGTAATGGTATCAATCAAATCAAAATATCAGTGGAGCTCGATGGCGCAGTGGTTAACGCGCCCGGTCTGCGAGTGTTGAGGTTAAGCAATTTTCGCAAAGGCCGGTCATCGGATGGGTGACCAAAAATTTATCATCTCGAGCTCCTCCGTGCTTCGGAAGGCACGTAAAGCCGTTGGTCCCGGCTGCATTAGCAGTCGTTAACAACCACCAATCCGCACTGGGCCCGCGTGGTGGTTCATGGCCCGTTCTCCCTTTCCATCCATAGGGAAGGCTCGTACCCCAGCAGTGGGGACATAAATGAGCTGATGATGATGATGATGATGAATGGTATCAAGCCCTGCTCTGATAGCTGAGTGCAAGTACTGTACTCCATTCGATCATATTAACGTAAACGATAATTAAAATAGCGTTGAAGCAGCGCTTTCTGGTGCTTTAACTCGATTGAAGAGTGAAGGTACTCGCACTGAGTATGCTGACGTCACGTGGCGGTTGACGTGACATCTGAGAGGAGCGAGGTCGCGCTTCGCTGGTCGCGACCCTCTACAGCTGTGCGTTTAATCGCTGTCGCTATTTACAACATGTTACATACTAAACACACACCCTGAAAGTTTGTTAAGAATGTCTACTGAATCGATTTAAATTTTTTTTGTCGATACTTTTTTCCTAATCAAATAAAAATTAATTAAATAAAGTCACTCCTTTGATATATAAACTAAAGAAAAACCAATATTCTTAGTTGAAGTTAGATTTACTTAGTTCAATAATAATGTTTTACAACTTTAATTAGTTATCATACATATATATTTTGCAAGAAAATTAAATAATATTACAAAAGTCTTTGACTATTTTTAACAATGTAACTTTGCGTTGTAAATGTTTTATAGACACATCGAAAACTTATAATTGGAGAAATTGTTGTTTGTTGTGATCAAAGAAAGATGAATATAGTTTAAGTTGCCCTTATTAGTTTTAACACAATATGTTTTACCTTTTGAATAGGGCAGACATAAAAGTTAAATATCGTGAAATTATCATATAATAAATAATGTTCTAAAGAGAACATAGTTACCTAGGTAACTAGGTAGACTACATCTAAAGACGTGCGGGGCAGCCTTGTAAAGCCGTTCTTAATAATAAATAACAATTGACAATAATAATAACCTTACAATCAGAACTTAACTTAAGAGTATATTTAATTTAATTTAAATGATTTCATCATCATCATCATCATCATCATATAAGTATATTTTAAAACGTTATCAATAAAAATTACATTAGTGAAAGATTACACATTCTACAATCTAACATAATATAATGAACTCATCAGTGTCTCCATTCCATATGTGAAAACGGGCGAGACACACTGTTTGAAGACTCTGCTTTTCAGGTGTTGTTTTGTCTAATTCTGCCATCGACTTATGCTGGCTGATAATCGAGGCCTAAAGTTATTTTTTGTAAAACATTGGCGGAACGAAACAGAAAAAATACTAACATTAAATTAAATTTAAGACAAATAGGGTATCATAGAATCAAGCGTAAACATGAGGCAAATGTTTTGCACACACTTATTAAAATATCTTCATTTCACAACATGTTTTTCAATATTTTATCGTTTGTAAATTCTATCATTCTAAAAATAAATTTAAAAAATATGAATACTTCTCGAAACAAAACTGCGCAATTCCGATAAGCAAGAAATAAAGAAAACCTTCGTTCAAAGCTTCGCTGCAATAACTCACTCGGGCGAAGCGAACCGAAGAAATACAATTTCAAACGATTGAATACCTACGACCTGTACCTAGGTATTTTCTTGCAAGAAGACCTACTATCTACCTACGATCTACAGAAACTATATAATTTTATTTATTTATATCTTACGGGTAAGAACTTGGCATTCACCTCACCTGATGTTAAGTGATGATAAGGACGAAGGTGGAAGCGGATTTCACCCGGACTCCTCAACTACTGAGGCACTGGCTATCTTATCTCTAGCTGCCGGAACACAACAATGCTACAACAATGTTATGGCGAAATATTTAAATAAGCTAATTTCTACCGCCAATCCGCACTGGGCCCGCGTGGTGGTTTATGGCCCGTTCTCCCTATCCATCCATAGGGAAGGCTCGTGCCCCAGTTGTGGGGACATAAAATGAGCTGATGATGATTTAAATAAGATGGTGGTCGCTACCCAGTCGGACGCCTGGCTAGCGACCACCAACCAAGCAAGCAACCACCACCAAACAAGCCCTACCACCAACTAAACCGAGTACACAAACATGTACCCCCCGATAGGAATCGAACCCGGGATCTCTGGGTCTAAACCGGTGATCTTAGCCACTAGATCACAAAGGCGGTTCTATTATTATATTAAAAGAGAAATTTACGTGCCGCTTTTCAAGCAAATTGCGCGCATGGAGTGTGAGATTTGGTTTATAAGGAGAAGAAGTGCCGAAATATAAAATTTATGTTCAATACGCGTTACATTACATTGTATAAACACTGTATATTTTGTGAACTACGGTCGAATTTCGACCACTGGGTGACCACTAGACATAAATATCACTATCTACAGACAGAATACCGTTATTCACATCTCAGAAGAATTACTAAAGCTAACTCAAATAAACTTATTTAATCGCAAAGAATAAAAAAATTAAATGGTCCTAAAGATATTTTTATCTGTAAAGAAAAAAACTGGGCGCGATTGTATCTAGAATATTTATTACACTAAAAGTTTGTAACTTTCTAACTTGTTTTTAAATGATATTATGAATAAATTGTACTTATATTGGTTGAGTAATGATACATTTAATAAGTACTGTACAACAAATAAAATTACCGTCGCTTACCGTTATGTGATTTAAAGCGGTAACCGAAAGCTTTAACCGCTCCTGTGGTCAAATGATCCACATCTCAGACCCAAAGATGTCCCGGTTTCGATCTCCAACGGGGATTTACATATTACTGTACTCGGCAGTTCGCTTCGTAGTTAGGCTAGTTTAAAGTTCGCCTGGCTGTTACTAAAAAAATATACATAGCCAGATCCTTAGTAGAAAACGGCTCCAGGTGAAGACCTTCGGTCTTATCGTCTCTTTTGTGCAATTAAATAATAATCATCATCATCATCTATCAGCAATTACTTTATATAACAGTTAAAACAATGCGAAGGGCTAACTTCGGCACACAAACACATCACTCCAGTCTGCCATAAAATTGAATTTAAATATTCCTTTCACTGTTCACGTTTAATAATCATTATCTATTGCAGAGCACGCAACCTCTCAATTCTCGCTCTCGGCGTAAGAATAAAGAGGTTTAAGCACACTTTTCTTGAAAATACGAGACGCCTTAAATATGCTAAGGCTCTTTTATCTCCCGTGTTCCCAAGGACTAGTGTAATCGCTCTTCAAACTCGACTACTTCTTTTGGTATGTAAATCTGCCGATTTATGATGCGTAGCAAAGTTCCTCGTTTAGAAGTTTTAGCACTTTCGAACATTTGTTTGAGTCGTTAACATCTAAGCGAGAGATTTTATGTACCACCATCTTATCTGCGTTAAATGCGAATGATATGAAACTCAATTAAGTTGTAATTGACTTATCATTAGGTTTAATATTAGCTGTGCTTGCGACTATGTTCGCGTGCCTATTAACCTCCATCCCGATCCGTACTGAACCCCTCGGAGAATCTAGTAGAAAAAGGGAAACGCTTGCGTGATGCTATTCCTTCTAGAAACCATTTGACAGTGCTTTGATCACAAGGCTCTAACGTTCGCTCAATATTTGGTTCGAAATCAGTAGGTCGTGCATTCAGAACCCGGGCCCGATAAACTATATTTCGGATATTTCAATGCACGCCCGCGTTCGTGATCACAAACCCGGGCTTGTGGTCACCAACCCGCATTTGGTAAGCGTGGTGATTAAGCCAAACCCATAAATCTACTACTGTGCGTTTTTCACGAAATTTCTTGCCTCGAACTACAATGTTGTGGAACCAGCTCTCGGCGGCGGTATTTCCGGACCGTTACGACCTTGGGATCTTCAAGAAACGAGTCTATTCCTTCCTTAAAGACTGGCAACGCGTCTGCGATTCCTCTGGTTTTGTCCATGGGCGGCGGTGATTACTCTCCATCAGGTGACCCGCATGCTCGTTTGCCTCCTTCTTTTATAAAAAAAAAAAATGAAGCGACTACTTCTAATGTGAGAGAAATAATTTTTCCAGCAAAAGGACAGCATATAATACTAATTATTATTCTCGTTAGGCCTTGTTGGTTGACTTGGATGAATAGATACTTCAATTAGCGCCTATACTTAGCATGCGAGCCAATTATCAGGTGCTCAGTGCGTTAATTAATTTCGCGTAGGCTTCACTGCGGTTCGCAGACAATTTGATAGTTTATCTCGCACGCTCACGATCCTTGACAGTTCTTTTTAAAGTAAAAGTAAGTAGGTGGCATCACTGTTCAACAGGGACCATAGACAGACTTTTTTTTCCTTTAATCATAAAAAATAGTAGTCAGCAACTGATTTTAGTCTTTTTGGCGACGAAAACTATCTCGAACAGTACACTGGGCTTAAAGAGTGGAATCATGATCATCATCAGCTCATTTTTGTCCCCACTCAGCAGTGGGCACTAGCCTTCCCTATGGATGGATAGGGAGAACGGGCCATGAACCAGCACGCGGGCCCAGTGCGGATTGGTGGTTGTTAACGACTGCTAATACAGCCGGGACGTGACTTTACGTGTCTTCCGAAGCACGGAGGAGTTCGAGATGATAAACTTTTGGTCACCCATCCGATGACCGGCCTTTGCGAAAGTTGCTTAACCTCAGCACTCGCAGACCGGGCGCGTTAACCAGTGCGCCATCGAGCTCCTCAAAGTGTGCCATAACCCTAAGATAGAAAAAAATGTGTAAAACAAAAAAAAGTTGTGAATTTTTAAACCTTATTTTTCATCCGGCGATTTAACTTCGTTACAATTGAGTGGAAACAAATAGATGCAAATACCGATCTACATAAATTACTCGAGCTTTACTTAGGGCTGAGTAGGAACCATTTTAACCTAAGAAAATTCATTATGGCGTCTTACAAACACCTGCACGTAAATCTAACGTATTATTACCTGATGTAAATTTGTTATCGTATATTTTTTATTTTGTGTTTTTTTTTACATGTTGTGGTTGTCTTCCAATTTTTTGTGTTTATTGTAATGGAAAGTGTCCTGTAGGGCATTTTCCAATATTTTTGACGCTGTAAAGGAGAAAAGAGCTGGACACTTGCTGAGTTTCTTGCCGGTTCTTCTCAGTACAAGATCTCCCGCCCAGAGCAGACTTACAAACCGATGGCATAGTGACATTCATAAGAGCTACTTGTAGCCTAAACTGAATAAATGATTTTGAATTTTGAATTTTGAAAATAAGTAAGCCGTCCTATTATTTAAGGTTACAAAATTTTACGATTTCAAGTTTTTTTCATATATTATATTAATTGATTTTGAATATATAATGGACGAAGACATTTCAAATAGATTATATAACACTTGTCACTTAAGAACGGCGCCGGCGCACCCTTAAGGTTGGTAGGTTATTGTAGTTTAGCTAAAGAAGGTAGGTTAAATGTTTACGTAATTAACGCAGGTTATGCTGCACGGGACAGTGAGGTTCAGTAGTAAGGCGATCCTCACCGTGGAGTGTGTTTATTGTACTATATAATAAAATATGCAAATCGTTCAAGTAACGTTATTGCTAGTGTCAGCTAAAATATTACAATGTCGAGCGTGCTCATACACCGCCAAAAAATGAAAATTTATGTTGTTAAAATGTTCAAATAATGTTTAACGCAAATTTTGTTGCGAACAAATTACAAAAACACAAATGTTGATAAAATTTCCACGAGCAGGATTTGAACCTGCACCCTTCTGACATACCGGGTGTTAAATAATTTCGGCGGACTGGTTAGAACCACGATAGCTCAATTAGAAGAGCCCCTGACCCGATATATCAGAAGGGTGCAGGTTCAAATCGTGTTCGTGGAAATTTTTTCAAACTTTGTGTTTTTGTAATTTATGTTGTTGTTTGGCGACGAAAATTGTGTCGATTAATGGGCTTGACGTGTCGGACAATGGTGCCACTATCCTAAATAGCCTATGACTCCCACTGCTGTCATTCATCCAATTCAAGTCATCACTACAATTGATGGGTAATGGCGCCACCACGCTTGCCAAACCCGGGTTGGTAATCACAAACCCGGGCCACAGATTAGGTAATAGTTACTTCGCCCGGGCTATGCATCTACAAATATGAAACACGCTTTGCCCGACCTTGAACCTGGGAATTTCGGGTATCAAGCCGAGCGTTTTGCCACTCGGACGCTGTATCGTCATAATGATAAATTTTTTTATCATAAATAAAAAAAAATACTATAGCGTTGTGTTCTCAATTTGTGGTATTCATCTGCAAAGATGAATCTGCATGTCCATCGGTTGCAATCACCTTTGGATAGATGGCACTATTGTCGCTCTAAAGCACTTCAAAAATCAAAAAGCAGTGACAAAATTCAGCGCTTATGTCAGCCTTGCCGGTAGCATAACGGTCGGTGCAGCCGCCCGGATTGCGGAAGACCCAGGTTCGATTCCTGGCTGTGTCGGGTGGGCGTTTAATTTTTTCACTGTATTTTATATAAATATTTAATTCAGCTTTAGTGCAGCACTTAAAAAAAAAAAACTTAATGTTATTATCACAACGTGATTCGTGTGCAAACGGATTAATTAAATGTGCTCTCAACAAATAATTGATAGTCTGTGGACTGATTAACATTGAAATAAGTTTACTTTTGTTTCACCGCAAAGCATCATTTAATTAAGTCGAATAATGAAAATCTAGTTATTTAACTTCGATTAATCTAAGGGCACCTTTTTAGGCAAACATTTTGATTATTCAGCGGCGTGCGCGTTCGGGTTGCGATATTGGATTTTAAGTAACTTTCGCTATGTTATGAGCTGACTATCGGATGGGTGACCGTTTTAAATGTTTTGTGAGATGACAGCCATTCGACGCATTGTGCCAGCGCGCTGCCAAGGCCTATTAGTGGTAGCCAATCTCATCAATCAGCCGCACCTAGGTACGGTCAACGTAGTCAATGCCTTGTGTGATTTCGCCTGTTATGCTAGTTACCACCTTTTCTTAGTTTGTCGCCATAACTTCAATCCACCATGATCATTAACAAATTCAAGAGTTTGTATCACAGTCAAAGTCAGTTTATTTAATCAATTTAGGACTTCACGGGCAGCTATATACATTTATATCGGCACTTATATTGACGTCAAAACTATGAAACCCAAATAATAAAAAAATACTAAAAAAATAGTTTAGTTAAACTAAACCACTTAATCTACCACCAGTTCGGATTTTGGGAGTGCCTTCGACCGAGAAGAGCTGTGCAAGAAACTCAGGAGGCTTATTTCTTATTCTTTATCTTTTCAACCATTGTATGGCATTGAAGCAACAACGCCATCTGTCGACAAACGAGGTGAGATGCAATTCTTTGCAACATGATCGAATAGTGAATTAAAACTCACAATAGGTTCTCATCTATATTATTAATATTATAAAGAGGAAACCTTTGTATTTTTGTATGTATGTTTGCAACGAATAAACTCAAAAACTACTGGACCGATTTAAAAAAATCTTTCTCCATTAGAATGCTACATTAGCGCTGAGTAATATAGGCTATATTTAAAAAAAATGTCCACCCATGCGAAGCAGGAACGGGCCGCTAGTCTAGTATAAAGAAATAAGTTGCATGCAAGTTGTGTCGTGAACAAGCAACTCTATCACAAAGTGGTGTAGCTGCGGCGAGTGAGGTCGAGAACAATGGTTACTGCGCAAGGGTACGCCGTTACCTGATGCTCGTGAATACCCGGGTATTGTAGAGCGGAACAACTTATGGGCTATATATCTATATACTTATTATATTATATGTTAACTGGATCCTTACTGCCCAAGAGAGGAATAAGTGGAGAATTTCGAAGGAGGCTTATACCAAATCTCTGGTTGAAAGCTGAGAAGGATGATATTTATGTAGAAAAATGTTTTTTTTTAATATTTACAGGTAAGCACAGTGCCTTGATCTCACCTGATGTTAAGTGGTGATAAAGCCAATTGGTGGAAGCGCACTTCACCTGGGATCCTCAACTAGTGAGGCACTGGCTATCTTATCTCTAGCTGCCGGAACACAACAATGCTACAAACATTGATGTTATGGCGACATATTTAGATAAGATGGTGGTAGCTAGCCAGGCGGACAAACAAGTCCTACCACCAACCAAACCGAGTACACAAACATGTACCCCCCGCTGGGATGCGAACCTAGGACCTCTGGGTATAAACCGGTCTTAACCACTAGACCACAGAGGCAGTTAATGTTCTCTAAAACTACCAGTGATTATACTTACATGGTGAGATTTAGGTGATAGATGTTGAGGTCATAGGTGGGGAATGTAATATACAATACCTACTCATGAATAAGAACAACTTTAATAGTAGACTAAATCTGAAATATTTATAAAAATCTGTCGTTTCATACATTTTGGATAAGTAGCTTTCAACCGGGGCCTGGGCGTCGCCCACTCGGCCGTCCCACGTGGACGGCCGAGTGGGCGACGCCCGGTTGGCCGTCCCAGGTATCGCTGGGAGGACGAGGTCGCTAAGGACCTGCGCGAGCTCCGCGTTGAGAGCTGGCGGGAAGTGGCGCGGGATCGGGAGAAGTGGCGGCAGTTATTATCGGAGGCCAAAACCCATCTTGGGTTCCTGCGCAACCCCAGTTAGTTAGCTAGCTTTTTATTAAAGATTTCATAGTAAGTCCAATATAAAAGATGTTCCTATTCATAAATACAATTCACTGCTCAAGGCAATACAAGACTTTAAATTGTGTGGTGTGTTGTGTTGGTGTATATAAATAAAGCATTACCCTGACTGACATTTAATTTTATCAAGTTCTACTTTCAGGTTCAAATTCCTAAAATGCTATTGTTCGTTCATATGCCAATAAGTTGAATCATGGCCGACTTGATTTCATTGAATAAAGGCCTTTGCACAATAGTGGGACAGCGTATTCCATTATAAACAAAGAATTTAACAGCGTTTAACGCCATCTATTTTGTTTAGGTATCATAAGCATTTTCTCCCCCTTATGCAGAAGTCACTCAGCGAGTTATAGAGAGAGCTATGATAGGTGTTACTCTAATGTAAGGGATCGAATCCGGAACGAAATAATTCGCCAGAGAACCAGAATTACTGATATAGCTCTTAGAATTAGCAAGCTGAAGTGGCAATGGGCTGGTCATATAAGCCGCAGGACCGATAACCGTTGGACGTGTTCTAGAGTGGAGACCGCGACTTGGCAGACGTAGTGTAGGTCGCCCTCCGGCGCGGTGGAGCGACGATATACGCAAAGTGGCTGGCAGTGGTTGGATGAGAGTAGCCGAAGATCGGGCTCAGTGGCATGCCTATGTCCAGCAGTGGACTGATATGGGCTGATTATGATGATGATGATGTTCATATCCCTTTTTAAAACCCGACATTTCGACCGAGTTGCATTTTTCGTCGTCATGGTCTACGAAGTCGGCGTCAGGTTTAAAAAGCTATGGAGAACTAGTGTCATGTTCGACACAGCTTTCGTCACCAAAAAATAATATAAAACTTCATAATATTTATAAAATACAGTGAAAAAATTAAATGCCTACCCGACCCAGCCAGGAATCGAACCCGGGTCTTCCGCAATCTGGGCGGCTGCACTAACCATTATGCTACAGGGAAGGCTGACATAAGCACTGAATATTTTCACTACAGCATCTAATGAAAGTTTACTTTAAATATTTTTGATGTTATTAAAAAGCGTAGGTTAGAGATAAGCGGCGTACGTGAAAATACTCGTAGCAATTCAGTGACGTGTTTTATTATTCTGTTAAACAAGCTTCAGCTTTATGAAGTAATAAATTTAAAGGTGAAAGTTCCTCGCCCACATTTGCCGGCCACATTACTGTCGCTAGGACCCGGCATGTAGGACAGAAGCCGTTTAATTACATCTTCAACTGCTCCACAAATAGCTGAGTGAAACGGAACGCTACGAGTGTTGGCTCGGCAGGCTTATTACCAAACAAAACAACCAGTTGGTAATTTTACAAGGAAATAATTTGGTCAGCAAAATTATTATTTGGTAAGCAGAATTATACAATCAGTCAGCATAAGAAATCCTTACTGTTGGTTAGGTTAAGTTAATTTTTTTTCCCGAGCGAAGCGCTGCGTAGCGAGGGCCAGTAACGGAAGGGGGGAGCGGCATAAGACTGTTGTTCAGAATGATATAGGTTGCAGAATGATTTAGAAATATTTTCTGACCATAAGTTGCTGCCCCAACTAGCTTTTTGCTGCCCAACTAGCATTTTTTTGCTAACAAAAATACGAATACTTTGCTAACCGTTTAAATAACACCTATTTTACTATTGCAACGTGACTGCTCTAGTTGCGGTTGATAAATTGGTATTATGGACTCAAATCAAAGAGATTTTCCAATCATAGCTGAGAAGAACTTTAAACTGGCAAGGAACCGTCATTAGCACTACAAGTGGATCCACAGGGTTATTACTGAAAAAAAACAACCAGTTGTTAATTTGCAAAGCGTCTACTCTAGTTGCAGTTGATAAATTGGTATAACGGACACAAATGGCTCAATGATTGCTCGCTTAGTGCGTTTGCAATTAAAATGTATGTAATAGTTTACATACATTGAGCTAGTGTGTCCGTAATACCAATTTATCAACCGCAACTAGAGCAGTCACGTTGCAATTGTACAATTAACAACTGGTTGCTTTTTTAGGTATTAAGCCTGCGGATCCACTTGTGCTTGTGTCGGTTCCGTGCCAGTTTAAAGTTTTTCTCAGCTATGATTGGAATAATCTAATTCTTTTTCTTTAAGTTTGACATGGTAATGGCCTGCACGTGTTGTTGGTTGATATTACTCTTTCGACCCGGCAGGTGGCGCTGTAATGAGTTCCTAGATTATATTTTTGAACCTATATGGTTACATCGTTATATATAGTCACATTTTATCAACTGCAAATATTTTGACAAAACATTTAATTCTATCAGAGAAACAAGGCCTTAGCATTTA
This sequence comes from Eudonia mercurella, assembly GCA_963082485.1. Taxonomy (NCBI): domain Eukaryota; kingdom Metazoa; phylum Arthropoda; class Insecta; order Lepidoptera; family Crambidae; genus Eudonia; species Eudonia mercurella. The sequence continues at coordinate 17,197,877 of OY720034.1, forward strand.
AAAAAATTCAGGCTAGTTTTTTTTTCACTTCTCCTGACACAAAAATTGTAATATTTTTAGGTGCGGCCTCTCTGTCGGCTCTTTTGAATGAAACTACGGTCACGTGTAAGCGGTGAACGCATTGCGGCCTCTCTGTTTCGGCTCCTTTGAATTGAAACTACCGAAAGTGCTTTATTTTACTTTTTAATCGAAATGTCTTTTTGTGTTTTTCTTGAAAACTAGCGTATAAAAATTTAAGATTTTTTTTATATAAATAGCTTATATATCTTGTCTCAAAATATTTGCAGTTGATAAAATGTGACCTTATATAATTAATATATGAAAAAGAATACCGACATGAAAAAGCTTGAAATCGTAAAATTTTGTAACCTTAAATTAAAAGGACGGCTTACTTAAATAATACGTTAGATTTACGTGCAGGTGTTTTGTTTGTAAGATTCCATAATGAATTTTCTTATAGATTAATCATAGCGTGATGTAATATAGCTAATAGCCTTCCTCAATAAATGGACTATTCAAATCAAAAAGAATTTTTCAATTCGAACCAGTAGTTCCTGAGATTAGCGCGTTCAAACAAACAAACAAACAAACAAACTCTTCAGCTTTATAATATTAGTATAGATTAAAATACTTTTTCCATAGGAGTACACGTGCTGCTCTCCGAAGTCACCGCTTCACTGTCTCAAATATTCCATCGCGCACTACAAAATTTGGTGACTCGTTTCTTTGTCGCACTTCCAAAACATGGAACAGTTTGCCAGCACACGTTTTCCCTCCTTCCTATGATATGGGGTCCTTCAAACGAGGCGTGAAGAGGCACCTTGTGGGCCGGCAGAGTGAGGGTAGCTGATGCTGCGTTGTTTTCTTGATTCCATATTCACTTAACATCAGGTGAAATAGAGTCATTTGCCGTGCTATGTATAAAAAAGAAATATGGTTTCTGCTCGGCCCTAATTAAGACTCGAGTAATTTATGTAGATCGGCATTTGCATCCATTTGTTTCCACTTAACTGTAACGAAGTTAAATCGCCAGCTACATGAAAAATAAGGTTTGGAAATTTACAATTTTTTCTTTGTTTTATACGTTTTTATATACGGGTAAGCACAGTGCCTTGATCTCACCTGATGTTAAGTGATGATAAGGCCAATGATGGAAGCGCACTTCACCCGGGATCCTCAACTAGTGAGGCACTGGCTATCTTATCGCAATGCTACAAACATCGATGTTATGTCGATATATTTAAATAAGATAATAGTAGCTAGCTAACCAAACCGAAACCCCCACTGGGAATCGAACCCGGGACCTCTGGGTCTGAGACCGGTGGTATTAACTACTAGACCACAGAGGCGGTTAAAATGTTTATTAAATTAATTAAATTTTTCTATGTTACTGTTTAGGCAAACAAAACGTACGACCTGAATACCTGATAGAAAGCAATAACCACAGTCCTCGCACGCTTGTGACACCAAGGATGTCACGCGCGCGTTGCTGACTATGAAGCTTCATTTCTTAGACGCTGCGAAGACAGAGCAACTTTAGTTGAAGAAATGATCAACTACGTTGAAGAAACTATCACTTTTCGTTAAAGGTTACCAGTAGCAGCAACAGTTTACGGTTGCCGCAATTCTTAATTAACTTTTCAAATCCATAGTTAACAGTCAGTGTTTGCCAGTTGGGGAACTAGCAGCTTGACACAACTAGTACAAATTTACCAGTTACTAGTTGCAGCAACTGAAAACTTAAAATAATTTCACGCAAATATTGTTGCGAACAAATTACAAATTGACAAAAGACAAGGTGTTGAAAAAATTTCACGTGCGGGATTCGAACCTGCACCCCAAGGCAAGTCAAGGCCACGATAGCATTGTTGGTAGTGCACCTGACCCGGCATGTCATGGGGTGCGGGTTCGAATCCCGCTCGTAGTCTTTTTTCAACTTGTCTATCGTCGAAACTCGCAAGTAGAGTTGCTATATGACTGTGCAGTGTGGTTATATGGAAATAGCTAGTTGCGAGTTGCCGGTTGCCGCAATCGGAACTCAAAGTTGCACCGTGGAGTGCCTTATGATTTCGTGTCCTGTAATTTCACTGATGTAGAAACCATCAAATTGGAACACGCTTATAGGCTTCAGTCAGATTCGGGGTATACATATGTATTTTTTACATATTACATAAAGATGTGTAAAATTATTATCACATGTGGCACGACTCGATCGGCTACGCTGAAGTCAGGATCATAATCTTATTTCTGTTTGGGGCCTTCTCCGTTTCAATCGCACATTACATCGTGGACGGTTGTCTCGTAGTACTTTGCAGAGAGCTGTCCTACTTTGCAAGTTATAAGGCGTGCTACGTTATTTAAACTTAAGTTATTTTGAAAATCTTTTTCGACGTTTCGACCGAGTTACACCGGCCGTGGGGTCGAGCTGACAGTCAGTCTAAAAGCCTTACCATTGATTAAAATGGAACGCGAAAGTTTAAAAGTGTATTTAGCATTTGTTAAGTTTCCTTAGGGCACACAGACAAAACTATATTAAAAACATTATTGAACACTTAGTACACAAAAATGTAATTGAAATAACGGAGTCACTCCCGATTTGATCCGAACCACTCAGAAAATCTAGTAGTAAACGGGGTCCCGCTTGCGTGATGGCATTCCCTCTGAAACCTTCTGAAGGTGTTTGGATCACACGGCTTCAGGAACCTTTTAAGTTTTGCTACCAAACAAGTCCGTTGACACTGTAAAGGCCGTTTGAGGCCAACTGCAAACTCGCTCAAAAAAAATAAAATTTAATTACATTTTTGTGTACTATGGATTTCTGCAAAGTAACGCTTGATTCCAATAATGATCACTTACTAGGTCTTATTAATACTGTTATGTTAAATTATATAATAAAGACGAGGACACGATGTCAGCTATTTTTAGAAAACAAAATTAAGTATTTTGTCGTTAAATGACTAATGCTACGATCTACGTACGAACATTATTTATAGCAAGCAAATAATATAAAACCTTGACCTTATTTCGAACAATTGTTGTAATTTGATCAGACACACAAAATACACCAAAGAAAGCTTCAACAATAGAACTCATTTGACACATTTAGATTTTTATTGTTGAGTATTCAGTCTTTATGAAAGGAAATGATTGTGCAGAAAGCTTTTTGATTTAGCTTATTGTTTTAAGTGGTATTTTCCATTGTGCTACCTCAATTGCTGGTTTATAAATTATCGTAACGGTTATTAATATACTTCAGACGGAAGTTGTACAAATCAATATAGCAAAAGTCGATGAGCCAAATTAAAAAACCAATACTAATAAAAACAAATACTCTTTACTAAGATTTATTCTTTGCGATGTTGACAAATATCGGTGATAATTTACCCTGCCATATTGTTTTCTAAAGTTAACATGAACGCTACACATTTGAATTTGATTTGAAACCACTTTTATATCGAAACGTCAAGATAAAATAATATAAACAAATGCGAGAAAATCCGTAAAAGTTGCTTTATTGAATCGAAAGAACCGAAACACACTTTGCCCGACCCAAGAATGGAACCCAGGCAAGACCATCGTTTATATGACCACCATTGTTTGTACATAAGTAATTATAGTTTACCACCATTGTTTAAACATAATTACAATAATAGCAACCATCTTAATCACCATAAGTATTAATTGTGCAAACGGCGCAATCGCGTGCGCTACATTATTTCGATGTTGGCTCAGTTGTGACGCTTTTAGTTAGCTGTTGGGGCGACCAACTGTAATTTGATCTTATCACGAAACGTTAACATTAAAATTTATTTCTGTACCAAATACAATGGAGAATAGAAATGCCGAAAGCTGTGATAAAAAAGTGGTTAATGGACGGACGGTTTATGAATTATTACCGTTTATTTAAAACGAATAAAGTGTTTTTTTTCTTCGTCGACAACCTGTGGTCAACGACATAAGAAAAGTTGTTGTTTGAAAATGATAAAAGTGTACTTTTTCTTGCTTGTCGACAACATCTCTTGTACTACAAATATTATAACTATAAATAGTGCTTAAAGTTAAAGAATGGCTAAATACGTGTTTAAAATATTGTCTTTGTCTAAAAATATTATCTAAAAAGTGACAGCATCATTGTCATCGTCATTAACGACTTTAGATCAATAAGTCGCCTTAAATTTGCGTAATAGTTATTTGTTATACAAGAGTGCAAAGTTGTTTTTTAACCGCGTGCTCAATTTTGATGACCGAGCAAGCGAAGGATTCTAAAATTGAATCACGAGCGCAGCGAGTGATTCAAAAATTAGAATCCTGAGCGTTAGCGAGGGAATCAAAAGAGCACCAGGTGAAAAATCTTTGCACTCGAGTGCAACACCTAACTTTTCATCCCACCTCAGCGAGGAAATGACTAAATGCAAAAAAAACATTTACAATCACAAGATACTTTTATTTCAGTTTAGGTATTAATTATTACATTATGAAAGGTAAGTATTACAGAATAATCTTTAAATTATAACAAACAATACTTAGGTATAATTAAGAAAAATTGAAGGTAACGTTGCTACAGTTACTAAGTGTAATATTTTTGTTAGGTACTGTAATGTTGGTGTTAGTAACTTGTGTACTGTAACACCCCGCTGGGTCGTTACTTAAGGAACGGGGGGTTGTATCGAATAATAATGCTTTATAGCTTTAAATATTTATATTACTTTCAACATGAAATAATAACAATCAATTCGTCGTCGCGACCCGTCACCGAGTCCGCGATGTTCTTCTTTTTTCTCTTCTACTATATTTTAATGCAGGCCACGGTGGCTGCCAGTAAGTATGCCCGAGCAAGGAGTCTCGGTTGGTACAGTACTGATAAATTGGGCACCATGGAGGTAGAAGCAAATAGGTTTAATGATGTTTTGAATTCACAAACTTAGTGCACACGATGTTCTAAATTCAATTTACTTTATCCTCTAGGGGATAAAAACGTCTTTTGCACTCAGATATCGAAGAGCAAAAATACTCTTTCCGAGATGGGGGGATGAAAAAAGTATTTGTATATGTGTTGGCGATTAATGTTTGAATACATCGATAGATTAATTATTCGCAAAAACAACAACAAAGCCGTTTCGCGTTCCGATACTGTGAGTGTAGTGTATCGTGAGCAATTTCGAGTGAATAGTGACTTAGAAACCGGTGGTACGGGCATCAATTTTATTATTTTTATTTTTTATTTATGCCTTATAAGACAGCTCTTGACCTCGATCTCGCCTGATGGTGAGCGTAGATGAGGTCTAAGATGGAGCGAGCTGCCCTAAAAGATGCCTATTAACTCTCGCCTTGAAGGAATTCAGGTTATAAGTTTTTGGGAACACAGACGATGGCAGAGAATTCCAGGCGCAAAAAACGACTAAGGAAGAGGGTAGATCGCATTAACTTCAGTAACTCCGTGATCATGGCGCATGCAACTGTGCCGGAATATCGGATACTCACAAATAATAAACATGGTAAGAATCCCGTTATTAATTACTCTATTGCAAGTGACCATGATAGTTTACATACATACATACATACATACATCACGCCTTTTTCCCGGAGGGGTAGGCAGAGACCACCTCTTTCCACTTGCTGCGATCCTTACAGACTTCTTTCGTTTCATCCACATTCATTAGTCTCTTCATACACGCTCGTCGGTTTACGGTACTCTTGACCTGACCTTTTTTAAGAACTTCCCCGATTTGATCCAGGTTATAGTTATAGTATCAATAGATATATCAAACAGTAATGAACTCCATCATCAGATATACTAGTCCACTGCTGAACCTATGTCCAGCAGTGGACTAACCCCTCTCCAAGTGCACGCCACTGAGCACGATCCGCGGCTATTCTCATCCAGCTCTTGCCAGTCATTTTGCAAAGATATACGCGTAAAGGTGTATCTGGCCATTATCACCATTACTAAATTGGTATATATGATTTCTCTTTAAACTGAATATAGAATGTACTTCAACATAATTCGCGTCATAATTCAGAAGAAGTTCCCGGCACTTACCTTGGAACGAGAAATTCATAGCATTTGTCGTGAAATTCAAACTTTAGGAAATCGCAAAGAGAAATGGCAAGTTACGAAACTCCGACTCTTGGTAGTCTAAAAATAGAATTCTATTAAATTCCTACTTCAGCTACGACTTAAACTGAATTTACTATATTTTATTTTCATTTTAACGAAAATAAAAATTAAATGGAGGAGCTCGATAGCGCAATGGTTAACACGACCGGCCTGCGATTGCTAAGGTTTAGCAACTTTCACAAAGGCCAGTCATCGGATGGGTAACCAAAAATGTATCATCTCGAGCTCCATGCTTCGGAAGACACGTAAAGCCGTTTGTTCCAGCTGCATTAGCAGTCGGTAACAACCACCAATCCGTCAGCAGTTTGGTCGTAGCACGGGGTAGCATCGTAGCGCTCGTAGCGCAGCATCGTAGCGTAGCATAAAACTCTAGATGCGATCATAGTATAATTATTCAGGGCGCTGTTCCATCGAGAGCCATTAAATAGTACCTACGTAGGAGAGCTATTTGAGAGAGAGAATGAGAGAGAGAGAGAATGAGAGAGAGAGAGAAAGAGAGAGAGAGAGAAACATTTATTGACCACACAAGTACATAAAATTAAAATAAAAAACATAAAACAAACAATAGGTCAATCCCCCGCCTCAGCTTGTGTTGTTGCGAACGAAGCGTATCGCAACAACGCTGGTATTCTGGCGGAGCCTGCCGCCGCCCGGCGCTTACCGGTGCGCGGTATTTTGTAGTTCAAGAAGAGTTTCATAAACTGTAATTTGATCGACAAGGTTAGACAGAAATGACAACCATTGCTCAAACACCTCCGTGCGCGCAATATGCTAAAAATGGGGCACAGTTACTTTTTTTGTAAAATGTTAGTCAAATTACTTGGCTCTGCTCGATGTTAAGCAGAAGCAGAGTCCAGATACGAGGACAGCTAGTGACGCAGGATTCTGCCGCACTTCTTTAGCGTCCTCGCCTTGCCTACCCACAAGATGCAGTTGCACTGAGACTCTGGCTATCTTATCTCTAGCTGCCGGAACACAACATTGCTACAAACATTGATGTTATGGTGACATATTTAGGTAAGACGGTGATAGCTAGCCAGGCGGACAAACAAGTCCTACCACCAACCAAATCGAGTACTCAAACATGTACCCCCGCTGGGAATGGAACCACAGAGGATGTTTGGCGGTGAAGTTTTCTCTTCACGTATTTTTATATAGATTTAAACTATTCAACTAGACTGGGATGTGGATGGGATTTAAACTATTCAACTAGACAGGTGTGATCAAGGCACTGTGCTTACCCGTAAATATAAAAAAAATAAAAAAAAAGTATAATGGTGCCAGTGTTCAACATGACTCAGTGATCGACATTTGTTTCTTTAATCATTAAAAATAGGGATCAGCAAGTGATTTTAGTGTTTACCAACAAATATATACCGACTACCTGCTTTCTAGCTATCAACTCGTAATATTTCCAATGACCACCGAAGTTATTTGTGTCGGCTACCTAAGGCAGGCAATGCCGGTACAACGATGGAAGCTGAAGGATTTAGGAGCTGAGGAGGGGTGGACTTACTTGGCGAGCTGGCGTTGATGGCTTAGCCAGCTAGAATCGATAACAGAACAGGTTCCAATAGTTTTTAGATTTTTTGTCTGTTTGTCTGTTTATCTGTTTATATGTTTGTCTGTTTATTTGACCGCGCATCACGTGAAAATGGCTGAACGGATGTGTGGGACAGTGGTCTTCGTGAACGAAGTTGCGGGCGACAACTAGTAGTATTATAAATACATACATTTTTAAATAGCATATGCCGTATTCTTCTGCCCCAATTCGATGTTTTATTTCAATCAACTCCTATATGCCTATATAGGATTGATATAGGGTCTAAGAATAAGTGCCCTTTTACAGAATAATTTAGCGCCGTCTGGCTCGTATTAGGGTCTTTAAATATGTACATGAATTAGGTCAGGCCGGCCAGCAAAATGTATTTCCAATATGCCATTTATATACGATGACCTACAACCAGCAATAGTCATTTAGCGTTACAGTGTTCGATTTTCGGTGCGAAACGATATTTTTTTAATCACTTCGCTCTAATTTTTTACTTCAAAACGCTTTTTAAAGTAAATAATTTTCAAGCATTTGCGGAATTGGTTGGCAATACTGATCTCATCACCATCATCATCATCATCATCATCATCATCATCATCATCATCATCATCATCATCATCATCATTATCACACTTCCGCACGCTGGAGGGTATAGGCCTCTTTCCTCACACGCCATTCTTCACGGTTCTGCGCTATCATCCATTTTTTACCTGCTTCTTGGCTCCTGCTTAGGTGTACTTACAATAATAATTACTATTATCATATGAGAAATAATAAATTGATCCACAAAAAAATTGTAGGCTATCACCTAAAATGCTAAGTTAGCATCTAAATAGTAGTTTAGGTGCTAACTTTGTATTTTTAGGTGCTAACTTAGTATTTTTGTGGGTTAGGTTAGGTTAGTTTGGTGCGCGGTCATTGTCTTCGGACATGTCCCGTGCCGTCGCCTTAGCCTTCTGCTTTCGGATTGTGGTCCCCCAGGGGTTTAGTGCGGTATCCCCCTCCGTCTCGCCCTCCCAGCCAGGACTTAGTCCTGGCAGTTGACTTGGAGCCTCTCTCCCTGTCAGTGGGTGTGGAAAGGCGGACGGGTGAGTCCCACATAACCGGGTGCCTCTTAAAGGCTCCGGTAGTCGTAATGACTTCCCCTGGGACAAAAAAAAAAAAAAAAAGGTTAGTTTGGTGATCGATTAAATACAACCCTTATTATATTATTAAACATCATCTTTTCTTCTGTTATGTTTAAGGCTAGGTATTCCTGCAGAGGCCGCGCTATTGAGTTTTTTCAAACAATCTGAGACATAGAAAACAAGGTTTTAAATTCTGGAAAAAAAGTATGTATTAGTTAAGGATCTAATCTAGTGGAAGTCGCATTCAGTTACAAGATCCATTGAACTTCACTCGATAAAAAAAAATCCCAAAGTTACCCCTTTTTGTAATGTTTTTTCAATATGATGACTAAACTACTGATATTTTCCATTTATTTTTTGTACTCAATTGAAGACAATAATATTTCGCAGGGGAATTCGCAGAGTTTGACTTGATAAAATGATTGTCTTATTTACTATGTTTAAATATCTACGAAATGCGAGAGTACGGCTGCTCGGCAGGCCCGATCAGTCGCGCTCGGGCGCTTACGGACGACGGACCTGTGTCAGTTTTTTCCGTGACTGCCAATCAATCCGTTTTTGTCGTAAATAATTATATAATTATTGCAAGTTATTCATAATGGGCAATAAACAATAAACGCTTACAAAGATTCATGCATTCATGTCTAAAACTTATATTATGGTTATAATTCGATAGTATAAGAATATCAGTATGACTATGTACTGAAGATCGCATCGCTACGATTTTTGATAATTCATATTTTGTCTATAGATATCGGTACCTCTGCCGGGTTGGATTTAGAAATAAGTCGCCTGAATCTGAGAAAACTGAATGCGTAGGGGGCTCAGGGAAGCTCGTCTAAGATTCCCTAAAACAATTTCGGCTGCCGGCGTTACGTTTGAATATTTTTAATAAATTTTTAAAATTCGTATAAAATGTACTGTGAATGCGTGAAACTATTTTCGATGCTTCTTTAGTCAAAGTCAAAGTCAAATATTTTTTATTCAAATAAACTTTAGAAAAGTGCTTTTGAATGGTCCAAAAATTTTTTAACCTACTACCCATTCTAATTGGTTCTATCAAATACAAGGACAGCTTCACGTTACTGAAAGACGACTCTGTCTGCTAGAAATCTGGGCTGGAGAAAATAAACCTTTGCTTACAAAACGCATCGAAAGGGACGATATAGGGAATGACTGGCAACACTGTCTGGTTAAGTTGTCAAAATAGTTGGCTCCTATTATAAATTAGATATAAATTGTTTTTATGCTTATTTATTGCTAAATTTGTTATTAGTGATTAAAAGAAGTGACAAATAACATCTACTAGTGTTTTCTCTGACAAATATTGTGTAGTTTTTAAATTATTTAGTAATGTAATTTTCCAACTGTCATCGCCAGCCGACTGTTAGAACAAATTTTACAAAAAGTTGTTAAAATAACTACTTTGCCGTCGACTGCAGCAACAAAAACCGGGGAGTATTGTTTTCATTCCATTTATTATAGATATTAGTAACCTAAATGTAAATCTTTACTAAATACTTTATTCAAATTGTAAGTGTCAATGTAATAGCCAAATTAATTGTTATTTTTCTACTTTGTAATTAAGTAGATCAAAGGATTTGCATCTAATCTGCAAAAGTAACTTTGGCATTTCAGTACTGTAATTTAATAAAGTCCTACTGTACTGTACAAATCAGTATCAACTGCATAGTAGCCTACTTATTAGTTTTTGTGTTTGTTCCTATAACCTGTGTCTGTAGTTGTACCAATAATATACAGAATCTTAATTAGATTTATTTAAAGATAAGAAGTAATTTATAATTAAACACAGAAGTCTGCCCTTAACACCATTTGTTTGTGTGACACATCTACCCCCACTAGTTAAAATTAAAATTTATATATGCTCTTATTAGCTGTACATTAAAAGTAAATAAACAAATACACTTGTAATAAATAAGATCTTAATCATATTTTTTTTTACAAATTTCAGGTATATATAAATAAAGCCAAACTCAATATGCTGACCCGTAAGGCTGCTACACAAAGTACTGAGCTCAAGCTTAGACAGACACTACATGAGTTAAAAGCGTCACAAGAATCATGCAATCAGCTGCTACGGGAGAGAGATGAGAGTGAGATGGAAATAAAGTCTATGATTGACAGAAACTCACAGCTCAAAAGTGAATTAGGCCAACTACACATTCAACACCAGGATGTGCTTCATCAGCGTGACCAACTTCAAGATGTGATCTCCACCTTTGAACACCAATACAACACCTATGAAAGGGCACTGGACCGCATCACTGAGTTGGAAAGAGACCTTAGTGCAGCCAATCACCAGATTTCTCAACTTGTTGAGTCGCAGAAACAGCATGAAGTGGATCAGACACAATCATTATTTGATGAGCTTATAGCATCACCTGGTGGAATATCACTACAGGAATTTCCGCAAACTAACCAAAAAACTAGTATTAGCAAAATTAAAATTAAAAAGTATGTAAAAATTAATAAATTTATAAGGAAAACTGAAAAGTTGATAAAGAAAAACGACTGTTTTTATAAAAACATTGCTCTTAGAAAGGAACGTATTAGCCTTATTGATTCCTTAGATATATATAACAGTAAATTGGTGGAAAGTAGGCAGATGTATGACCGAGACACTAAACAATTACAAACTGATATCCAACAGTTACACGAGTCACTTGACATAATGACCAAGAAATATTCACTATCTCAAAAACAGATTGAAGAACATATCAAATCAGCCACAGAGTTAGTAGATCTGTGCAAGTACAATGCTGATCGGTACAACTCATTAATTAATAATGAAATTAACATAAACAAAGAGTCTTCATCGCTGAACTCTAATATTCAGATAAAGTCACAAAACTTGTCTGTTTTGGTTCCCAGTCCTACCTCTGCCTCTCCTCAAACAATTCATAAACCTAAAACAATTCATAAACCTAATGTAACTAAATTAGTAAGAAAAACAGTTATGTATTCAGATAAACTTGGTCAGGGCTTAGGGTTGCTTATGAATGCAAATCTTAACCATTCAATGACCAATATTTGTACCCCAGGTCAATCATTTAATGCTATAGTAAATAACATATCACAGGTTTCACTGAATAGTTCCACAAATGTTATTGTGTTGTGTGGTGACAGTTCACATACTAGGAAACGTGACATTATAAATAATTTTAATATTTTGATAAAACTGCAATCAGATACGAATTGCAGGTTAATAGTTAGCGCTTTTCCCTATTGTACAAATTTAACCTGGGAACAAAATAAGCGCATTTATGACTTAAATTTATTACTATTTAATTTGATTTGTCGTCATAGTGACACTATTTTATATTTCGATATTAATAAATTTATTAATAACTTTACTTTGACGTCAGATACTATGTATCTTTCTAAGAAATGTAGGACTCAGATAGCTATCTTGTTAGCTTTTAATATACATGATACAGTTATAGGTGGTATAACTAAGTCTTTTCATGATAATAACTTAATCATTAGTAGTTCTACTAATGCAACTTTTACACCTAGTAATAAGGTAACCTCAGATTTAAACTGAGGTCTAAGACAAAAGCCAAGCCCACATCCATTACTATTGTACATCAAAATATTCAGGGTTTGGCTGGCAAGGACTTAGAATTAGAATTATTAGCAAAAAATCAGGTAATTCATGTATTTTGTATAACGGAGCATTGGTTAAGAAGTCATGACACATCGTTCCATGTGAATAATTTCCAACAAGCAAGCGCGTACGTGCGAAGCTCCGCTATTCACGGCGGTTCTCTAATATTAGTAAAAAGCAATATTAAATACAAAAATCGCAACGATATTGTAGACCTATCAGTGGAGCGTAACATTGAACTATCGTGTGTGGAGTTCAATAGTTTTGTAATAGTGTGTGTATACCGACCCCCATCGGGCAATTTCGATATTTTTGAATCAGTAATGGAAGACGTACTTAGAAAATTAAAATTAAAAAAGAAATTTGTTTTAGTATGTGGAGATTTTAATATAAATATTTTAGAAAACACTTCAACGAGTGTTCGTCTTCTTGCCTTATTTAAATGTTTTAATCTTTTAAATTTATTTCTTGAACCCACTAGAATAACTTCACATTCTGCCACTTGTCTCGATAATATTTTTACAGACTATGACCCTGTTTCCAAGTCACTCATTAGTAATCTTACGTCTGACCATTGCGGTTTGAAGGTGACCTATGATTTTGATATTAGGGATGAACCAAAACTAGTGAACTGTAAACCAGTTACAAAAGAGCGAGTGGAGTGTTTCAAAAATAGTATAGCTTGTAAAATTAATGCATTACCCTTTGTACAAGAGGATCCAGATGTACTTTATAGTAATCTTTTTAACTTAATCAAGACCGAATACAACCAGGTGTTTACACCAAAAACAATAAAAATTACTCATAAACTTAAGTTCTGTGACTGGGCCACGACTGGTATATATAAAAGTAGAAATAAATTGTATGATTTATATAGTTTAAAACAATATAACCAAAATGTTAATTTTACGGAATATGTAAAGAATTATTCGAAAATGTTTAAGAAAGTGTGCATAGTAGCAAAATCTAATTACATTAAAGAAAAAATTAAAAAGTCTAACAATAAAATTAAAGCCACTTGGGACATTATAAACCGTGAAACAGGTAAATTTAAACCACGGGATAATACTTTCACTTTAAAAGTAAATGACAATTTAGTTAATTCAGACTCACAAATTGCTAATATTTTTGATGATTTTTTTGTAAATATACCTGTAACAACAACGTCAAATTTAGATTCATCACCAGAAGTTGCACAAACTTTACTCAAAAAATATGTACCAAAATGTAATCTTTCTTTTCAATTTAAATACACTGATTCAATTAATATTATTAAAACATTCAAATCACTTAGAATGAAAAACACGAGTGATTTATGGGGTATATCTGTTAAAACAATTAAGGATATTATTCATTTTATTGCACCGTATCTCGCTGAAATTTTTAATAACTGTGTCGATAAAGGAATCTTTCCTGACCTTATGAAGTTTAGTAAAGTTATACCTTTATTCAAATCAGGAAACAAAGAAGACCCCAGTAACTATCAGCCCATTTCAATATTACCGGCGCTAAGTAAAATCTATGAAAAAATTATACTCGAACAGTTGATGACATATTTTAACACAAACAACCTTTTACATAGTAAGCAATATGGCTTTACTAAGGGTCGTTCTACTACTGATGCAGGTGTTGCTCTAATAAAACATATATTTGATGCCTGGGAGAAGTCTCAAAACGCTCTTGGAGTTTTTTGCGACTTATCCAAGGCTTTCGATTGCGTTGAGCACCGGACTCTGGTGATGAAGCTACATTATTACGGTCTTAAAGATTTTGCTCTAAAATTAATACAGTCATATCTTTGCTCTAGAACACAAACTGTCGATATAAATGGTACTAAATCATCTGGTTCTAATGTAAAAATGGGAGTTCCACAAGGGTCGATTCTTGGTCCTTTTCTATTCTTGATTTATGTTAATGACTTGCCATTCTTTGTAGAGAACTTCTGTGAAATCGTATTGTTTGCAGATGATACTTCACTCATTTTTAATGTAACTAGGTGTAGGACTAATTATGAAAATGTAAATAAAGCTCTTTCGGAGGTACTCCGTTGGTTTACTATTAATAATTTACAGCTTAACGCTAAGAAAACAAAATGTATTAAATTTATATTACCAAATGTCAGAAATGAACCAATTGATATTAGAATAAACGGTGATCAATTAGAATTGGTGGATTCTACAGTCTTTTTAGGCATAACCCTTGACTCAAAACTCCAATGGAATCCTCATATATCGAAATTGGCCGGTAAACTCAGTTCTGCTGCTTATGCCATTAGAAAAATTAGGCAGTTAACAGACGTTGAAACTGCTAGAACAGTTTATTTTAGTTATTTTCATAGTGTCATGTCGTATGGCGTCCTACTGTGGGGAACAGCGGCTGATATTGAAACTATATTTATTCTACAGAAACGAGCAATAAGAACAATCTATAAACTAGGATCACGAACTTCCTTAAGAAATCTTTTTAGGGAGATTGGTGTCCTGACAGTTGCATCTCAGTATATTTATAATTGTATAGTTTTTGTACGTTGCAATATCAACTCCTTTACTAAACATGGTGACGTACACAATTTCAATACTAGAAATAAGACAAAACTTGTAATGCCACTGTTCAGGTTACAAAAGGTTCTTGGTTCTTTCTTGGGGCAAGGTATACACTATTACAATAAAATACCAAGTACTGTACTAGATTTACCTTTAGATAAGTTTAAAAAACATGTGAAATCTTTATTACTCATAAAAGGTTATTATACAGTCAAAGAATATTTAGATGATAAAACAGCCTGGTTATAATAAAAACAACATTATACTCTAGAATCATCATAATAAAATTAATTTATATAATTTGTATACTGATATGATAGCCTTTATCAACAGTGTCCTACAGATAACAAACAGCGTTGCGTTAAATAGATCACTAAGTTTTTTTTTATTTAGAGTATCTTGAGTGTGTCATGCTCTCTTTACTGTCTCTACGGTGGTGGCGTGTGCGTCGGGTCGTTACGTTCCCTAAAATATGGTTGAGCGAAGCGATGGCTGATTCATATGTCATACTCGTGAACGGGTGCCGCCTGTGGAGGCTGGTCTGCTCACGCTTACTTATCTTATTTTTAGTATTTTTCACTATAATTTGACTTTGTTTTTCTTAAACAATTTTTGACTTCTACGATAGTACTGTAGTGGTACTGTATGACATTGTGGAAATTGTAACTTTTACCTGATGTAAATTTGTTAGCGTAGATTTTTTATTTTGTGTTTATTTTTTTTTTTTTACATGTTGTGGTTGTCTTCTATATTTTTGTGTTTATTGTAATGGAAAGTGTCCTGCTATGATAGGGCATTTTCCAATATTTTTGACGCTGTAAGGGAGAAAAGAGCTGGACACTTGCTGAGTTTCTTGCCGGTTCTTCTCAGTACAAGATCTCCCGCCCAGAGTAGACTTACGAACCGATGGCATAGTGACATTCATAAGAGCTACTTGTAGCCTAAACTGAATAAATGATTTTGAATTTTGAATTTTGAATTTTGAATTTTGATAATTTCTGGAAAACGCAAATGGAGCCAAAGTTGGTCCAATTTTACATGAAATGTTTAATGCCGGAAATGAGGATCAATCACATAATAGCTAATCTGATTTTTACTATATACATCGTATGCGCAATCAACTACTAAGCATTTTATTCATAAAATATTATAATCCGTCAAGAAATGAAGAAGTTATTAATGTTTTTCTGAATGGCTATTTTGAAACGCGCGCGCCTGCTTGCCACTCACGATGATGTCACAGTACATAAGTCGTGCGGACTCGTGCGACCGTATGTACGGGTCAAATCGTACAAGGAATATTTGGATCACTTCCCGAAGACCGATCGAGATGAAACTTGGTATATCTACGCAACTTCGATAGCAATTCAATAATATGGCATCATGGAACTGGTCTGATGATGCAGTCGGAAGGTGATCATAGGAACTGAGGTTATAGAGTTTTATTTAACTCATAAGAAATTCACATTTCACTTACTGAGCTAACTAGGAACTTTGCAATGAAACAAGGTAACCCCGCCATATTTGTGCTTATTTTATTTGTCTTGATAAAAACTAACCTTGTGTGGTGCTCAAGATCTGATGATGAAACTGAAAGGAGGTCAGAGGAACTCCTAGACTGTACGTACTTACATGTTAAAAAGTTAAAAGTGAAAAAAAATTTAAAACAAGCTTTTTATTAAATTTTAACCGCTTCTGTGGTCTAGTGGCTAAGCCACCGGTCTTACACCCAGAGGTCCCGGGTTCGTTTCCTAGCGGGAGGTACATCTTTGTGTACCTACTCGGTTTGGCTGATAGTAGGGCTTGTTAAGTCCGCCTGGATTTTAGTTTTTTAAATAAGTTCTAAGATGCTGTACTTTTTCGCAGACACATTAATAAGTAGGTACCTACTAACCTAAAGTAAAAAAAAATCGTTTTTTTTTGTTTTATATTTTGATATGTTTCATGTTTTGTGTTTGTGTTTTAAACGTTTTTTTATTTATTGATTTATCATCTGTGTGTGTTAGCTGAATATTTTGTAAGTAAATAAAAATAGTCCTATCCGGGTCTATCTATGTGCAAAATTTCATCTAAATCTGTTCAGCCGGTTCCACGTGATTGAGTAAAAAACAAATAATAAACATTTAACCGCCTCTGTGGTCTAGTGGCTAAGCCTCCGAACTTAGACCCAATGTCCCAATGTTCAATTCCTATCAGCAGCGCGTTCTTGATTTGTTTGGTGGTTGGGCTTGTTAAGTTCGCCTGGCTAGCTACCACCATCTTATCTAATACCGGCGCCATAATATGGTTATAGAACTTTATCCTCATAAAAGACATACATGTCACTTACTCGAGAACAAATTTTTTAAGTACAAATTTGCATCGTGGTAATCTAAATAAAAACAAAATAAATGAAGTAACTTACAATTTCAAACAAATATCAAAAAAAAAAAAAGTTATAAAACAAATTTAAAAGTAGCCTATTCAGAATGTATAAGCACCGAGTGCACAGACACCTCGTGTATTCAGTTCCGTAGCAAGGTATAGTCCGAAAGAATATGTCTGGATAATCTCGCCTTAAATGCTCCGAGAGTATCCGCGCTCTTAATGTTCGATGGAAGTTTGTTAAAGAGCTGTGCTCCCTCAAAGGTAATGGTATGAGCAGTTCTACAGAAGGGTATTATTTTTCTCAATTCGGTGGTTAAATTAATATTTAGTTTTTATAAGTAGTTTAATGACAAAGATTGAAGTATATTCCATTTTGAATCTAATTATGACAATGGGACTAAATATTGTGAAGTGGTTTATGAGAAAAGTTAATCACCGAATTGCGAACGCACCGAATTGAGAAAATGAATCACCGAATTGAGAAGTGGCCCAGCGACTTCAGAAAATGAATCACCGTATTTAGAAATAGCCCAGTCAGTCTAGAAACGCTGTCACCTAATATACAAATTATGTGATGAATGACCAAAATTACAAATACCTAAAAACTTTTTAATTACTGACTGATGGTCTATTAGTCAGATGGTTAATTTCAGGCTTAGTGCCTATATTAATATTTCTGAAATAAAAAAATTATTGAGAAAAACATAAATTAATTATTTACCTACTTATTTTAACTTAGCTTGATCAGTCTTCATTTCCATATTAATAATATAATACCTCACGCTATACCTAATTTTAAATCGATCTCGTGATTAACAAGTTTTAAAATATATCAAAAAGTCAGCTTAATTATCAATGTCGTCAAGACTTTATTTTTTTACTTCTTAATCTATGTATCGTTCTTTGGCATGTCTGATTCTTTCTTTGTAATTGAGCTATCCTATGATGCAATAATTTAAACTCCTAATTTACCCTGTATTTGTATTTCTTAAAGAATGACGTTCGCGCACACGGTTGTTTCTTGGGTGTTTCTGTGATACTGTTGTTGGCTGCATTAATCAAGTCTTTATAAACTTTCGAACGTAATCTGCGACTTATTGAAGAGTTTGGTGAAGTGGCTGTTATTGGACTTAAGCATTCCGATGAAAGTGAAGAAGTTGGCGTAACATTACGTAGGGCTCCAATTGATTCTAAATCAGAAATAGTAGGAGAAACGGGAACTAAAGAATCAGTAAAGGTAATTATCGGAGACTGAGGCTCTGTAACGAAGAAACCGTAACAAGGGTTCGGGATGCACTCAAAGGATCAAGACTGTTCAAAACTTCAGGATCGGAATGAAGCGACATTGGATTTTCGTCTAGTACTTTGAGTAAGTTTCTTTTCTTCGATTCGTAACATTTCTTCGAATGTTCTCTGTAATACTTCCTCAAAGCTTTTTGTTCACGACGTGGTCTTTCAATCATTCTCTTTACCTTACCTTCAGCCTTTCTTTTTGCATATCTTTCCCTGTCTTTTTGTTTATGTCTCTTATATAATATCAGATCATTTTTTATTCTCTCCTTTCTCTTTCTCTCCGCAATCCTTTTTTTTCCTTTTTTCGGCTTCACTTAGTTTACACATCGGAAAAAAACATCGAAATAAAACCGACCAAGCAGTTCTCGCCTTTGATCTCCAAAAATAAAAAAGCGATCTAAGGATCGCTTTTTAGCGATAAGGCCGCCGCCCTATTGTACACTATAAGTTCTGATGTATACCTACTTTATTTGTTATGTATATGGTGTGCAATAAAGAGTATTCTTTTTTATCATTGTCAAATCTCAGTTCGGTGTAAGTTCTCCCAATTCGGTGTACCATTTTACAGGGAATTCAGATCCTCCGAATTGAGAAAAAAACACATTTCATCAAATAACTTGTAAACTTTATAAGTTGAAACCATTTCCACAAAACATACTGGCAGGCATCACATAAATATTCAATCAATTTAGCACAAATCTCAATAAATACTTCTTAAACAAAATTAATGTCGTCCACCGACTTGAGAAATGACCCGACCCCAAAAGCACCGAATAATTTCGTACCTTTGAAAAATGCTCCTTTGCAGCACAGTCCCCCCGTCTACACTGCTCAGCCGCTCGGGCGCAATTGGCGGGTTGCGGGAACTAGTTAGTGATGTTCATACTGCGCGTAGTTAGTGATGTAGGTAAACAAAACTAAATTACACCGAATTGAGGCATGCGCTTCGGACAAAATTAAAATATGTTATTGTATTAAAACCCAAGGATTTACAATAAATATAGTTACATAAATGGCTTTATTATCTATCCCTTGTTCTATTAATGGTGGAATTATAATTAGCAAGTTATTATTTTAAAAGTTATGAAGCATTAACGAGTCTATTTTGGAAACCGGACACGTCATTTTAAGCCAAATTCTGCCCGTTTTTAAACTTTGGGATTTTTTTTGGGGCTTTATAAAGCCTGACGGTTTACTAGATATGCTCTCCATCAGGTCAAGAGTCCTACAAACATGTGTGATTTTTTTCAAGTACGTAATTAGACGTTAAAGGTACTTTGTTCGCTCCAGTAGTTCAATTTGCTCTACCCGTAGAAATGCCCGTATTCTTTCCATAGTTGGTCCGTATCTTAGGTAAAACAAGATGATAAGGTCTCCGTTTGCTTCTCTTATGTATTTGATTGATATTTGAAAATGTAGTATTGGTATGTATGATTTTGTTAACAATTTTATAAACTAAGATGCAAGTAGAATAATTAAATAATTGTTTGATGTTCATGAGATTTGTCTGTTTGTAAATTTTTTCGGTACATGTTAAATATGGATAGTGAAATAACATTTTTATTATTTTGTTTTGAGCTACTTGAAGCTGAGCTAACTTAGTTTTGGATGCGTTGCCCCATATTTCGATCAGATACAAGAGATGGGATTTGACCAATGAGTTGTAGACTGTTAAGCGAACTTGACGCGGAAGGCCACGAACGACACCTCTTAAAGTACCCATGAGAGAAGAGAGCTTACTCTTTATGTGATCGATCTGCGCATTCCACGTCAAATGGCTGTCAATGTGCAACCCAAGATATTTTTCATGTTTTTTTTCTAAAAGATGTACATTATTTATTGACAGGGGTGTAAATGGTACGATTTTTTTTTGTCTAGACTTAAAAACTACATAACAAGTTTTGGCTATATTAATAGTTAATAGGTTACATTGAAACCAATCGTAAACTTTGTCAATATCTGCCTGTGCTTGTGTAATAATATTACTGATACTTGCACCGAAGTAAAACAAACAGGTATCGTCTGCATATAGAGTTATCTCCCCATGTAGGTTGATCTCATTAATGTTATTTACATACATATATTAAAAAGAGCAATGGACCTAATATGGATCCTTGAGGAACGCCACATGTGATAGTTAAAGGTTTGCTCTGGTACTTATCTATTTTAACGATTTGGAATCTATTTTCAAGGTAAGATTTAAACATTTTTAGTGCTTTGTCAGTGATTCCAATACTTTCAAGTTTTTTTAATAGCAGGGAGTGGCTTACGGTGTCAAATGCCTTTTTTAGATCTATAAAGATTCCAAGAACGATATTTTTTTTATCTATATTAGTTTTGATTTTAGTGACTAAGTCAATGGTAGCTGAGAGAGTATTTGATTTGGACCTAAACCCGTATTGTCGTTCAAATAAGAAATCAATAGAGTCAAGGTATCCCTCTAAACGATTGTATAGTATTCTTTCCAGTACTTTAGATATCACTGGCAATACCGATATAGGCCTATAGTTTCCAGGATCTGTTTTTGAACCTGATTTAAAGATGGGACTGACTTTTGCAATTTTTAAAGTATCGGGGAACACACCCTGTTCTAATAGTTTATTTAAACATGCGGTCAAGTTATTTAAAATAAGGTCTTTAACACATATTATATCTTTAGTGGAAATGTATACCAGTACTACAGTTAGGATCAAGTTTACTAATGATTTTATCTATTTCGTCTACGTCGCATGGTTCTAAATAGGAAAGTTTATTTAGTTTATCAGAATGGGAATTAATATAATAATCACTCCTGGGGGGTATTTGACTAGCAAGCAATGTTCCTATGGTGGAAAAGAATTGGTTGAAGGTCTCACATATTTCAGATGGATCTGTTATACTTTTAGACTTCACTATTAGCTTAGGGGGAACACAGCTCTTGCCAACTTTATTTATAGCCAAATCATTTAACAAACTCCAAATTTTCTTCGGTTTCTTTATATTTTTCATAAATTCCTTGTAATAATATGCGTCCTTGGTTTTCTTAATATTAGCAGCGACCGTTTGTCTCATAAGCTTAAAGCTATTTTCCAGAGTCTTATTATTTGGGTTGTTTTTATATTTCATCCACAGTTCGTTTCTTTGGTTTAATCCATAAATAACATCTTTATTAAACCAGTTTTTCTGAGGCAGATTAAGAATCTTGATCTTTTGTTGTTTGCTTCGGCTGATATGGTATAATAAAAATGTTAAAAGCATTGTTGTATTCCGACTGTTTAGAAATCCTTTTGGGTCTTTTGGAACACAAAAAAACAATTTGACAACAATAAACAAATCGTATTTCTATTTATTTATTATTAAATATTCTTTTTTAGTAATAAATATAACTTATGTTACTCAGGGATAATGTAGCATTCTAATAGTGAAAGAATTTTTAAAATCGGTTCAGTAGTTTTTGAGTTTATTCGTAAAATACAGTGGCGGGCGGCAAGCGGCAACTGCCGAGCTAGTGCGAGCGTAGCTGATGACGTCTGCGTTTTTGAGAATGCAGCACGAAAATCGCTCTAACTTCGTCATTTTTGGTCCAATTTCAATAATTATTTTTTGGTTAATTGGTTTTGATGTGACTGTAAATCTACATATTTAAATAAAAATTCTCGTTGATCTTCATTGTAGATAGTGACAGACAAGCACGTGGAATGCCAATAAGAACGTTGTCCTTACAAGATGACAAGGAAAATGTAAATTATGTAGACTCCACAGCCTTACCATATCAAATTTGCAACCAGGTACAAGCACAAGAGAAATAAATTTTGAAGAATTTTGAGATTAAACATAATAATATTTTGAATTTAATTTGATACCCTTATTCCATTTATGCCAAACATTCTTTGAAATAAATAACCGTGCAATCCTTTCTGGTGGATACTTAACTTAGCCCATGAAATTGAAGTAAGAAAAATAATTTTGAAAATAAATAATAATATTATAATTAAATGGATACCAAAAAACATAAATTCATTATTAATTACTTACTTTATTTATTTACGAAACTCGTAACTCTACTTTATCACTACTAAACAAAGTTTGATCATAAAAATGCACTTCTAAAGCAAAATAAAATTACCCTACTGCTTATTTCTATACTGTATCGGTGGCGAGCGGGCGGGCGGTGTCATGCGAGTTCACTACCGCTACGTCCGCGCGAAACGCCGCCGAGACATCGCTAAATGCCTACTTTGACAGGAATACCTAGCCTTAAGTATGTTTATGTAGTCTATTTTTATTTAAGTTTTTTATTTTATAGTATGTATATTATATTATTATCATTAATTTAATAAACTCAATATGTATATTTCAGTTCTTACAAATTTATGTAGTATATGTTTCATTTACGTTCTTTGTCGCACCGCTTACAAATTTTTCTGTCTGGCCCTTAGGTCGACTGGTAGAGAATGCCATTTGGCATTAAGTCCGCCTTTTGTACTTTATTTTATTTTATTGTGCAATAAAGAATAAATAAATAAATAAAATAAACAAAGCATACAGCCAAAGTCAAAGGCAAAGGCATAAAGTCAACGCCTCTGTGGCAATGTGTGTTTCGGATTTTTCGATGCATGTCCCGGTTTTGGGATGACCAACCAGCATTTGGCAAGCGTGGTGATTAAGCCAATACTCATTAATTGTAGCGATGAATTGATGTACGCTGAGTGAAACACGCCTTGTATTAAAACCGTTTATTCGTAGACTGGCGCACATAGCTTGAGTGACAAGGTTGAGACCACCGTCATCGTAAATAAATTATTGTCTACCATTACACAATAACGGAGGCCTTTGCCCAGCAGTGGGACAGTATATAGGCTATTTACTCACTTACTTACACCCAAAGTAGGATTTTTAATTACAAGCATATATATCAACATATGGACTTGTTACACTTATTGTCACCTATTTTTTAACGCTAGGATTAAGCCGCAATATAACATACGAGTAAGAGTAGCTGCATTGTGTAGACACAAATTATTAAATACTGGTGCATACATCGTGGTAAATATATCAATATTAATATAACCTTTATGCTCCTAACTGAACACGTTAATTAAATTTGACTTCACTGTTCAATTCACGGTATATAATTGCGTATTACGGACGGAAATCGATCGCTGTGATATCAAGCTCCCAGCGATCGTAAGGAATGTGACGTGTGTGAATGTACAAAGTTCAATTGAAACCCCGCGCTGTAGTTGACAGCCGATATTACACCTGACTTTATTAACACGGCTTGATATACCGCAATATTATAGGTATTTTTAAGCTTGACATATATAAGGCAAGTTTTTTTTTAAACATGTCTACCCAGTCGTCTACATAGATTCTTAACAGACCAAGGGGCTTATTGTTAAATTTCAACCTCTATCACGATAACTTTCAATATGACATTGAATGCTATTCATTAAATTCAAACTAATTCACAAGTGTCAGTGATTGCGATCACGACGCGTTTTACCATTGAAAATGGTTATCAGATGCAAATCGCCTGAGACGTATTTTTGGCCATAGCTCCGAGGATTTTGGAAGAATTGAGATGAAAATAATACCTAGAGTTGAGGAATTTATCGAGACACGTGTGAGCCTTTGAATTATGAAAATCGGCTGGAAACTTTTTTTGAATTTTGAAAAATGTAAAAAAAGCAGGTTTATTGGGGGTGTTTGTATACTAAATTATAAATATTTCAAAAAGAAAACCTACTTAAGAAAAATTGAAAAAGGGGTCCTAGGGTATTAGTTTAGCTACAAAATAACGAAATGATTTTGAAAATCGGCTAATAATTATGACCTGTAGGTGGTCCCTTTAGATTTGGTATTGTAGAAAAACGGGTGTAGCTTCTTTGATTATTGACCGATCGTCATGGTAATGGTGTTAAAAGATGCGGATGCGGGGATTGCGAAATCTGTGAACTTTTCAATGATGTTGAATGAACGACAAATTGATATTTGACATTTATTTGAAATCATCTATGCATAATGACAAGCGTAAATACCTTTGAAAGGAATCGTGATAGATGTTGAAATTAGACAATAATCTCCCCCCCCCCTGGACTTTGTGCTTTGTGAGTGATGTATGTGATGATATATTAGGAAATAAAACGAGCTGCATGCAGTTACTTGGTTAAACTATGTTCGTAGGATAATCGCAAAAAACAGATCATTGCAAAAATCGAAATGACCGAATAAATTGGACTTTAAGCCAGATTTTTGCAATCGTCCAAGAACAAATTTAAGGATCATTGGTAAACATTGCTACAACTCCCAGTTGGTTCAAGACAATTGGAAACTTGAAGGCTGATTGGTTATTCCAAGAGTCGATTTATGACACCTTTATTCTGATTGGTTATATATATTCGTACAAAGGACAAGACCGGTGGGGTTGTGCATAGGGATACGATTAGTGTTCCCAAAGCTTTAAGCTCTAAAAAAAGTTTGAAACTATTGTACTATTATTATTATTTATTTATTATTTTAATACTTAACCAGTCCCTTATCTCAAGCCTTTTTAAGAGACATTTTTATTAAAAAGGTTAAACGTTCAACCTTTTTAATGTACACATATTTTAGCTCTTAAGAGGGGGTATCCAATCGTAGATTTGATTTTAACACTATAAGATAAACCACGACGTTCGATGAAACAAAACATACCTGTTGCCTCGGGTCAGGTAGGCTACTCTTGACGCAAACTCAATCTTAATACAATTCTAATGCGATTAATATGTATCGATATTGGGATAAGATTCGCAATTTCAGAACGCCCCATCTTGATAATAGTTTGTTCACTCAATTTCCAAGCAATTTAATTCCAATGTGGCGCTATTATCGCTTTTAAGAGTGCAATTTGAAGTTTTTAGATTCGTGATTGGATATTTATTATTGCAATTGTGTTTCAAGAGTAACCTCCCAACCAGCAATTTTGCCCTATAACCAAACCTTATATCTCAAAAAAGCTAGGTAAACGATGTAAAAAGGTTTTTGGCGGTGATTGATTGTTGTGTAAAAGTGTTTGACAATACATTTTGGCTCTATAGGTTTATACAGCAAAAACGACCTATTAGGAATTGATGTAAAGGTTTACTTCGCGACTTTGTATAGCTGTTATAGTCAGAATAGAATAGAATAGAATAGAATGATTTATTAACCATATAACTCGGAACGTTATACAAGGCAAGTCCATGATACATCATTTCATTACAATATAATAATACATTATTTAAAAAAAACATTGCAATTAATTTAAAAGTAATACTATAAAATATATATATATATTTTTTTTTTTTTAATTATACAATTACAATTACAATTTTCAAATTTAAAATATTTAAAATTTAATCTATTACATAAACCAGAATGGATTATTGATTGGTAATAAAATAAAATTTATTTTTACACAGTATTAAATGGTACATTAAAAAAAAAATTTTTTTGTGGTTTCCATTGCAATTTAAAAATAAACAAAGTAAAATGATATTTATGTAGATCTATACTAACTTTCCTGATATAAGAACGAGGATTCACCAAGACGCATAGCCATGAACTCGTTAATTGAATAAAATGGGTGTGAAACAAAAAAATGCTTGATCTTATTTTTGAATTGATTTTGGCTAAGTTCAGTAATTGTTAATGGCAATTGATTGTACATAACTATTTTGTTGCATACTCCTTGTTTCCTTACCTTTACTAGTCTCGTCCTAGGTTGGTATAATTTCTCCTTATTACGTAGGTTATAGCTGTGTATGTCCATTTTTCTTGGCAGTGACTGTTTCTCTTTGTGTATTTCTATAAGGCTACTAAATATATACAGTGATACAACCGTCATAATTTTATTAATTACAAAGTATTCTCTCGCCGATGCACTCTTGTGAAGTCCGTTTATGATCCTGATTGATCTTTTCTGGCATTTAAGGATTCGATTTATGTCTGAAGCATTTCCCCAAACTGTCACAGCATAATTTATGAGGGAATGAATGTATGCAAAGTAAACTGAGACTAATGCTTTCTTGTCTATTACAGGTTTAAGTTTAAATAGTGCGTAGTTTGCACTGGCTAATTTTTTACACAGTTTATCTATGTGAACTGAATGACTGATAGTATGATCAATATTATAGCCCAAAAATACGTTATCTGTAACTGTCAAGTTTCGTTTTAGTCCTTTCCTGGCTTGGTAGTGCATAACTATACTTTTATTAGCGTTGAGTACAATGCCGTTTACATGAAACCAGTCCTTTAGACTATTTATTGCTTCTTTTATCTTTTGCTCGAGAATAATTGGACATTTGTCTTTGATACCTACGTGAGTGTCATCCGCAAACAAACTAACAAATGCCCATTCTGGGAGACTACTCACCAAGTCATTGACATAAATTAAAAAAAGCACTGGACCGAGAATAGAACCTTGAGGTACTCCTATACTAGTAGCTCCTACAACTGAGCTATCACCGTTGACAGCCACAATCTGCGTTCTATTATGCAGGTATGACCTCATCATGTTTAATTCAACACCCTGGAAGCCATAATATTCCAATTTCAAAATGAGGATGTCATGGCGGAGGCAGTCAAATGCTTTGGATAAATCACAAAAAATGCTTGCGCATTTCTGTGATTCATCCAAAGATTCTAAAATAAAATAGACCACTTTTCTAATCGCCATTTCCGTTGATCTATTCTTTCGGAAACCAAACTGTTCTACCGCAAAAAGTTTATTTTCTTCGAAATACTTAACTATTTTATTTTTAATGATAGTCTCTAATATTTTAGACAACGTTGGTAGTATACAAACTGGCCTGTAATTACTAAGCTCAAAGAATTCTCCCTTCTTGTGCAAGGGTATTACTTTGCCACTCTTTAAAACATCGGGAAATACTCCCTTCTCCAAACAACTATTAACAACAATTAGTAACAGCTCCATCAGGTTCTGATCCCTAAGTATTAACTCCTTCATAGTTTTAGTATTCATATTGTAAATATCAACGGTCAATTTAGATTTTAGGTTATTTACTATTGACCATAACTCTTTGTAATCAATAAAAGTAAAGATAATAGATGTTGAGGGTCTATCAGTATTTTTAAGGTATTCTAAACATTGTTGAGTGTTTACACCCACATTACTTGTTAATGAATATGCAATTTTGCGAAAGAATGTGTTAAACAGGTTTGCTATGTCTTTAGCCTTGGTGATTCTTTCTTCCTTATCATTTTTGATGTACGGGATAATATTTTTAGAAGTCTGATTATTTCCTTTTCCAACTTGTTCCCCCACAATCTTCCAAGTTTCTCTTATTTTATTACTTGAAATACTGATTCTGTGCGCGTATTGATATTTTTTTGCTACAGTCATAACCTTTCTTAAAACTTTTTTATACCTTCTTATTTTTATTCTCGTTTGCTCATTCGGTGCATGGTCCTGTAAAATTTCTAATTTTGCTAAATTATTTTTCGATACCTGTATCCCTTTCGTGGACCACTTCTTAATAATTTTATTTGAATTATGTCGTACTGTTGGAAATGCAACATCATAGTAATGCCTAATAGCGTCCAATAAAATACTCATTCCTACATTCGGGTCCATACAATCTATGATTTGTGATCTTAGGGTAATAAAGTCTCTGTTAACTAAGTAATGAAAGTAATTAAAGTTATTCCTAGTCATTTTTCTTGTAAGCGTAGTTGTTTTTAATATTTTATCTTTGTTATTATAGAGAATTAGTTTTATAACATTATGATCAGATAGTTTACAGTCTGTTACACATCCTTTACAATTTTTAAAGTTAACAAAAAAGTTGTCAATGCATGTAGCACTTGTACCATGTGTTCGAGTAGGCGAATTGAGTAGCCAATCACAGTGAAAGTTTTTAAGTATATAAGCAAGTTTATGTATTCTCTTATCAAGTTTTAGTACATTTAAATTAAAATCCCCAGCTATGATAGTAAGTTTACCCTCCCGACAAATGATATGTAAAAGTTTACTTAGAACATCAAAAAATAGAGAAAGATCCTTATCAGGCCTATACAAAGAGACAACAACTAATCTTGAGGCTCTCAATTCAATAGCAGCCAATTCACAATTCATTTCAAAAGATAATTTATTTAGGTCTTTGCGAACTTTGTATTGTAATCCATTTTTAACAAATATAGCTGCACCACCATGATCAAAAAATTTTCTGTTAAAATATGCGGCGAGTTCATAGTTATCTAATTTCATAGCTGATACTTGATGATCTTTTGCCCATGTCTCTGTAAGACATAATATGTCACATTTTTCTTCTTCTAATACATGCTCAATTTCTAAGTACTTGTTATGGATGCTTTGAACATTAGCATGGAGTATTATTTTATAGTCAGGCGTTATAGCAACCTCCAATGTGAGTAGTATACAACGATAGAACTTTATAACAGTGTTTACTGTCGCTCTAATGCGCCTGATTTACGTAATAAAGGTGCTGAACGAACTATAATGGGTCTTTCGTTATAGTAGAGATGAAAACTCAAGAATAGGCCGATATTGTGATATTGTGGGTTTTTAGATCGTCCTTACAGTACATAGTACTATATTGGGCACAAAAAGTCTACAACAGAGTTATTTGGTGCTATAGCTGAGTTTCAAATTACATTTATGTAGCTCAAATTGTCATATAAAGGTGTGTTAACGGTCGTTATAGTCGTAGTGATAAACTTATCACAAAGACACTTTTTTTAGAACAGGACTGTTTTTTTAAAACTGTTATAGTCCCTTTATTACACAATAATACTATAACGGAGATCCTTTCTCTTTTAAAACATAATTACTGTCTATAAAGGTAGGCTAGCAATGCTTTTAAATGATAATTTAGTTTTGTAAAGGCATTTCTATCGCTCTTCTACAACAATATTAGATAATTAACATTTTGATTCAGCGCAGCGTAACCAATATGTCTATAAATTACGAAAAATGAATTTCGAATCATGGAAAAGATTCAAACGCAGTGGGACTTAGAGACGAGAAGTGAAAAGACAATATGAGGAAACAGCAACGTCGTCAAGAAGCATTCAAATCACTAATGATAGTCAAAACCAAGTTGAAAACTCAATTATAGAAAATGGTTCCGTACAAAATACATTTTACGTTAATGACGAAATGGAGAATTATTTAAAAATGGACAATGATTCCAGGTGTGACAGTATTTCAGATGTGATGATTGATGATTTTCAAATGTGTGATTTCCCACGGCCATTCTGCTACCGCAAGTAGCTTTAAGTCGTCCCGCGTTAAAAACTTATCGATATTTATAATGACAACCATTTTGCTTAATATTGCACTGAAAAAGAAAAAAAAACACTTTTTGTTCCCAAAGCTCAATAATATTCTATTAAGGAAAATCAGCAACTTTATCACACATACTCAGAGTATTAATAAATAATAGAGCTGATTTATATACCCATATTTTCTGACATGGTATTTTTATAAGTTTAATAAAAAATATTCATCACATTTATGGCACAAGGACAAGCTCAGAAGGAACCCTAATTGCACGTAATGGTGGTTGTGATCTGTCATAACAAGTGCTATATTAGAGTTCAGGAAGCTGGAAGTATGTTTATGACTAAAAATTCGTAATTGTTTTAGTAAAAGCTCAATAATTCGAGAGGGGCATTCAAATATTGTCGTAAACCCGCACATAGTTTATCAGTAAAATTACAGTCGCACGTCATTTTCCCCGTAAGAGATGAATAATTTAATTACAAAATAATATCTTATCTTCACGATATCCTCGTATTCCCTTTTTATTATAATTTTTTTTTTCTTTTCTTTACTGAGAACTGAACTGAACGAATGTAAAATGAATGAATGATGAATATTAGTGAAGTAATGTAATCATGAACTCTTTTACAGTACAAAAAGGTACTGTAGTAGCGTTGCGGTGGTGCTTGTATGTCATCAAATAGAGATTGCGTTACTGTTACATCAACTGTAATAGGCCAAAATGGTCTTCCCTGATACCACTACAGTTGTACTTTAACACTGAATGGAGATATAATTGCGCCACTTTCTTTGTAGGTGCACCTTCTTTGGCCGTTTATTTGACCACCGATTAGTTTTTACAAAACGTTCTATGGTCTTCTATACAACTAACTTTTGCTGGTTGGGCTACCTGGTGCGACAGACTGTGGAGCGTTCTGCGCGGAATAAGAATGTCGTAAGCGCTAAATAACTTTTAGTTTATTTACTCGTAAAATATAAATTATTTTTTCAAATCGCTAATAGGGTCGCTTGGTAATATAATTTGATATTATGTGTTAAAATATTGGCACAGTAATATGCATCAAATTGAAAATAAATTGATAATAGTTGAAAAGTAGACGTAAGTTCGTGATTTTTTTTATCGATAAAATTTAATTATATTATGCTTTCACTTAGTTCAGTCCCTTTCAAGTATGCTGTAGGTAGTATCTATAATATTTATTCCGGGTAAATCGTTGTTTATCTTCTAGTGTCAAAATCAAATCTACGATTGGCGATTTACCTTTATTTATTTTATTTTATTTATTTATTTAATTCAGACATATTATTATGTCCATAGAATTTGTTAGTAACAATGCACTTAAGGACTATGTGAGTAAGATGATTTATACCTCCTCTTAAAACATGAAAGCCTTCTTGCCATCAAAGCAGTCCAATAATGAAACGCCCTTTTGCGTGGTGTTTAAGGCTTAAAGCCCAGTCTATGGGAGCACTAGAAACTACTTACCACCGTAGCAACATCAATCGCTACGATGCTACGAAATATCTGCTAACTTAATGCAAAGTCGCTACACGAAAGTTACTTAACTGTAAATTATAACGCAATTGAACATAGAGCCCTAGCCCACGTCCGATAATGGGTGACCAATTTTTTAGTCGTGAAATTGAAACGTATGGAACTCTATGTTGCAACGCACACGTCTCACAAAAAGTCGGTCGTGTTCTAATATAATATAAAAATTCTTAATAGACCCGGCATACGCAAATTTGTCAGGGTAGTAACATCATCAGTGTCCGACAACAATCAATGATCGAAACTTTTCTCCTTTCATTATTTAAAACTAGCTGACCCGGCGGACTTCGTATCGCTTTGACAGTTTCCATGACAACAAAACAAACAAATCATTCGTCCGCTTAAGGGGGTGCCGCGCGGAATTTCGAAAATTTACGTGTTTTTAAGTCACTGGTGCTAGGCGCTGAATAGGTCATATAAATTAAAAGGACTAGTGTAGGTTAGCTTGATCCTTTCACAAGGCCATGGTTATCTTGGAATTTGAAACAAATACAAAGAAACTGCATAAACAATACGTAAAAGTATTCTATCTAAAAACTTATTTCTTCAGAAACTTTGTAAATATAGCACTAATGAAACAATGATCCGGCATCAAAATGTTTGTATTGATATTCCGCAGGCCACTGTTGTCTTATTTTTCAATTAAATGAATTATGAATATGAAAATATTAAGACTTTTATTATTTTTTACCCAAATGCCTATGATTTTACGAAAGTAAACATTGCTCTAATTAAATCACCAGCCTACTCTATACAGATATTAGTGTGCGTGCGTATTCGTAGTCGTGCGCTGTTGTCACACCACTGCCACGCGCCGCTCGCTCGCTATCATAAAGAAACTTGAAAATCGCAGTTTTGCGTCCGCGCTGCACCCCCTTAAGAACACCCGTATCCCATGATGGAGCGCCACCTACCGGGTCCAATTGTAAATCTAAACCATTCTTGAATCCACTTGAACACACACAGAAAAAGGGCTTGTTTGTCCGCCTGGCTAGCTACCACCATCTTATCTAAATATGTTGCCATAACATCAATGTTTGTAGCATTGTTGTGTTCCGGCAGCTAGAGATAAGATAGCCAGTGCCTCACTAGTTGAGGATCCCGGGTGAAGTGCGCTTCCATCATTGGCCTTATCATCACTTAACATCAGGTGAGATCAAGGCACTGTGCTTACCTGTTAATATATAAAAAAATACACACGCACAGAAGAGCCAAAGTGAATACTATACTGATAATATGGGTTGGTAGGTTTTACTTTTTTGGTTTTACGTTTGACTGCTCTTACGATACAACCGGGACCAATCGCTCGCCGTGCCCTCTGTAGCACCTGCCTACTTAGGCACTATATATATATATTTTCGTATGGTCACCCATCCCGTGACCCGGCATTACGAACATTGCTTAACTTCTGTATAACCCATAATGCGATATGGACGAAAATAAAAGTACAACTATTTGAATTGTTTGGATATTCTTACCAATAGATGGCGCATTGCTTAAAATGTGTATTATTCTCTGAATCGCGCTATAGAAGTGTTTTGGTGCGCACTATACTTAGAGCATTAATGCTCTAAGGCACTATATAAGCAGCCCAATGTTTTTATTAAACAATCACAATAGTAAATCTTACAGTTTTATTATATTAGTACATGGTTACTATCAGTAGGTGAACAAAGGAAGGACATTAAAGTACACGGTTACTATGGTTACCATTACAGTGAGACCTCTTTTCAACTTCCAAGATCGCAACTAATCCCCGCACATGACCGATGACACGCTAATATTTTATTTCCTAGTAATTATTTGTTGCGCAAATCGCCTCCAGTTCCATAGATAGATCAATATCATCCAGATGCCCTGATATGCCTGGCGAGGTAGAAATAGATCGCGACAGCCCAGTTCGGCTATGCCAGCCAGCAAATACATACAAAAGCTTTTAGTCCGATGCATCATATTAGAGTTCCATTTCAAATCACTTATTTGCCGAGCACATTTTTAAAGCGTTGATATAATCGGTTTTTTTCCAACTTTGATGGATATGTTTTACATTGGATGTTCCTTTTTTGTTTATTTAGTTGGTAAACTACACATAAAACAATACATCTATAACACAAATGTGCAGCAGCTAGTGCGCTTTTGATGGAATAACTATCGTGAATACTGAGAAAACACCAAAGAAAATACTGAGAGCACCAAAAATATGTGAAAATTGGCAAGCCGTCATCCCTTCAACCGTAACATCGAATTTTATTCCCATATTTCCCAGAATATTAATATAAAGGTATGTTAATATGGGTAGGTAGGTAAAAAAATGTTTGGACGATTTAAAAGCACTTTTCTGTTAATTTGAATAATAAAAATAAAATTAACCCCTTCCCTGTCCCATGTATCACATGTGATACATAACAATGAATTAAACTATTGTTATATTTTTTGAACAGCGAACCTGTTAACTTAGGTAAAGTGAAATTTTGACTTTGGAACAAATATACAATTTATAATTATTTTATAATTTATAATTATTTATAATTATTTGAAACAAATTTATGTAGAAAAAATAAATGTGTATCTGTACTGCCCCTGCGTTCGAAATTCAAACGAAAAATGTCATTGTCAATTGATATCATTGTTACTAATTAGGTTTTCGGATGAGTTCTTTTTTGCTGCGCGAATGCATGGCGTTTTTAGCCGTTGGTACTTGCAACTCAATTTGTGTATCTGAATGGAAGCAAAACCCGATAATTTAATTTCAGTTCAGTCTGTGTAACGTGACACGCGCTGCCAAATGTTATACTCTTAGATATAGAACACTCGACGAGTTATTCATTTGTTTCACATTTATTATTCAGTGCATTAGCGGCTTTTCAATATGATTTTGTAAAATGAGTTCCTTGAAATTGAGGTCACATAAAAATTTCAAGATAAAATTGTACATTACTGGAGCGGCCGGCAAAAACGGCATTGGTGAAAAGTAGTTACCTAGTTAGGTTAGGTTAGGTTAGAGTAAAGAGTCCCGCGATTTCATTCCCTCGGGATAGGCCCCGCGGTCTTCACAGTATCGGAGTTTGATCCCCCAGAGGTTAGTGAGTATCCCCCTCCGTCTCGCCCTTCCCAGCCTTGGGCTTCTCCCTTGGCAGCCGACTGGGGACAATGGCGTCTCCATGATAGTTGGCGAGTTGTGGAAAGGCGGACGGGTGAGTCTCACATAACCTGGGGCCTCTTCAAGGCTCCGGTATGCCTAATGCATTCTTCTAAGTTAAGAAAAAGGCTAGAGTAGAGTAGAAATACATTATCACGTGCCAAATTTTTCATTTGTTTCTTTATTGTTTTTATTACTTTTTTGGTTCTTCTTTTGTTGCCGTTCGAGATTAAAATAAAAACTTTTATAACGTTGGCACTTCTTTGGTTGCCAATTGCCATGTTCTAATCTAAATCGAAATATATTCCATTTTTAAATAACACGGTAGTTGTCATAGTAATTTATTAAGCCTGCTTATCACGACATATTTAGATTTTTAGGGTTAATCCTCCTATGTCACATTTTGCTTTTCAGATTCGTTAAAATACTACTACATATAAAAATTGCGGACATGTCACGAGTTATTTTCACTATTTTACTGTAACATAGAACGGACTGTGGCATAAGGAGATTAACCTGATTGTACTACCAACTTTAGCGGCCCTGCTTCATGTGCCCTGCTTACGTGTATTTTGATTTATCTCAAAGAATGTCGTCAAATTATATTCCATTTCCCAAGCCTGTTTGAGAAAATAACATTTATAAGTAATTTATGGAATACCTGAATAGCTATTTGTTGCGGATTAGGCGTTCAAATTAAAATATCTCGAAATTTTTCGTGGTCCGGACTTCCGTCACTCAGCTCAGTCCTGTTTTATTAGAGACATTAATTATTTTTAATAAAGTCGTAGACTAACGTCGAAGATTTAACCGCCTCTATGGTCTAGTGGTTGAGACCACCGGTTTAGACCCAGAGGTCCCGGGTTCGTTTTCCAGCGGGAGGTAGTTGTTTGTGTACTCGGTTTGGTTGGTGGTAGGACTTGTTTGTCCGCCTGGCTAGCTACCACCATCTTATCTAGATATATCACCATAACATTAATGTTTGGAGCATTGTTGTGTTCCGGCAGCTAGAGATAAGATAGCCAGTGCCTCACTAGTTGAGGATTCCGGGTGAAGTGCGCTTCCACCTATTGTCCTTATCATCACTTAACATATGGTGAGATCAAGGCACTGTGCTTACCCGTAAAATATAAAAAAAGACTATCGGCGCGACCTTTGAAGCCAAGAGAGCAACAAGTATTGCCAATGTATGTTTTTCAAACCGAAACATTTTTGCAATATCTTTCTTTGCGAAATCCTAAAATGGATTGAGGAAAATATGGATAAAGAAAAGCTGTGCCCCACAAAGGCAGTTGGCAATGAAAATATTCCACACGATCTAAAGGAAAAAAACAGCGGAACAAAATGTGGAGCCAGCGCTGGGAATCAATAGAGTCGCGAAGTAGATTAAGCTCTCACGCGAATCTAGGGTTGTCACTTCAAGAAATAACATAAAAAGACAAACGATATTTATTTCAGCTGATCTAACCCCATGCGGTATAAAATAAAAAGATATTATAAAATGGTCTTTCTTACGTGAAGAGTGCTGGAGAAGGGAGAAGAGTGCTGGAGTGGCGACCTTGAGTTGGACACGGGAACGTAAGCAGACAACCAATGCAATGGACCGACGACGTTGTCAAGGTAGCAGGGAAGGGTTGGATGAGGAAGGCACAAGATCGAAGGAAATGGAGTGAGTAAAGAGACCTACATTCAACTATGGGTGGATAACGGTTGAGAAAAAAAGGAAGACGAAAACTGTATCTTACATATTTTTCACAAAAATCTGGTATAAATTAGCTCACACTACTTTAAAATTAAACTTTTAAAAACTTAGGTATAGATGTAACACTGCAATAACTATTTTATAATCAGTTAACTTAATTAATAACGATTTAATTAATTTGGCACTATCCAATATCGCGGAGACTGCCGTGACGTGTGAATATGCAAAATGGCCGCCGCGCCCAACAAGAAGGTTATATACCTTACAGATTGTATTACTGTATTGCGACAACCGGTACTTGGTTTTAAACGTATTCGTGGCTTAGCTACTGCTTTCTTCGTTAATTTGTGAATTTAATAAATTGTAAGATATTTGAAATGATAGATGAGTCTCTAAATCGCAAGGTGCATATTGTAATAAAATATAAATTGTTACATCACCATCGAGGAGAGAGGGGCTGGGAAAAATGTAGTGCTACCAATGGCAGCGTCTCGGTTCAATTCCCACGTGACGTAGTGTGATATTGATTGGCGATTAAAGAGTGGGCATACGCGAATGTTATAATGAGGATGGGAAAGGATTTTTTTTTAATAATTAAGTTTCAGCTTAAAATATGACTTTTTTTTTGTCTGTAGCAGTGCTAATTACTTCACGTTAAAATTTTCACTACAGGGTGCTTAATGCGAGTTTCATTCGCCATTCGATCAGGTTAATGAAAACGAGAGTTTGTATGTATATAATTTTAACTCTTTTTGTATGTCGCCAGGAGGCGCTGCTTCAATGCCATACTAATTTTCGTTTTCGTGATCGAATGAATACGGGTAATAAACAAAACTCACACTAGGCACCCAGACAATTAGACATGACGTACCGGAGACGTCACACGAATTCACGCGATCATTATTTGAGCGCTAGGAAACTTAGCACCGCTTTAATAAGTATTGCAACTTTGTAAATATGTATCGTATCGAGTGAAATAAAACTATTGGTTTTATAATAATGACATTTACAGTTGTATAGAGTAAAAGTTAACTTTTTTCATCGGTTATTTAGTGCCGCTAGAATATTCTGGACTCAATTGTTACAGCTTATCTCAAACACAGATAAATTTTAATGTCTCTTTCAAAGTAAATAAATGCCTGCTTTAGGAGAGCCCGCTCTTCTGTAATAAAATTAATCAATTATCTTACTTTGTCTAAACAATTTTATAAAGATGGTGATTTAATGATTCATTGTTAAAAGTTTTTAACAAGATAATTGAATGTGCCCTCAGTTGTGACGGTTGCGTTACCATGTCTGAAAATGGAGGAAGCTCCGTACCTTAGTACTACCTGATTGATTGAATTTTGAATTTCGTGAAATGGGGCGATATACGTAAGGCGAGCATATCTCAGTTGTGAAATAAATTTTAAAAGTTCCTAAAGTAAGATTATGGTAATATAAAAATATTAAGATCGGATGTTAGTTGTCGACTTTAAATAAGGCTCCTTTAGCTTACAGAGTAAGAGTAGATAATGTTGATTAATTTCGGCGAGTTGGTTAGAGCCACGATAGTTAAATCAAATTCCTGAAGTAAGGTAAAACATGATTTTATTAACTCACTTTCAGTAGCTTTTTTAAATAATCGTGATTCTGCAAAACCGATAGTAACTCACGAACAAAAGCAAAAAAGCTTGTAATATATTAGGACAGACAGACTTGAATGAGAAATCTATTCCGCATATTTTTCCGTCGCTTCAGATCTTCAACTGTCTCCGATATTTTAACACACGTGTTTCGTCTTACATCACAATCAGCGCACTGCTGGACGTATGACTTTTCGGCTCTTCTCTTATAAAGGTGAGTCCAGATTATATAACAAAACATGTTATATAGCAAAGTATGTAGCATTTTTTATTAGTGTGGACGATAAGTGTTTATGAAACAACCTTGTACTTATAGCTTTCTAACTTGTTATATCATGATCATCAGCTCATTTCATGTCCCCACTGCTGGAGCACGAGCCTTCGCTATGGATTGATAGGGAGAACGGGCTATAAACCTCCACGCGGGCCCAGTGCGGATTGGTGGTTGTTAACGACTGCTGATGCAGCCGGGACCAACGGCTTTATGTACGTGCCTTCCGAAGCACGGAGGAGTTTCAAATGAAACATTTTCTTTTACTCCTACGGTGACCGGCCTTTGCGAAAGTTACCTCGCAGACCGGCGCGATAACCACTGCGCCATCGAGCTCCTCATGTTATATAATATTTAGTTTTATAACACGTGGACTCACCTCGACACACATGTGTCTAATAAAATTAAAATCCATCGCAGCAACCCTATTTTGGCGTGATTTAAAGTGCGAAGAGCGTCTCCCCTCAGCCAATTTATAGAGATTTTATACAGTACGGGCGCAGAGCCCTTTGTGCCGCCAGAGGTGAAATTACTGCCATCAAGGGACTGCATAATGGGATCAAATAAAGTTAAGATTAACAATTAATATTTTTAAAAGCTTTAGAACAACCACCGTCTGGAAATGTTTAATAATAATGAGTTAAAACTTTCTGATTAAAATCTTTGAATAATTATTAAGTTGCTTGTAACAATGGCATAATTAGAAATACTTAAAGTGTATTGAAACATTTAATTTGAATAAGCAATAGATAATAAAAACACATGTGAGTGCATGAACACAAGTAATCAAACAGAATCATCTGTTTGATTGAATTTAATAAATCTATGAAATCAGCTATAATAAGTTGTGCTACTTGCTCGCTCTCATATTAAAAACTATCTGTGCCCCGCGGTTGTACCCGCGTTAATTAGCGAACAATCTAATTTTCCCGTTTTTGCAACATTTTTCATTGCTGCTTTACTCCTATAAGTCATAGCGTGATGTAGTATAGCCTATAGCCTTCCTCAATATATGGACTACTCAACACAAAAATATTTTTTCAATTCGAACTAGTAGTTCATGATTAGCGCGTTCAAACAAACAAACAAACAAACCAACAACAAACTCTTCAGCTTTATAATATTAGTATAGATAAACTTTTCGGGTAAGGCTTGGCCTTCATCTCATCTTATCTTAATTGATGATAAGGCCAATGGTCCTTCCTTCTTTCTTATTTTTACTTTTACTCGATTTTATATTTTCCTGATATTATTTTCCCGAAATTCTTACTTGAAAAGCCACGCGGATCCCAGATTCGCTGAAGTTTCGTTGCGAGCAACAGGTAGTTAGTAAAATACGAGGCAACAACCCCTTAACACTTAGAGTACCTTCAACAAACTACAGTTGTCCCTTCTAATAGTTGTTTGGAGGCGATAATGATTTCAAATGGAATATGGCGACCTTCGCCATCGCTCCCAAGGGAAATACTCACGTTGATTTAGATTCCGAGATAAATCTATTCATAACGATGAAAAGGATATTGCATATCGATTTTTGGTAGGTAGAGCTTATTGCCTACTATTCCTGCTTCCATTATTTACTTGTCTAGATAGTTTTGTTAAGGCTATGTCAAACCGCTAGCGTGGCTTAGTTCGACGCAAGCGCTTATATAATGTCTTACTGAGCACTATCAAGAAATATGAGAGTCGTTTTTTTTATCTTATGGATAAGCACTAGGCCTTTATCTCACCTGATGTTAAGTGACGATAAGGTCAAAAGTTGAAGTGCACTTCACCCGGAATCCTCATCTACTGAGGCACTGGCTATCTTATCTCTAGCTGCCGGAACACAACAATGCTATAAACATTGATGTTATGGCGACATATTTAGATAAGATGGTGGTAGCTAGCCAGGCGGACAAACAAGCCCTACCACCAACCAAACAGAGTACACAAACATGTACCCCCCGCTGAAACTAACCCGGGACCTCTGAGTCTTAACCAGTGGTCTTAACCACTAGACCACAGAGGTGGTTAAACGGTTGTCATGAAGAATACGCCACGTTTACGCTAGCATCGACAGAACCCACACCAGCAAATACTGTAGAGCTGAACGCGCGACCATGCTGGCAGGCTAGGGATAAATCGGGTGTAATTTTCAGCGGACTTTTTAGGGGACTTTTTAGCCGTGAGAAATGAAGCACCGTCAGAGCTTTTCTAGAGGAAATGTAGTGCAGTCTTTCCCAAAGTGGGCGATAACGTCCCCTTGTGGGCGCTGGAGGCCTACAGGGGAGCAGTAAGGGGCCCGGAAAAAATTGAGGGGCGCTGATGTGATTTAAGGGGGCGATGGGTGATTTATAACACCAGCTACTTCATATTTTAAAATTCACTGAAATTAAAATTAAAAAAAACATCAATATTCATTCGAACAAAATGTATGGAACAGCTGAATTTTATTTTCGAGTTAGGCAGTTGGTCCACTAGTAAGTTGTTCGTTTGTATCACGGGAGTCAATTCAGTAAGTTTGGACGGTGATAAAAAAGTCAACCCGTATTAATATCGGTTTAAATCGGTCTTATAAACATTAGCCGTTAGTCCCGCTTATTGTCGTAAGATAGCGTCATTAAATCCCTCCTCTCAACTTCTGTCTTTCATATGGGATGACTTAACCTATCAGTGGGACGTTTATAGAGTAATGATGATGTTGAACATAAGAAATATATTTAAAAAAAAACATCCTAAGGGCTAGTACCTAGAAACAGTTTGGTGATTAAAACTATTACACAACGAATATGAATTACATAACTCCCGAACCGTTTCTAATCAACTTTGAGCCTTAGTGGGACACTAAAAGGTATTTAATTTCAGTGAGGCAACACCATATAATAAAAGCTTTGTAAATACAAAGCTCTACCTTTTTCGATACAGTTACAAAACAAATATTTGAGAACAGTACAAAAAGGGTCACTTTCCAGTAAATATTGAAAGGGTTATAAAAAAACGCGGCGCAGGTGTTACACATCAAAGGACTGATATAAAATAAGTAATACAGTTGTATGGAGATCGGCGAAACTCGTCTTACAATCGGGGAAAAGTTTACCCGATGAAACGAGATATTTGATGTATTCAAAGTAGGAATACATTGCTGATTATGCGCCGTCCTTTTAAGGTTGTTGTATGCTAACTACGCATTGTATGTAAAGCTCAGCGGTTGAAGCTTTCGTCGTGGGGTAGGCTTATCGATTGCCGGCCAAGGTCACGGGCAACGCAGACCCAGAGCAACGACGCCGTGACGTCACACCTGACCGATTTGGGAGCTCCGAAAATGTTGCACTGGATATTTTTAAACTCAGTATTAAATCAAATAAACTTAAAAATAAGTACTTTTAAATACTTACTTCATTGGCGCAGGGACCCAAAGTGAGTTTTGAGCCAAAACTCACTTTTAAATCGTCCAAACATTTTTTTACAGTATCAGCGACTTTTGTCACAATGTAAAACATTTTGTGTAACAATTTAAGAAAAAGACATCAACGAACTAAATCACTTAACTAATTAAAGTTTTCGTAGGGCGCAGGGGTGGCGTTCGGTCATTTATATGTTTGTTGCCTGAAATAAAGATTTATTAATTTTTTTTTTTATGACAGGCAATAAACAATGTTCTGTACGGTTATTTATATAGAAGCTCATAAAGAAGATAGGCACCTAAAGTAGATAGTATAATATATTATAGTAAATAGATTTTAACTTTTTAAATTTGCTAGTTACCGGTACACTACCTCTCATTGTCTCCTAATTTGTCCTATGCCATAAAGGTTGTCTGAAAGAGATCGCTTTAAGCGATAAGACCACCTTTGCCTACTATTATTTAAAAAAATTCTGTTATTTGTTTTCTGTATAATTGTGTAAGCAACAAAGTGTTTATCTATCTATCATAAGATTAACACACAAATTATACATAAATTATGGTATTTAACACTTAAAACACGTAATTTGGCGGTGACAAGTCGTTCAGATTGGTGTCAGGGGGTCGGCCTCGGAGCCGCCGGAACATGACACCTTTCGGCCAATAGTCCTCCCTCATGAAGGTCGACAGATGGTCGGCAGGCACTCTCACCACAAATTAATTAAAATTGACGTTGTGGCGGGACTCCAACAACCGCTCGACCCTCAGTGTGAAATTGGACTTCATTTGCATACCTGTACTCTACTATCTCTCTGTGTCTGTAGTAATGAAATGAAGTAGCAGTGCGTCAATAGTTGGGGATTTCGGGTGAAGTTGGTGAAGTGCGCTTCCACCTTTGGTATTATCATCACTTAACATCAGGTGAGATAAGGCCAAGTGCTTACCCGTTAGATATAAAATACAACAAAATCTATCCAAAAATAAAATCTAAACAAAAACGAAACCAACTAAAATAATAAATCTTTTTGCGTGGTCTCTATGCTAACTAAAGTTGAAATTATGTCGTTGCAAGCTGAAGCCAGCACAACAGTTTTATGTCAAGTCCACAACAAGAAGTTTGCGACGAACGAGAGAAGCCACAGCGTGCACTGTAATGACTCAGTTCGCCAAACGTTACAGTTTTGTAGGACTTTAATTATTCATAAATTATTCATAAAAACTATTTAAGCAAAATTTAGTTAATTATTGTTTTGTCTCTTTTTCTCAAATTCAAAATGACGTTTGTGTGACGTTGACAAAACAATATTTAACTAAATAGTGCTTAAATAGTTTTTATGAATAAGGGGGTAAATGCACAAACAGCTATTTAGAGTACTCAAAGTAGCACACTACATAACAAAAGCAAACAAAGTAAAAAAAATAACAATTTATTTTAATAAAACATATCACGAGAAAAAAATTATTCCAATTTAAAGAAACATTCTTTAAATATCTTTTACTCGAAAGTCAGTTAAAATAATTGTGTCGAGGTTTAACTGAATCTTAAGTTTATTGAAAAAAAATATGAGCTCGATGGCGCAGTGGTTAAAGCGCCCGGTCTACGATTGCTAAGATTTCGCAAAGTTCGGTCACCGGATGAGAGACCAAAAATTTTACATCTCAAACTCTTCCGTGCTTTGGAAGCCCGTTGGCCCAAGCTGCATTAGCAGTCGTTAACAACCACCAATCCGGTTCATGGCCCGTTCTCCCTATCCATCCATAGGAAAGGCTCGTGCCCTAGCAGTGGGGACATAAAATGAGCTAGTGATGTGTGCAAAAAATGTTAGTAAGAAGTTATACCCACTTCAATGACGATGTGTAACAAGATTAAATACACTTCAACATTCGTAACAAGTCCTGAGTGCTCAAACAAACTAAGCGCCTTAACGTAAGAGTGTACGTCAAGTTCACATTCAAGTTTGCAATGAGTGGGAGAGGAACCGTAAGCTGTGCACGGTAATGACTACGCCCACCACCCGTTAGGATTATGCAGGACTTTCTTTATTGACATACGCTGTTGTCAATAACTGCCCACGTAACGTGTAGGCTACCAGTAATCAGACTATGCACTTTGATATCTGTGGGCGTTGAGTGCGCAAACTTGGTGCTTTAATATTTTTCGTTATTTTGATTTAGTTAGAAGTTAGTGGACTCTATCTTTAGCAAATATTTTCCTCTAACAGCTAGGACAATTAGTTAAACGTTTTATGCCTGTACCGTGGAAATGGCTTTTATACTCTTCGAACAAAATGTAGATTTATGTAGTTTGGATTGCACTGACGCTTGTTATAATTTGCTTTAAGTGTTAACAAAGGATATCGCCAAGTGTAATTTTTTTGTTAAAAATATAAATATATGCTACTTTTTAGATAATTTAAAGCACTATGGTAATTGTGTACTTTGTTCGTACGACATCGTGATAGAAAAAAAGTTTTACCTTATCTAAAATTACATTTTGCTCACGTTACAAAAAGTGCATAGCTTATGGATAGCTAGAAAGTTCGTGATCTATGGATCCGTAACGTACTCAAAACTATATTTATGTTTATGGACTCGCGCCAAAAAATCAATTTCATTCAATCATTTACTTGCCCTTTAAATAAGTTACGAAAGGTGTAACATTATCCACTTTTACGTTACTTATCCTTTTTTTTTTTAATAATAGTATCTGCCAACGGGAGCCCTATGAGCTGAACTATAAAATTAGGATCTTCTTTCCTAATGTCCCCGAAACACAAAGCAGTGTGGTTACCACGTCGCCTGCTGACGTAATAGAACGCATCGATCGCAGCTCATTGTAGCATAGATATATTTCTATACCAGCACCTCCCAAAAGCGATAGCGACTAATTCGGGCGATGGCGCGGTCTCTTTGTCTCATTAACGATTATGTATTCAACGAATAAAGTTATTATTACATAATAGACACAGATATCTATTTACTCGGCGTAATGTAATTAACGAGCTTTTGTGTCGCAGATTAGATACTGGCGGGCGGCAC
Source organism: Eudonia mercurella (assembly GCA_963082485.1). Lineage (NCBI taxonomy): Eukaryota > Metazoa > Arthropoda > Insecta > Lepidoptera > Crambidae > Eudonia > Eudonia mercurella. Next base: position 17,242,484 of record OY720034.1, read on the forward strand.
GTGGTGAGCGCAAGCGTGACAATTAATCTGCCACAGTCATGTAACATTTTAATTGAAATATATATTTTATATATCTTGTTAAAATTATAAAAAAAATATTTGTGTCCAAAGTTGTATTGTTTTTGGAAATATTTTAAGTATGTTTTCTTGTTGCATTTGAAATTTATTTAAAATAACGTTAACCGCGGTAACCAGCCAGTTACAATTAAACAATCATAAAAAAGGTGTTGAGTTTCTATTTAAGTTATTTGATAAGATATTTTTTCAGCTAACAAGTGTCACAAACAGGCAAGTTTACAAACAGACCCGAAAAGCAGAAAGCTTATATTCCTACATGTAAAAAATCCAACATCAGCAAGCGTCGCGTCCGTCGTAGTCACTCAGCATAAGTCCTTATTTTTTGGTTTATTGAATAGGTTAATATTATTTGACTACAATCGAAGAGTTGAAGAAATGTTTCTAGAAAGAGCCAACTCACTCTAACCTTGAAGGTATCTAAGTTACCTATAGCCTTTACGGAGGGAACACATCAGCAGGCAACGAGGTCTCGCATTTGTAATGCGAACAGCTAATCAGTGGCGTTAGCTGATCGCGTTATGAAAGAAGTAGTACTCGTAAAGCGCTTTGAACGGATCGGATTATTGAAATACCATTAACATTTTTTGTAGCTTATTATTAGCTCATAAGTTGTTAGATGTCGAGGAAAATTGTAAATATGCGGCGAAATGGGAGCTTTGTTAGCTCCCCATACAAAAAAAACATAAAGCGTCTAGAGTCCCGATATTGACTTGATGATGATTGAAATCAATTATACTATATTATTATACTATTTTGAGGAGCTCGATGGCGCAGTGGTTAACGCGCCCGGTCTGCGAGTGCTGAGGTTAAGCAACTTTCGCAAAGGCCGGTCATCGGATGGGTGACCAAAAATGTATCATCTCGAGCTCCTCCGTGCTTCGGAAGGCACGTAAAGCTGTTGGTCCCGGCTGCATTAGCAGTCGTTAATAACCACCAACCCGCACTGGGCCCGCGTGGTGGTTTAAGGCCCGTTCTCCCTATCCATCTATAGGGAAGGCTCGTGCCCCAGCAGTGGGGACATAAAATGAGCTGATGATGATGATGATGATGATGATTATACTATTTTATTTATCATCCCTTTTTTTACATGGTAAATATATTAACTATACTAAGTATATATAAATGTATGTATGTATTAAACTTATTATTTATAACAATTTTATTATACTGATATATGATATTGACACATTATTGTAATAGTACCTAATTGATATCCCTCCCTTGGGTACTTTTTAGTAGGTAAAGTCTAAGGTTTACGAAAGGGAAGTTTACCAAATGGAATATAGCCTATTATCCATATTATTTGTTATTTCCCCCCCATCTCTTCCCGTGGGTGTCGTAGAAGGCGACTATGGGACCATTCCAGAGGATGGGCAGCAGCGTCTCTCTGTGATTATTCTCACCTTACTGCGATCGCCAACCCGCCTGCCAAGCGTGGCGATTATGGCAAATTCCCCTCAAAATGATTAATCCTTGAGGGAGGCCTTTGTCCAGCAGTGGACGTCTTTTTGGCTGAGATGATGATGATGATTTGTTATGTTTTTTTTCCTTTGTATCAGCTGTTAGTATACTGTATTTGTTTCTCGACACACTCAATGTTCGCTTTCGGGTTCAAAATGCAATTGTTGTGACTATCCAACAATTGCATTTTTATTTTTTATTAGCCTACAGAATGTCTTAATGATATTGAGCTGTGTACTATCCCTATTATAAATAAAAAATATTTTTTTTTAATGTTTCCTATTAAAGGAGTTCGTCCATTTATTCTTTTCTTTTTTTTTGTTACTTGTGGTATGTTGAATTGTATGTTTTGTTATGTGATTCCAATAAATGTTTTTTCATTATTTTATTTTATTTCCTTCGCACAGCTTCCATAATGTGCTCTCCAAAAAAAGACTGCTGCGTTGATTGAGGTTTGACAATTTGGCATCCAGCACCGAAATGTCAACACGAAGTCTTAAAAATTTTAATAGATTCCACTGGTATTTTTGTCGGTAGGCACATAAATTATACTCGCGACAAAGACGCGTTGATACCTGCGATTTCTTTGTAGTAAAAACGGAGGCTTTTGATTGTAAAAAGATTGAGACACGCCACCGCCCTGCCGTCTCACACCACCCGCCGCCCAAATGATGAATGGCCTGGCGACTCAGCAAAACGCCTGATTCTCCGTTATTCATATTAGGTTGGCAACCGAACTCGTTATACTGCCATTTAACGCCTGTGGAACATTTTACATTTATTCTTTTCTTTTTATTATATCGCCTTTGTAGAGGTTAGACCTTCGCGCTCAAAGGAGTAAACATTATGCTCGGTATAGCTGATGCTTTAGGACTTGTTCCAAATCCCCTTAAATTAATAAATAAAAAGCAATTTATTTCTCTGTCACTATAGTCACAACACTTTTTAGGTACACACAATAAATAGTGTGTGTAAATCTCAGAACAATAACTTAGCTTTTGTTATTATTCTGAGATTTAAACCGAGTCAGAGGATATAAATATATTTAATATACGGTATAAATGTTCACCAAGAAATATTTGGTGACACTTTGCGTATGCAGAAAACATTGAGCAATTTTTAAAAACTTTCATCAGGGTTTAAATATTCTTAGAATGTGTACATAGGATTAGTGTTCTGATACCACCAATTAGATTTTTTAAACTAACGGTCTTTCACTCGATTGTCCCGGGTATGAATTCGATTCGAATAAATTTTTATACCACTGCTGGTTCTAGACCCGGGTGCGACTTCCAGTGAGGGGTACATTATTATAATACGCGGTTTGTTTAGCTGTAGAGCTTATCTGGAACCGGCCTAGCTAGGTAGCTACGACTGCGTACTTATGCGAGTACCTATAAAATGAAGGTTCATTTTATAGGTACTCGCATAAGTATGTCGTCATAACAACAATTGTTCTAACATTTAGGATAAAATAGCCAGTAACTCAGTAATTAACGATTAAGGGTGAAATGCGCATTCAACTTCGGTCCCATCATCTTTTACCAACAGGTTAAATGAAGCTTTCCCCGTTATGGATTGCAAAAAACCTATAATATTACTGTAGTAACAGTAGTTTGCCATAAGAGTTTCAATATAGAACTTCATAAAAAAGTTCTTTGCTGTTCATCTAATACCGTATCGATTCCACATATAGGAGGCGAGTGCGCTAAAGTACAAAGTCTATTTACTTTCCGCCCCGATGTAGGCGGAATTGCATTCGAACAATGGAACATTGAGTGCACGCGTTCGCGAGCAAAGCGCTTGTTCCAACCCTCCCTTACACGTTTGGGCATCATAAACCCCCACTAGAGTACACTGGTTTTGCAGCAGTTTGCACATTAACAACGGGATACAAATTACTGTTGCTCTTTAATATATTATATGGTGTTTTGCAGAGATTAAAGTTAGCGGAGCGACATTGCTTTGCAAGCTTTTCTCATTAAAGTTGTTAATATTGTTCACGAAGGACTTGAATAAAAGAAGGTTTAAAATTCATTTGTATGCTGAGTGCTTATTTATTTATTATAATGATAATTAACAATAAAATGGTCTACCTTTTACATTTAATGGCAATATTATTTCAAGTCTCAAGGCATTAGTTGCTTTTGTTACCTACATAAATAGTTAAGAACTTTTAGTTGAATTATTACTACCATGTTTTTTGACAAAGTTCAAAGTTTGAATGGAAATTTGAAATGTGAAAAAGGCTTTCAACGATTATTCTAATAAATGAATAATGTTGTGACTCTGTGCAAACACAGCGTGTAATGTTGATGGTCTAGTGCCATGGCGACGGTCAAGGCGCTACAGCGACACGTGAAGCCACAGAGGAATATGACACTAATCACTTTCTAATAATATACCCGACGACCCCCAATAGCCGGCCAGTGGTGGGTTATGGCCCGATCTAGGCCTATCCGAAACCGGAGGACTTCAGGCTCTTCGCTCTTAAGGACGTTGCCAAACTTATGGCATCTATCTTTACAGAGGAAGAACAGTGAAAGGATGGGGTTGCACAAAAGATCCCGATGGGTCGAAGTGTTGATGCGAGAGGGAAACATTTCGGCAGGCCCCACTAAGATAAGATATGGCCCGATCTCATGTACTTATCACCATTTAGATCCACGCAGACATGCTACTTTTAGCGTCGGGGACCACGGCGACCACACACAGCACACTTAAAAACGCCAATCGCCGCGATTTTCGGAAGCTCGACACAGCTTCTGAACGTTACACTCGGCACACATTCGGATGCCTGGTCGTACCGATTTGCATCGAGTTGCCGATCCAGCATCGGAGCATTCGCTAAAACGCGCGATTCCGATACCGCGTCCGAACCGAACGCATGAAGTCGCGAAATCGCGATGCTGCATCAATAAGAATCTCACGATTTTACTGCGATCGAACGCAGAGAGTCGCCAAAACGTGATTCAGTATCGCTACAGTCGCAAAATCGCCGATCGCCGATGCTAAAAGTAGCATGTCTGCGGTGGCGCTTAGTGCCATCTAAGCTAAGCACCTTAAGTTTGGAGATCACATAACTTCTTGTAGTAACATATTGTAACATTCCATGTAGCTTCTTTTAACTGGGTCTGGGGCATCTTTTCAGGATGCCAAGTGCGAGTTTCATTCGCCATTCGATCACGTTAACGAAAACGAGAATTTGTATGGCAAAATGTTAACTCTTCTAGTATGCCGCCAGGAGGCGCTGCTTCAATGCCATACTAATTTTCGTTTTCGTATACGTAATCGAATGAATACGGATAGTAAACAAAACCACACTAGGCACCCAGTCCATTGTTTGATGTCGTCCAGTCTTTTACGTGCCGGACGTCTCGGACCTCTCTTTCCCGGAAATCAGCCTTCGAGGATTAGCCGTGGAAACTCGTAGAAGAATCCTCTCTGTATGTGTCCGAAAAAGGCGATCATGCGTCTCATGACCAGTAGACATCAGCTCTTTTTTGCAGTAGGCCTTCTCCATACTTTGGCTTTTGAGGTGAAAGTATTCCATCTCATAATGATCTCCTAATATAACCTCTATGGTGGTCTAGTGGTTAGAAAAGTAGTCTGCCATTTGAGGTTATGTTTGAACTCGGTTTAAGCACTAACATCATAAAATCATATTTCCGCGAAGACTAGTATTGACGGTTCGTGGTTTCCTTGACCTCGGATCTTTGTTAAAGGGTTCAATAGCCACGATAATCAAATGTGAGTTGATTTATTATGTGTTTTACCTATTTCTAAATTACTATAAAGACGTTCCAAGAATCTAATAACAATGACCCCGATAGACCCAATATGCAAAGTAGTAAATCCTTTATCTACCTATAGGTACGTTAGGTATATAAAAAGGAAAGTCCTGACTAAAGAACGATCAACATTGCTCAGTCAACCCCTAGACCTAGAATGCTGGAATTTGCAGGCAGGACCTTTCATGACGTAGGCAAAAGAGAAAACGGGATTTTCCGAAATCCTTTGGGATCATAAGTTATGGGTATTTGCGCAGACGAAGTCGCGGGCTTTAGCTTCAGATCAATTACAAAAACACAAATGTTGAAAAAATTTCCAAGAGCAGGGTTTGAACCTGCACTCTTCTGACATACCGGGTCAGGTGCTCTCCCAATTGAGCTATCGTGGTTCTAACCAGCCCGCCGAAATTATTCAACACTATTTACTTTTTTACTTTGAAAGCCAAAGGCGCCCATTTAGATCAATGTTTGATTTTTTGTTTATTGAGAACGAATGTTAATGACGTATTATCGACATTGAATAAGGCTCTTTTGGCTTACAAAGTAAGAGTAGATGGTGTTGATTAATTTCAGTGGGTTGGACAGAGCCACGCACACTTATCTAAGCACGCACGATAGCATAGTAAGTAGTTGGTAGCACCTGACCCATGTCATGGGGTGCACGTTCAAAACCCCCTCGTGGAATTTTTTTCACCACTTTGTTTCAAAATATTTTCATAAACTTAAGTTATATTTATAATATCTTATCTTTATCAGATTATGTAAGATTTCAATTAAGATTCAGTGTTGGGCACTGACAGTGGCTTCCAATGCCACAAAAGATTTGAAAAGTTGGTTACATTAAACTTTTTTGGCATGACACGTTTTCTCCCAACTCCCTTTCCTCAACATAAGCAAACTTCATGATAAGCTCGCTTCACAATTATTCAGAATCTTATTATGAGCCTGACAAGAAAGGTACAAAGTTTGCAAGTGTGTTAGACAGGACTATGGGTATTACACGAACAACATCAGGAACTTATTGTGGGTCGGCAAGGTAAAGACGGCTCTACTGGAGCATCTGGACTCCATCTTTATGTCTCCATTGCTGGTGTCCCAGCCTTCCATATGGATGAATAGAGAGAACCACGCGGTCCCGGATTGGTGGTCGTTGAAGACTGCTAATGCAGCGGGACCAACGGTTTTACGTGCCTACCCGAGCATGACGAAGCACGAAATAAAAAAAATAGGTCACCCATCATATAACCGGCCTTTGCTAAAGTTGCTTAACCTTAGCAATCGCAGACCGTCGACCAGCCATCGAGCTCCTCTGGACTTCGCTTCCGCATAACATCATGTCATTTGGCTACCTCTTCTTATAAGATTTAATTATATTTTTCATTCAATTTTGTAATATATATGGTTATAATATAACCGTGTTAATTAAATTAATAAATAAATAAAAAATACAGTTGAAACCGAACGATAAGATACCTTCAAACTTATTTTGCTACCTATTTAACAATACCCGTGGAGCTTTTGGCGCAGTGACTAGCGCAAGTATCGCAACGCCGTGTATTTTTTTAAATATTTAAGTAGGTACCTACCTAATCTAAATAGGTATGATAGTCAAGTAAAATAGTTTCTATTTATTACCAATAACCACTTAGCATATAAATAAAGTAAGATTTAATTTGGAAAAAATTTAATAATATTTATTGTTGTCGAAATTACTACATTCAAAGTACAAATATCAATACTACTACTGAGGCACTAAATAACTAACCAAAGCCCATTGCCCACAGCTAAAGCTAAACGACAACTAAAGCCGTAAAAAAAAATAATAAGTAACTTCTTCCAAAAAAGAAATTACAAAAGTTTTCAATTAAGTGGGCTCACTTAAGCTGGTACTTTGGCAATATTCAGTCAACTTTACAATCCCGATTTGATAACGTTAAAGTAAATCGATTTAAAGGCTTATAGAGTTTGGAATACGGTTATGATAATAGCAATTTTCCTGTTTTTTTCCGTCAGATTTGGTCTTTCCAGAAACAGGTCATTAGAAGAGTTATTTACTTTTGACCCAGAGTCTGTCATTGTTTCTTATAGCTATTAGCTACATACAGCTTTTGTGAGCTTTTTAAGAAGTAGAAGTAAATAGCCTGTACCTGTCCCAGGGTTGCCAATTTTTATTACAAGAAATAGAGTATATCTGACTTCAAAGAAGGTAAATAAAGAGTACGGACATACAAAAAAGAGTATCATTTATTTTATATATTTAAAAAGGTATTTTTTGTACATTATGCAGCACATAACAATTTTTCATGGTTTTTAAAAGAATTGCAAAAGTCCAAACCTTCTAACTCTAAATTTATAATAGATCAAGAGCTCTTTTGGACTTTTTTGGTTCTGATAATGGGTTTGCATAATATTACATGACTGGGACTAGTATAGTAAACATTGTGTAAAAAAGAGTATTTTAGAATACTCTATTTTAGAGTACGGTTGTACCCACTGAAATCATTGAAATCAAGTCATCACTATAATTGATGGATAATGGATTAATCACGAGTTGGTGATCACAAACCTGAGCTATGCATCTAAAAATCTGAAACACACTTTGCCTTACCTGGGAATTGAACCAGGGACCTTGGATATTGGGCCGAGCATTTTGCCACTGGGCCACCGAGCTTATATAACTTAACTAGTGGACCCGGCGGACTTCGTACCGCTTTGACAGTTTCTATTCATTCCCGTGTGAATATCGGGATAAAAACTACCCTATGTGTTATTTCAGGTTATAAACTATCTGTATGCCGAATTTCATCCAGATCCATCCATCCGTGGCAGCGTGAAGAAGCAACAAACACACACGCAAGGGTTTCACACACACACACACACACACACACACACACACACACACACACGCACACTCACACACAAACTCACTCACTCACACAAACACACACACAAACTTTCACACACACACAACACATTATTGCTATTCGTTTTAAGGTTAAATGTACTAAACTTTATTTACCTATAAAATCTGTCTCTTGATATAAATTTGTAAGATACCTAAATAATACTTATAATTTAAGTAAAAATACTGGCTATGGAAGAGTGAGGTCTTTTGTTACAGGTATTTCCATACCAAAAAGAAGACCTCCAAAAAAACTTAATGTAAAAACATGTATGTTACTGCAATAAAGATTTTTATTTATTATTATTTATTTATTATTTATATACACACACAAACTTTCGCATTAAACAACTATAGGATGTAACAAACTTATCAACTTATGGTGAAATAAGCTTATATCAGCTTTCAACGACTCATTGCTGTCCGTACCACTGTTTTCGAATTCGATGTTCCCTCAAGCTTGCTAACACACTACACTAATTACCCTAATGTTATGTATGTATGTGTTATGTGTTTAAATATATGTGACCATGTTTACTGTTAAGAACGGAACATGCCTCGAGTTGTTCTCATAGAAAGTTACGTCATAACTCATAACCAACCTGTGTACACAAGAACCGACCGCTAACACGATACGAACACATCAGATCGGTCAGGCCGCACATGTGTTTGGGTAATCCCAGACAGTTTGCCAGTCAAACATTGATCGCCTGCTGTTTGCGAAGCGTGACGCCTCTATTCGGCCTATGTAACCAAAGTCAAATTGTTTATTCTATAGCCTTCACACGCATTGACGTCACATTATAAATAACAGTAATAGCCATAATACTGATTCTTTGCTGGACAAAGGGCTCTATCATTGAAATCGAGTTAGCAATTAGTTAAATCAAAACGCTGGCCAAATGCGGGTTGGTGATTACAAACTCGGGCTATATATACATCCGAAACACGATTTGGTTGGCCAGCCCCCCAATTCTGCTATTTATTTTTATCTGAAACGGATCTGAAACACTATAGTTTCAACGTTTTCGCTATTCTGCTAACTACGAAATCAACTCTATAGTTTAGTAGTTAGCAGAATACGAAAAGGTTGAAACTATAGCGTACTCGTATTCTGCTAACTACGAAATTAACTCTATAGTTTCGTAGTTAGCAGAATAATAAACGTTGAAACTATAGCGTTCCAGATTCGTTTCACATCAGAATAAATAGCAGAATTGGAGGGCTGGGAATTAAAGCCAGGACCTCCGTATATCGGGATGAAAGCTTTACTACCACTCTGCTACCAAGGCACACAATAAGAAGACTGCAGAAGGTAAGGAAGAGATAGGGAAGAGAAGGTAAGCTTCATCAGTCCGAACAACAACAACAGTCCGAGCGCAGCTGTTGTGCGATTCTGTTAGTGTGAGTGTGTTAGTGTGTTCGAGCGCGGTATCTGCAGTCTCCTTATTTTTAGACCAGGGCGATAAAAAAAATAAATAAATAAATAAGTGAAGTACTGCATTGATCACTGGCTGGCAATATCAGGAGGTTAATTCTCTCTATATATTTTCAATATTTATAAAATACAGTGAAAAATTAAATGCTGACCCGACCCAGTCAGGAATCGAACCTGGGTCTTCCGCAATCCGGGCGGCTGCACTGACCATTATGCTACCGGTAAGGCTGACGTGAGCACTAAATTATTTTATTGCTTTTTGATTTTTTAGAAGCAGAGTGCCATCTATCCAACGGTTATTGCAACCGATGGCAATGAGATTCATCTTTACAGATGAAACCACCACAAAGATAACGAACACAACGCTAAGTAAATTTTACTTTTTATTTTTACATCGCTGCCGACCTAGATATTGAATTCAGCTTCAGTGCAGCAATTAGCATTTAAAAATAAAAAGTAAAATCTATACAGGTTGACATTTTTATCACCGTCCAAACCTTCTGAGATGACTCCCGTTATACAAACGAACAACTCTTACTATTGGACCAACTCCCTAACTCGAAAATAAAATTAAGCTGTTCCATACACATTGGTCGAATGAATATTGATGTTTTGTATGGAACAGCTGAATATTATTTTCGAGTTAGGGAGTTGGTCCAATAGTAAGAGTTGTTCGTTTGTATCACGGGAGTCATCTCAGAATGTTTGGACGGTGATCCTGTATATATAAAATTCTCGTGTCACAATGTTAGTTGCCATACTCCTCCGAAACGGCTCGATCGATTTTTATGAAATTTTATATGAATATTTGGTAGGTATGAGAATTAGTCGTAAAGTATATTTCATACCGCTAGGTAATCAGGGTGTCTCCCTATCCAGAGTTTTTTTTAAATGTATATGGCAGAACAACGTTTGCTGGGTCAGCTAGTTTACCATATAAGGTCACATTTTATTAACTGCAAATATTTTGAAAATAAATTCAACTACATATATAAACAATTTTTATGAAAAAACCTTAAATTTTTATACGCTAGCTTTCAAGAAAAACGCCAAAAGACATTTCGATTAAAAAGAAAAATAAAGCGCTTTCGGTAGTTTCAATTCAAAGGAGCCGAAACAGAGAGGCCGCAATGCCTTCACCGCTTACACGTGCCCCTAGTTTCATTCAAAAAAACCGACAGAGAGGCCGCTCTTAAAAATATTACAATTTTTGTGTCAGGAAAAGTAAAAAAAAACTAGCTTGAATTTTTTTTTTGGCCTTATTTCTCTGATATAATTAGATGTTTTGTCAAAATATTTGCAGTTGATAAAAAGTGACCTTATATATTTTCAATCAAATCACAATGTAATTTATACAATTTTACTACATTTCTGTACGCATTGATAGTATTCAGGTCAATGAGCAGAGCAGACTCGATATTCTGTCCGCAACATAGCCACTGACCTCATAATAAGTTTTCATTATTAATACAGGTTTAATGTGAGTTGTTTTTTAATTTAGTTACCATCAACGCGGTGATATTGTCAGGTATTTTGTTATAAAAACGAATTGAATTGCCTATAAAACATTTATTACTCTCGCTGAGTCTGAACTACGGAGCACACAATTTATTCTTGTTTATTATTCTTGGTATATAGGTATGAAGGTGTAGATTTTTACGAGCGTATATAATATCTATAAATATGTATGTACAAGGATATAGTCAGTCCCTTAACATATATATTTCGTATTCAAATTGAGGAGCACTCCGTGGTGTGGATTGGACGCTCTGTCAGTTTTATATTGTTATGTCACTCAATCATCTGTTGAGTCGGAAAATGATGAGATGTTATTGATCATGCGGATACCATAGTTGTAACGGTATTGGGTCTCGTAATATTATATGTGTCCTGGTATATAAAGAGGATTGTCACAGCCATATAACTTTGTGTTCGCAATATTATTTGTAAAGTTTTGGGAAAGAGTAATTCTCTCTAAGTATAGCGAAGCGGCATTACTTTCAAGGACTGTCTCAATCTGTGGTTATTTACTGCTATAAAACAATTACTGTGTATTTATTGTATTTTTCTACAACGGGGACGCACTTGGATTTCATCTCATTTGATGGTAAGTAGCCATAAGGCCAAAAGTGTAACTTACTAACTATTTTTTTTTAAACTTTAGAAACAACAATGCTACTAACTTTGTTTTTATAGTAAAAGATTTAAATAAGATGGTGGTATCTAGCCAAACGGGCTTAACACAAAATCTACCAGCAACCAAACCGAGTACCGTAGAGCTCCCCCGTGGGACGTCCAGGGGGTCGACCGCCTAACTCTCTCGCTTTCGATCGCTTTGAAGGCGAGGCGAGGAGGAGGCGTCATCTTGTCATTTCGAAAGCAATATGAAAGCAATATCGAAAACTATAGCCTATAGCTTTCGATATTATTCGATATTATATTTCGATATTATATTAGAAAGCGAGGCGAGGGTCTCGCTTTCAAAGCGATCGTAAGCGAGAGTGTTAGGCGGTTGGGGGGCAGGGCTGCAATTGCGATATTTTTAAAGGTACAAAATCGTGTCACAGCATGCCTGATTTTGATGTTTGGTTTGGAAAAATGTGTGATTCAAGATTTTTTTTATACATACATTTCAATTATGAATTATGAACTAATAGTAATAAATGTTGATTGACACCGAATATGTTTGTTTTTTAATTTACTACTTGAATATTTTTAATACACATTATGACTAATACATCGAAGTCACAAGCATTCGAGCGTATGAGGCTGTGAAAATGTTTTTCGAAACAGCGTCGTTCGCGACTACATCATTCGAGTCCATAAGCTTTCGAAACTATGAGGCAGTGGAAAAAAAATTCGCGCAACAGCGGCATTCGAAGCTACGTAGGAGACCCGACACAATTGTAGACGTTTTATAGCAAATTCAAGACTCAAGTTTCACCCATGACGTTGGCAACTATCATTTAAAATAACGATAAAGAAAAGCCTTTTAAGAAAGAACGTTTCTATCATAAAAGACTAATAGTTTTTAAGGTAAAAACTACGTTTTTCGCTTGATAAAAAAGCAATGTTAATAATTGAAAAGTAAAATATATTGAACGGTAAAGGTAAGGTATATTGGGTTGCTCGATTGTAAAAAGGAATTCTCCTGACGCTGCCATTTTCCAGATCCTTCGCGAAAGGGGGCACCGGCGTCCCATTACCTTGTCTCGCTCGCAGCTGACGTCTGACATTAATGCCTTAAGTCTTGGATACTCGGGATGCTTTTACCGACTGACGTGGGACAAGAGTCACGGAGTTTATACAGATACCAATAAATATTTAAATTAAACTGTTTACGAGAGTTCTGAAGCACGTAGATCGATATGTTTCTTTCCGTTTCCCCCTTTAAAAAAATGTCCGGTGACGCTGTAAAGACCGCCAGAAGCCAATGAATTAATTATTTTCAAAAAACTGGTTACAGGTTTTCCCGCGAAAGAAGTTAGTGCTTATAATAAACATACATATATCTTAGTATTAAAAGTGACAAATTTTTCAAGTGTTGAATTAAGTAAGTAGACTTTCGAGCCTCGAGCGCACATTTCCTGCGCCTAAAACAACATCCATCATTTGGGCCAACACAATCAACTCGCGTCGATGAGTCCGCCATTTTGAATTCGTTTATGATAATGTGGAAATATAAATTCTTTTTCGATGGCGCAGTGGTTAACGCGCCCGGTCTGCGAGTGCAGAGGTTAAGCAACTTTCGCAAAGGCCGGTCATCGGATGGGTGACCAAAAATTTATCATTTTGAGCTCCTCCGTGCTTCGGAAGGCACGTTAAGCCGTTGGTCCCGGCTGCATTAGCAGTCGTTAACAACCACCAATCCGCACTGGGCCCGCGTGGTGGTTCATGGCCCGTTCTCCCTATCCATCCATAGGGAAGGCCCGTGCCCCAGCAGTGGGGACATAAATGAGCTGATGATGATGATAAATTCTTCCGACACGAGATTAACTAATCAACCCTGATTTATGTTTTTAAATTGTAGACCTGAAAATTCAAAATTATTTATTCAGTTTAGGCTACAAATAGCTTTTGTGAACGTCATTATGTCATCAATTCGTAAGTCTACTCTGGGCGGGAGACCTTGTACTAAGAAGAAGAAACTCAGCAAGTGTCAAGCTCTTTTCTCCATTACAGCGTCAAAAATATTGGAAAATGCCCTATCATAAAAGGACACTTTCCATTACAAATAAAAACACAAAATTATAAAGGACAAACAAAAGAGAAAAAAAAAAGAATTAAATACCTACGGCCAGTGCAACTCGGTCGAAACGTCGAGTATAAAAAAATACGCTTATGATACCTGTGCATATTAGTTTCTTTGTTTTTTTACGTAAATTGACCGAGTCGCAAAGCACCGACCGGCCCGATACCTATCCGAAGGTCCCTGGTTCAATTCCCAGGTCAGGCAGAGTGTGTTTCGGATGTTTTCGATGCATAGCCCGGGTTTGTGATTACAAACCCGGGTTGGTGATTACCAACCCTCATTTGGCAAGCGTGGTGATTAAGCCTTTACCCATCAATTGTAGTGATGACTTGATGATGATGATTTCAATGATGGAGGCCTTTGCCCATCAGTGGGACAGTTATAGGCTATTTGCTCCACTATTTCCTAAATAAAAGTAGAAGTCCTGACCTGATTGCTTGAAGCACAATCGACATCGAAACTGCTGGACCTAAAACGATAAAACTTACAGGCAGGTCCGTTTCATGACGTAGGCGAAAGATAGGACGAGATTTTTCTAAACTCCCTCGGGGTCGTGTTATATGATAACAACCATACATGGACGAAGGCACGGACGGTCGCTAGTCATTACGTATTCTGCTCTTTCTTACTTTGACCTTAAAAGTAGATTTATCTTTAAACTTGTATATGCATTTATTAAAGTTTCACTAAGTCACTTGTAAAATGTAAAAATATATTTTTAGGTACTATATACAGTATATAAAGTACCCATTTATAATTACTAGTGGTCGCCCAGTGGTCAAAATTCGACCGTAATTTTATTAAGGCTGCACGGATTGTATCCTAAGCATTGAAAAATTAAAAAGATAGAATGTGAGTTTTAATTGGCATTGACAGATGTCGGCCGCATTATAGACAAACAATACGTGTGTGTCAAATACATGGTATAGTGTGTGTAATGTTGTTTTTGTTGATTTAAAGTGTTGTTTATGCATAATTAAAAAAACATATTAACATTCGGATAACCTTCTCTGTATAAACTATAAGTGTGCGAAATTTCATACTACTCCGTCCGCGCAATTTTCGTAAAAACGAGTACAAAGTTTTTGCTTCACGTATTAATATATAGAATAGCTCGTAAGCTTTCGGCAACAAATTTTGTCCTAAGAAAATTCAGCAAGAAACTCGGCAGGAGTTTTATTTCACTTTTGTTGTATTGCCTTCACTACTAAAACCGCCTCTGTGGTATAGAAGTAATACCACCAACCACCACTAGGTACAACACTCTCAGACCCAGAGTGCCGAGGTTTTATTCCCAGGTACATATAGTTTGGTTGCTCATAGTATATCATCATAGAGCTTATTCTATGTGCTATTGGTTCCGTTGGGAAAGCCCAACCGTAAATAAATAAGCCAATGATAATGAAAAACCTATGTAAAAAAGCTTAAAGTTGTTTTAAAAAAATATTCCTTTGTTTGGGTGTTAAGTAATATCATTTTTTTACGGTGTTTTTATGGTTTAATCAAATAATTTTATATCTTTAGCGTCATAAAATAAGATGAACCAATGTGGAACACATAATAATAAAATAAACGTGCCTTGAAAACCGAAACTCCTTATATCGGGCCAAGAGCTTTACCACTCAGCTGCCGAGGCGATCTAAAAATACTACCTACATAATTCATGAAAATATAATATTAAACTGCGCCAGCCGCACTAGCGCTACGTGCTACAGTGCTACGGCTACGAACGAAACGTTGGCTACGAAAGCATACTATTATCGCTACGTGATTGCTACAGTACCTCGAGCGTAAAATTGAATTGTAGAACGTACCTAGTTACGCGAAACTGCAACTCCTGCGTATATTCAGTAGGTCATGTTATTTAACGAAAAACTAAAGAAAACTCTATCTCTGTCATAAACCAAACATTGGATATGACTTTGAGTAGCTTAATCGCTTAATTAAGTGAACTGAGCAGTAGATAAATGGCCGACTTAATAAAATGATAACGCCGTTTCTAATAAAATTAAGATAAGGCTTTACTAATAAACAGAGTTTAAGATCGGTAAAGATATTCCGTGTTTTGTTCTCGTCATGTCAACTTCTATTCAAATAAGAGTTAAAGAGGTGAAGCACAGAATAACTGTTCGAAGCGTAGAATATAATTGTTAAGAGTACAAATAAGTTTTAATACACCGACATATTTAAACTTAAAACAAAACTTACCAAAGTTCCGTTCAAAAGTCCTCTTCAATTCCACCTTCAAAAAGTATTAATGCGCTACAAAAGTACTCAATTATTTTTTGAAACAAAAGCCAGTTTGTTTTTTAATTAACTTTCTAACACCGTTCGGTTCCGAAGCGAGATTCCGGTGGAAAGCGCGACGGTACAGAGCGACCGGCCGGGACGTGGCGATGGCGGCCTCTGATACAGCCTACTCCTGCCTTGCGATTTATGAAATGAGCTTTTGAAGCCCCTTTACAAGTTACGATATAAGTTTCTTTATTTTTTATAGTTAATGATAAAAACAAAATACTAGCTTGATTACAAGAAAATAGTTTTATAACATGCTTTTCATGCGTGCCATGTAATTTCATAAATTACCTTCGTTGAAACGTAAAAGCGTCCACTGCCCGTAGAATTACGACTTTTGCTATAGGTATCAATTATAGGTTACCTATGTACTTATTTTATTAACTTATCGAAAAAGCTGCAATCTTACAAACAATGTATTTGTGAGGGCAATGTGTGTTTT
The DNA here is from genome assembly GCA_963082485.1 of Eudonia mercurella. Lineage (NCBI taxonomy): Eukaryota > Metazoa > Arthropoda > Insecta > Lepidoptera > Crambidae > Eudonia > Eudonia mercurella. Next base: position 17,259,143 of record OY720034.1, read on the forward strand.
GAATTTTTTTGATGTGTAAATCCGGGTTTATGATCGATCACTAACCAGTATTAAGCAAGCGTGGTGATCAAGCCATTATTAAGGACTATTTAATTTACTTTACAAGTTAACTGCATTAAAATGTTATTGTTTAATTTTTAACCCAGATGTTACTAAACGTATGATATACGGATCGTTGAACAAAATAAAATATTACACAAAATTACTCACATTTTGTGTAAAATTTTATTTTGTTCAATATACGGAATATTAAACGTTAGTAACATCTGGGTAGTTACTATTTTTTAATATTTTACAACTGAAAGCTTTTAATTTTGATTTTGAACAAAATCTAAAGTATTGGTAAAAATTAATAAGATCATCAGTTGTGTATAATCTTTACGGCAGAATAATACCGGTTTACACAGTCTTATTACTTCATAGATACTTTAAAAAATCGTTCGGTAGGATCGAAAGCATCTCTCACAGTGTAAATAAGGCTCGAACACTCTATCAATGGTTGTATACCGGCGCGTCGGGCGTGCGCGCCGACCGCCGCCGCCCGCCGCCATGACGGTTATCAATGGAGCGGCCATGTTGTGACGTCAGAGCATGGCGTCCGATCATGTAATGTTTGTTTGCACCCGGGAAATTTATGGGAGCACAGACCGCGGATAATTTCAGCCCCATTTGGGCTATTTAATATATCGACATGGCATCGGCGAAGTTACATAACTGTTGTAGTTGTGTTTCTATAAATAGAATGGTTTTATAAAACGGTGTTAGAAAGCGAAATGTTTTTATGAGATGGATTTATTTAGGTAACTTTAAAATATACACTGTCTTTTTTCGTAATTTATTGAAATTCAAAAAGGAAAATAATAATTTCGTGAGATAGATTGTAAGTTATATTTATCATTGAGTAATAATGTGACTACTGCTTACTTAATACACAATAATTCAATGGTAGTTATTGTAAAAGAAGAAGTTTACCAACTGTATTGAAAATAATGGTAATTGATCGACTCTTGGAAGTCTATAACAACTTCAAGAACAAAACAATAAACACACCTACACAGTTTGATGAATCTTCAATACCTTTTCAATAATATAATACCGCGTACAAACCAAGGATCACTTGAGTTAAATTCAATCAATGACTTAAGTAAGTATGTAATATAATTTCCTAAAAACTTTAAAGGTAATTCTTATTTGGTAACGTTTAAGCACCTAGCCAAACTAACAACATACATTAGCATTGTTTATTTAAACATCGTTTATCAACATAAGTTACGTCTATCAAAGTTATTATATTATCCTTGGTGACTCCGTCCATTCCAATAAAAATATTTTCCTATTTTTTATTCATAGACTGGCTGGAATTAAGTAAATGGAACACCGGTTAATATTTTAGTAGTTCTGTGGAATGGAAGAGAACCATTTTAAACGACGATGGTAAAGAGATCGATAGCGATCACAGGGTTGCTTCAGCCAGTTAAATATGGAAATCAAACAGTGTTACAAAAACACAAATGTTGAAAAAATTTCCACGAGCAGGATTTGAACCTGCACCCTTCTGACATTCCGGGTCAGGTGCTCTTCCAATTGAGCTATCGTGGTTCTAACCAGCCCGCCGAAATTATTCAACACTTTTTACTTTGTAAGCCAAAGGCGCTCATTCAATGTCAACAACTACCGTCATTAACATCCGATCATAATATTTTTACAAATATTAAAGATCAGTTAAGAAATAAGCAAGCTATTTTATAAAATGTTCAAAATGATTTTTAAAGCAAATTTTGTTGCGAACAAATTACAAAAACACAAATGTTGAAAAAATTTCCACGAGCAGGATTTGAACCTGCACCCTTCTGACATTCCGGGTCAGGTGCTCTTCCAATTGAGCTATCGTGGTTCTAACCAGCCCGCCGAAATTATTCAACACTTTTTACTTTGTAAGCCAAAGGCGCTCATTCAATGTCAACAACTACCGTCATTAACATCCGATCATAATATTTTTACAAATATTAAAGATCAGTTAAGAAATAAGCAAGCTATTTTATAAAATGTTCAAAATGATTTTTAAAGCAAATTTTGTTGCGAACAAATTACAAAAACACAAATGTTGAAAAAATTTCCACGAGCAGGATTTGAACCTGCACCCTTCTGACATTCCGGGTCAGGTGCTCTTCCAATTGAGCTATCGTGGTTCTAACCAGCCCGCCGAAATTATTCAACACTTTTTACTTTGTAAGCCAAAGGCGCTCATTCAATGTCAACAACTACCGTCATTAACATCCGATCATAATATTTTTACAAATATTAAAGATCAGTTAAGAAATAAGCAAGCTATTTTATAAAATGTTCAAAATGATTTTTAAAGCAAATTTTGTTGCGAACAATTACAAAAACACAAATGTTGAAAAAATTTCCACGAGCAGGATTTGAACCTGCACCCTTCTGACATTCCGGGTCAGGTGCTCTTCCAATTGAGCTATCGTGGTTCTAACCAGCCCGCCGAAATTATTCAACACTTTTTACTTTGTAAGCCAAAGGCGCTCATTCAATGTCAACAACTACCGTCATTAACATCCGATCATAATATTTTTACAAATATTAAAGATCAGTTAAGAAATAAGCAAGCTATTTTATAAAATGTTCAAAATGATTTTTAAAGCAAATTTTGTTGCGAACAAATTACAAAAACACAAATGTTGAAAAAATTTCCACGAGCAGGATTTGAACCTGCACCCTTCTGACATTCCGGGTCAGGTGCTCTTCCAATTGAGCTATCGTGGTTCTAACCAGCCCGCCGAAATTATTCAACACTTTTTACTTTGTAAGCCAAAGGCGCTCATTCAATGTCAACAACTACCGTCATTAACATCCGATCATAATATTTTTACAAATATTAAAGATCAGTTAAGAAATAAGCAAGCTATTTTATAAAATGTTCAAAATGATTTTTAAAGCAAATTTTGTTGCGAACAAATTACAAAAACACAAATGTTGAAAAAATTTCCACGAGCAGGATTTGAACCTGCACCCTTCTGACATTCATTGACATTTGTGTTTTTGTAATTTGTTCGCAACAAAATTTGCTTTAAAAATCATTTTGAACATTTTATCAAACAGTGTTGTTTAAATCGAAGCTTCAACACACTCAGCGTACTAAAAATAGGAAAGAATATAAGTAGGTAGTACCTACTTATAAGTTAAAAGAAAAATTACTGTAATAAAAAAGAAAGAAAAAGCCTCCCAACATTTTTTGCCGGCTCATCTCGGTCAAAGGCTCTCACAAAATCCGAACTGATGGTAGATTCAATACTTTAATTAAAAATATTTTTTTTTAAGTGCCCGGAGGAGCTCGATGGCGCAGTGGTTAACGCGTCCGCCCGCCCCTGTGATTAATAAATAAGATTAAGCAAATTTTCGCAAAGGCAGATTTATCGTCTCGAGCTCCTCCGAGTTTACGGCCCGTTCTCTCCATCCATCCATAGGGATCAAATCAATTCAATCGCCTCTGTGGTCTAGTGGCTAAGACCACCGGTTAAGACCCAGAGGTCCCGGGTTCGATTCCCAGCGGGGGGTACATGTTTGTCTACTCGGTTTGGTTGGTGGTAGGGCTTGTATGTCCGCCTGGCTAGCTACCACCATCTTATCTAAATATGTCGCCATAACATCAATGTTTGTAGCATTGTTGTGTTCCGGCAGCTAGAGATAAGATAGCCAGTGCCTCACTAGTTGAGGATCCCGAGTGAAGTGCGCTTCCATCATTGGCCTTATCATCACTTAACATCAGGTGAGATCAAGGCACTGTGCTTACCTGTTAATATAAAAAATAAATAGGGAAGGCTCGTGCCCTACCAGTGGGGACGTATATGAGCTGGTTATGGAAAGCCTGTGGAGGCTTTAGAAGAAAGTGTTACTGACTTCGTCTATGCCCACTTGCTATTGCTTGTTTCTGGGCGAACGACAATAGCAACATAGTTTCGTGCAGTGTGGTGTGTCGTGACGTCACGGCATGTCCATTATTTTAAATCAATTACTGTATGGTCAGCCATTAAACGTGCTGAATATTTTAATAGGGTTTGACACTTTAAGCCTAGTGTGCAATACAGTTTTCGTTGCCAAAAAATTACGTACATTTTTATACAGGTTTATAGCTCTTACTATTGGAGCAACTGCCTAACTCGAAAATAAAATGAAGCTTTTCTATACAAAACATCAATATTCACTCGACCAAAATGTATGGAACAGCTGAATTTTATTTTCGAGTTAGGCAGTTGGTCCAATAGTAAGAGTTGTTCGTTTGTATCACGGGAGTCATCTAAGAAGGTTTGGACGGTAATAAAAAAGTCCTAGTATGGAAGTCCTAATATGGAGTAAATTAAGCTTCTAAGCAGTTTGCATTAAAAATTGAAAGCATTAGTACCTAGATACGTCATCATTAATAACACGCATCACGCTTATCTAGCATATAAGCGTGTTGGCTGAAAAGGCTGTAGGTTTATATAGTACATATTCATAAATAAATAAACAAATAAACCTTGATTGTTGTATTTTTTACATTATAACGTAATTTTGTAGAACCATTAAAATTATTGTACTTTAAGTACATGAATGATTACAAATTAATTCAGTAAGTCCAGTAGAACTTTAAAAGCCGCCCACTACCTGAGACAAGGGTATCTTTAGATTTAACGAACTAAAGTCTCCATAATTTCTGGTTAAGGCGAAGAGATAAAAATAGATAGTAGACAGTTGTTATTTAACGATGCTATGTTTTACAAGGAAAGTTTTTAACGAAACTTACACAGAAACAACTTCAAAACTGTAATTTTAGAATTACTTCTGCTAAACTGTGGTTTTATTCGTGAGGCAACGTACAAGATTGTTATGACTATTTAATAAAGTTCATGTTACAAACCAGCGCTATAAATAGAGGATAGGTTGTACAAAATTAGAAATCTACGAAAGTATTACATATGTATCTCGACCATGTTATCAGTCAGCCAAGATAAGTTCATTTATTCAAATGATTATGATGGGCAAGGTGGAAGGGAAAAGACTCGTTGGGGAAATGCTTAAGGGGATATGTCAAAACGAATGGGTTTTTCAAATCAAGAAATATTATAAAAATATTAAGATTAGGTGTTTGATATTTGGATATATGTTAATTGAGGAAATATAAAGAATTATTGTAGAAACCAAAACATGATTACGACACATTTTCTCGATAGAAAATAAATCCAAAGTAGCCTCTGCTTTGATTTCAAAACGCACTTTATATCTAAACGGTATAATGAATAGAATTAAGGGATTTTTTTAAAGAAAAGAAAAAAAAGTTTTTAATGTATGCGGGAAAATGCTAAAAGTATAAGAGAAAAAAAAGAAGGAAAAAAATCCTTAGCGTTTTTTTCACTTTACTTTAGTTTTTTCTTGCTAGGTTAGATATCCTGCTACATAAATAATGTATGAATTACCTATAGCTTTGAATATAAAGAGCAGTCCGTCCGCGCTTCAGAAGGTATAATTTGTAATTAGGTAGTGAAGCGCCTATTTTATTGATTAGGGCCACCGCCGAAATGCTACTTTTAGCATCGGCGATCGGCGATTTTGCGACTGTATCGATGCTGAATCACGTTTTGCCGACTCTCTGCGTTCGATCGCAGTAAAATCGTGAGATTCTTTCGCTTTAGCTGGTTTTTATTTAGTTTCACCTAATCAAAGCTTGCAAGTTAAATTTGATCCACTTTCCGGTTACCGATTGAACTGAAATTTTGCATGCATGTGTAAATCGGATGACAATGCAAAGTTATTATGACATGGAGCTGATCTGATGATGAAACCGGAAGGTGGCCATAGGAAGTCGGTTGTTAAACAACACAACCCCATCGAGTTTGGACTCGTTTGATCCGTCTTGACGAGTACTTTGGTGCTAGGTGGTAACCAGGGTTTGATGATGGAGCTACAAGATGGCCACAGGGAACTCGGTAGTTAAACGACACAACCCCATCGAGTTTAGGCTCGTATGATTCGTATTGACGAGTACTTTGGTGCTAGATGATAACCAGAGCCTGATGATGGAGCTGGAAGATGGCCATAGGAACTCGGTAATTAAACGACACAAGACCATCGAGTTTGGACTCTTATGATTCGTCTTAACGAGTACTTTAGTGCTAGATAGTAACCAGGGTCTGGTGATGGAGCTGAAAATTGGCCATAGGAACTCGGGAAAATAAGTTCGACCGTTCTGTTTGTTATGAATGTCGAATCTGTCTTTGACTAGATGGATTAGATGGATGACCCAATGCTAAGGTGAGCACGTGCCGAGGGCTTAATGGTATGAGGGTGTATAAACATGTCATTCAAAAATACTAAAAAGTTAAAAATAAAATAACTTTGTCTTTTGGTGTACAATAAAGTGTATTTATCTTATCTTATTATTGTGAGAAGACGCACGGGCACGCACCCTTGTATCTGAATTTTTAATTGCTCCCTCTAACCTATAGTAGATAGATAAAGTTGGTTGTTTATGTATTTGTATTGTACACGCTAACTAACTAACTAACTAACTGGGGCCACCCCAGTTAGTTAGTTAGTTAGTTAGGAACCCTAATATACGAAATTGTAATTAATTAAAAATTAAATTAGTAAAAGTGTACACGCTAATATACGAAAATAGTGAATGGATACTTTCGTGGTTTTCATATATGTGTATGTTTCATATGTGTATAGAGCGCAGATGTTTTTACAGTAGTAACTTTCAACCGATTAGCAGGTATTTTGAATTATATTGTGAGAGTAGATTCAGATTATCCTTCAGATTTATCAGTGAAAGTATTTCACTCTGATTACAATTCTATAGCCTACGCGGACGGAAACACGGGGCAAAAGCTGCATATGTTATAGATTACCTATCTGTAGGAATAATAAGAGACGTAACGGTGTGTACTTTTTCTTTTTTTTATAACGCGTAATTTATTCGTAACTTAGATGGCACTTAGTTTGCGAAACAAAATTTAATAGAGCAAGCACGAACTTTTAAAAAAATCGTAAAGTAAACGTATCATGTCTACGATACGAAAACGCAACGTTAGTACGTAGCACGAAGAGAGTTCGATAACTCAGCATATTGAACGAATGATACGTTCTGAAATTAGTTAAAGTGGTATTACAAAACAATACAATCATTTTATATGAATAATGGAGTCAAATGGTATATAAAAACTGGAGAAGTTAATTTAATTTTTATTATTGTATAAACATTGTAATAAAAAAATTTACTTAAATCACCTTTTAATTCTTAAAATTTAAACCATTTTACAATTTAAATGTATAGGATTACAAAGTTACATTTGCAGTTAATGAATCAGTGTACCCTAATATAATGGAATAATAGGTGTAGATAGATAGGTACCTAGATAGTACCGGAAAGGAAAAAAAGTTGGACTATCTACAAAAAGAAATGAGATACCATCAAAAACAAACTTGTAAAAAAACCAAGTCTCGCAACTCAGTTCTTCTACCGTAAAAAGTTGTGAGATCCATGTAATACCAAGTTCTCAATATTAAAAATCTTTTATGTTTTAAATAAATAAATTGACTTTAGCAATCGCACTAAACAATCTAATTTAGTATATTATGTATTACTTGTGAGATACATTATGTTTTCATGCGGTGGCCAAGTCAATCTATTTATTTAAAACATAAAAGATTTTTAATATTGAGAACTTGGTATTACATGGATCTCACAACTTTTTACGGTAGAAGAACTGACTTGCGAGACTTGGTTATTTTTACAAGTTTGTTTTTGATGGTATACTATTTATAGTTACAAAAATATAAGCATCTTTAGAGCTTTTTCTCTGTCAACATGAGTTTGATTTAAAGTTCCGCGCGTCAAAGGTTGCAGGGCGCGACAATGCGCGACGATACGCGACGATGTTTTGCAACGGGGCGCGCCCCGCGCCCCTCAGCTTGTTTACGCAAAGCTCCGCCCATTACGATTCTATTATTTTTCGGATTAGGCCCGTTGTCTTTGCATGATAGACGTACCGTTACTTAATTTTAATGGTATAGAATTCCCTGTGCGGAACATCCTTGAGTGTGAACCGGCATTACCTCTGTCGAACAACTGCTCCATCTCGCCATTGACATCTTGTCAATGGAAGAAATACATAGACGAAGCTGACGGCCAACCTTAGATTGGAAGAAAATCCTCTCACGTACTTTGTGTTGAGTCCATAGATTTGAGTCAGAGCTTTAGGTAGGTATCTGTCATTCGATCACTTTAACGAAAACTAGAATTTGTATGGCTTAATGGCATGGTGCTCCCTGGTATCGTCTATTTCAAAAGTTGAATGATGTTTCCTAGAATTTAAAATAAAGTTTCAAGAGAGTTAGTTGGTATTTTGCTTCGTATCTAACTAAACTCAAAGTCTGTAGGCACTAGTATTCGAAGATTTCTAGATTTGCGTTAAAAAAAAAATCTTGATCAATCATCACATCAGTTGCTTAATTTTGCTGTTGACTTTGCCTTACCGTTACATACAAACATCAGAGGGCCTAGTATGAGTTATTTATGACATTCGATCACGTTTACGAAAACGAGTATTACTATGGCAAAATTTTAACTCTTCTCCTTTGTGGCCAGGAGGCGCTGCTAAAATGCCATAATAATTTTCGTTTTCGTAAACGTTATCGAATGAATACAGATAGTAAACAAAACTCACACTAGGCACCCAGGTGAGATGAAGGACGAGACCAGCGCAAAACAATTTCGAGTTGTGTTCGCTTCGCCTTAACTCAACCATTTTCAATTAACTTATTTTAAACGAAAGTCACATTAAGTTTGCCGGGCACCAGCAGTGGGAATGAGATTCCTCTGTTGCGTGATTTAGGTCGAATGCCCGTTAAATCTAATCTAAATTCATTTATTTATTTACTTAAGTTTCTAATTTTTATATTCTTAGTATGTTTAATATTTGCCTATATTGGCAATACGTGTATGTAGCTAGGAACAAGATGAAAAAAAATACATTTTAATAATAAGTAGTTTTATTGTAAGCAAAAATACTAAAAATACAATACTTTTTTTCTGCGAATCCTCTTAACTAGGTTACGATAGCCGCTGAAAGGGGTCCAAGTTATGTGCTGGTTCTCACCCTGGGGGGACACACCCACTAAACATAGGAGGAATTGAAATCATACGCAGAAAGCATGAGATCCCAGAAAAAAATACAAGAAAGAAAAAGTTAAATAAATCGGTTTCGCATCTACAAATGCGAAACGTATTTTCGACATTTGGATTTACTACTTTTCAGATTTCGGTTGTTAAATTTAATGATGTAGTATAATCTCATACGTAGAAACAATCTTAATACAAATTTAGTCGGGAAGCAGGAACAGGGTTTTGCATAAAAATGTATTTTCTTGAATTCTTGATACAATCGACTTCCGATATTATTTCCAACAAATGTAGTAAAAGATGCCTTTAAAGTGTCTTCTAGTATTTGGCAGTACTCTATGAAATCGTCTGGAGGAACTTGCAGCTCACAGAATGGATCATTTCTTGTACTATGAGCATTTTGACGTATGTTTAAATTTTTGGATGTGGATTGGAAATCATATGAAGATGCGTATTTTATCATTGCAATGCATCTGTGCGTTTCCACGCATCTTCTAAAAACGTATCCGCATACATACAAAAATGCGTTCTCCTCATTCAAATCGTAATTAGGATGCACTCTTGGAAGTATTTTATTAGACTCAACAGTTGCAAAAACAGGTTTATTTTTTAAAAAAGAATGGTATTTTGTTAAAATACTATCTAAATCTTCAGTACATTTTTTTTCATTAGGTAGTTTCATTATTCCCCATATAAAGGTTTTTCTAAAGGCTCTTATAAATTGAATGCAAGTAGGCTTGCGGCAATTGCCACTTGCTTGTCTAATAATGTCAAAAAAGTTTTCAAGGCAATCATTATTGAGTCTTCCTGTGAGAAGATAATCAAATTTTTCGCATTTCATGTCTGATAATAATTGGGTTATTGAATTAATTGTGACTAGGATCGTATCCAAAAATTTCATTTTGTTCGTGACATCACGACCTGTGTTCTTATTTTTGATTGATAAATTATTAAATATGTTACAAGCCCTATTTAGTAAATCTGTTTGACTACTTTTGTATTCCTTGTTAAAAGGTTTTGGAGTGTAAACATTGCTAGAATTTAATAAATCGAATAGATCATTCATGAATGCAACAAATTCAATTGTTCCATCAGCCACATTCAGAGAGCCAGAAGCAACGTAGCTTTCTAATGCTGCTTTTACCGAGTTACTGAACACTTGAGACGCAAATCGAACTTTTTGTTTTTGAAATGCGTTGGGCGTTATGTGAGCATCTGTCAGTTTATGTGCACGTCGCATGTCTTTCGTTTTATCTAGATCATACAGATTTTGAATATCATCCCAATTTGCTAACTTGTTTTCAAATTCGTAAATATTATTTACCAAATTGTTCCTAATACATTTTATTAAATCAGGAACATTAAAGATATAATACAGTTTCTTGTCATCGATAAGAAAGCTACATTTTTCTTTAGTAATTCCCAATGACTTTGAGAAATTTAAAAAATCAGAGTCTAAATCAGATACGAAAGCCCGTACATTGAATCCTAAGCGAAATAGCTTCTTCACTATATTAACAATCCAGCTGTGTAATTGTTCATCGATTTTACTGGAGGATATGAAGGCAAAACCAATAGGTTGCTTCCAGCTTGAAATTATACCACGTAGCATTATAGTGAAAGCACATCCGGCAGCATTAGGTCGTTGTTCATTATTAACTTCATGCAAACCTATTATTTTATCCTGTTTGCTATCATAGAACAACGAGTACTTAAGACTCATTACACCCATGCAAATCACACAATGTCTATCGGCGGGCGACATTCCTTTCACGGACGCAGTCAAAACATTCCACACTTGGTCGTTAATTTCAGTAGTCATAGGTACATATAGGTTAGCCATAGTCGCCTTTGAAGGCATACAAATTGTCTTTGATAAAAATCTGTAGGAAAGTGGGTTTGTACAATATAAATTGAAACAAAATTTATTGAACTCTCTGGTGGTATTAATATTATTCTTATTTTGTGGTTTTAAATACAATTGAGCCTTTACTATCGCACTTAGCTGGGGAGATAAAAATTTATCACATCCTGTTAAAAAGTGTTTTTTTGTGACATCTTTATATTTCTCGTCAGATAACTTTAACTTCTTGCTTGCTTTGAAAAGTTTTTTCGTCAGAATTCTTTTCCGGGGAGCGTGGTCTATTAAGTTGGCATTGGTCTGATAAATGCCATCTATACTTTCTTTTAGGCTTATCACGTTTGAGATTTTCGGTAGCGAACCACTTGCATGGTATTTTGAGAGATATTTTCCGTTTGCTATAAGATCATTTAAAATGTTTGGGTCAGTTTGTGTATGAATTGTATGTGTATCTTTACTAGGCAAAAGTATTACTGGGATTGCTGTTTTCTTAAGATTCCGCTTGCCGTACATTTCTTCTTGAAAATGTAAACTACAAATATGTGTATTTTTCAAGTCATCTGAAGTTTTCCCAAATAAATCAGCTCTCCCACATGCTTCAATCCAAATCTTGCATCTGAAATAAATTAAACCAATGGATATACATATTCAGTTCCTTTTTACAGTTCAAATAAGTTGTACAGAGATATGAATCCTTAATATTTTAATCAGCTCACACAGACTCGAACTCGATACCAACATGATTTTATTCAAAATACCGCGTCCGGCATTTTAGATCTCAAAATAGATGTCATAATTATTATAATCGACACCTTTTAAAACCTTCAAAGCATAATGATGGAGTAAATTGGACTTCTTGGCGGAAATGTAAGGAGTCATGTCTGCGGTTATGTCGAATAATCATCATATCGTTAATAACAAATCATTATTTCTCATTAATGTGAAATCATCATCACCAGCTCATATATGTCCCCACTGCTGGGTCACGAGCCTTCCATATGGATGGATAGGGAGAATGGGCCATAAACCACCACGCGGGCCCAGTGCTGATTGGTGGTTATTAACGACTGCTCATGCAGCCGGGGCCAATGGCTTTACGTGCCTTCCGAAGCACGGAGGAATTCGAGATAATAAATTTTTGGTCACCCATCCGATGACCGGCCTTTGCGAAAGTTGCTTAACCTCAGCATTCGCAGACCGCGCGCGTTAACCACTGCGCCATCGAGCTCCTCAATGTGAAATAAGGTGGATAATTTACCGTTAAGTGTTCGTGAACGTGCATGAAAATGAAATAAAACAGTGCAACATCACTTTTCAAATTCTCTCAAGAAGTCTGCGTGAGGTCTCAGTAATGCCACAGCATAAGGAATTGTATGTAAAGCCCCACATCTTTACTGAGACGCTCAAGGAGTTGAGGTGTATATAATTTATCACTACTCATTTCTGTTATCATTCGTTATCATCTACTAACAAGGAATAATGTTAGTTTATATAACTTGAAAGAAAAATACTTTGACACTGGCTAAATGTACTAAACGCACAAAGCCATAAACAAAAAAAAGGATACCGATATTGATTTTATTCAAAACATCGCGTCCAACAAGTGAGACATTACTTTACATGGATGGATGACATGGACAATTAATATAATGCTTTTGACGTTGTTTTATAAGTTACCAAATAATCAAGTTGTTATATTTTTTTAAACTCTAGCATGAATCGGAACGCTATTAGTCTGTGGTGCGCGTAATTAGTATACCTACTATTTATATTTTTGGTTAAGTCAGCTGCATAGTTTCTAACACCTTTTATTTTTTGTTTTGTGTTAAAATCATGATGTGTAACATAATACTATAATGAACGTTCAAGTAAGAAAACGGAATAACAAAAAAAGTGAATGACATTTTGTAGTTCTGATGATTAAAAATGAATGACGTTGGTAAAGCATTGAAAATTATGTAAGCAATGCTTTGTTTCTTTACTTCGATTAATAAAGTCTGTTTTTGTCAATGCTATTGTTTTAATTATTATAATCATTTCACACCTAAACCTATAAATAAAATCAACGCTAACCTCAAAACAGATAATTTTAAGTTTCTGAGGTTAGATCCATTGATAAACTAGGGGTCATTGGGGTCAGGGTCACGCACATCTTGTCATTATGTCGCGATCGCCCGCCCGCCATTTTTGACATCTAAATAGATGTCAAATTCGTAATTAATCTACATTGACTGTCCACATTTGGAGTCGCCGAAACTAAAATAAAACTTAATAAATAATTACCTTTTCATTTAAAAATCAAGATCTTGATATCTATTTAAATGACATAAATAATATTATATTTATTAGACTTACCTTTCTTCTGTGTGAGGAAACTGATGAAATCTCAACTCCTTATTTAAATGAGACGATGACATGCAGTCTCTTACAGCACATGTAGTATGAACCATTATCAGTCTGTTTTTATAAAAAAAATATATGTTCAAACAAAGTAAAACGAATCAGCCCTGGATGGTGTGTCCCAGGTGAGTGTATAGCAACTTGGGTTCGCTATCGCTCGCTACTGCCGATGTGCCGATCTTAACCCGCGACCCACGCAGTCCACACGATTGCTCTGTCTAGCTAAAACTAGCGATGTTCAAGTAAAAAAATATATCGATATGTTTTCCGATATGATATATCGAAACGTTGTATCAATGTTTTGCGATATATCGATCAAAAATATCGATATTTTCGATATATCGTAAGTAAATTGTATTTATTTATTTAATACTAAAATATATATGGAGAGATAAGAATTTATTAAAAGTAGGTTCAGTATTTGTGTCTAAATCAACTTTATTTTCTAAAGTTTATCGCTGATTGGCGATCGGGAGCGCGCCCGAGCGGGAGCTCGTGACATAAACCATAGATTAAACGGTAATTCTATATATATATGTCGGAGATGGAAACGGATTTTGTTTGAAAACGTCGTCTCCGTCCGCCATTTTGTGCGTAGAATAGAGTCAGTGCGCACACGTCCGGCACAGTCGAGCTCCAGAAGTAAAGTGAGTGCGAGAGTGCGTTTCACAAACTAACGTTACCTCACTGACAAGTGACAGTGACAGATGTCATAGACGCACTATGCTCCCACTACTCGCTCGAACTACTGACTCAGGGATAATTTCATAATGCCAAGCTATTCTGCCAAGCTATTCAGCCTAATATCGATAGATGCCGTTACTAGTCTATGAAATAACTCCGACACGGCCATTCTGACACTGCGCGCGTCCTCGAGCGCAGCAGTTCCTGAGCTCTTCTTTTAAGAGCAACTAGATTCAAATGCGAAAACATTAAAGCACGAAGTGCGGAGCTTCCAATGCGTAAGCGTTGAAGTACGAAGCGCGGAGCTTCCAATGCGTAAGCGTTGAAGCACGAAGCGCGGAGCTTCCAATGCGTAAGCGTTGAAGCATGAAGCGCGGAGCTTCCAATACGAAAGCGTGACTGCATGAAGCGCGGAGCTTCCAATGCGAAAGCGTTGAAGCATGAAGCGCGGAGCTTTCAATACGAAAGCGTGACTGCATGAAGCGCGGAGCTTCCAATGCGAAAGCGTTGAAGCATGAAGCGCGGAGCTTCCAATACGAAAGCGTGACTGCATGAAGCGCGGAGCTTCTCATGCGAAAGCGTTGAAGCATGAAGCGCGGAGCTTCCAATACGAAAGCGTGACTGCATGAAGCGCGGAGCTTCCAATGCGAAAGCGTTGAAGCATGAAGCGCGGAGCTTCCAATACGAAAGCGTGACTGCATGAAGCGCGGAGCTTCTAATGCGAAAGCGTTGAAGCATGAAGCGCGGAGCTTTCAATACGAAAGCGTGACTGCATGAAGCGCGGAGCTTCCAATGCGAAAGCGTTGAAGCATGAAGCGCGGAGCTTCCAATGCGTAAGCGTTGAAGCACGAAGCGCGGAGCTTCCAATGCGTAAGCGTTGAATAGAAGAAAACAAAAAGAAATCAAAGAACATTTGCTGTTAACTTTAACTTTAAAAATCTAATGAACGTTTTATGCAGGCTTCCTTTTTTTTGTAACAAAAGATAACCAAGCACAGTATTTCCCGTTCGGTCTATCCTGACCAAACAATAATTGACTCTTACATTTAGCTCCACAGTAGGCACTATAATAGGCTCTACAGTAGACTCTGCAGTAAGCCTCACAGTAGGCCCTACATAAAGCTCTACATAAGTCTCTACATAAGTCTCTACATAATTCTCTACATAATTCTCCACATAAGTCTCCACATAAGTCTCCACATAAGTCTCCACATAAGTCTCCACATAAGTCTCTACATAAGTCTCTACATAAGTCTCTACATAAGTCTCTACATAAGTCTCTACATAAGACTCTACATAAGACTCTACATAAGACTCTACATAAGACTCTACATAAGACTCTACATAAGACTCTACATAAGACTCTACATAAGACTCTACATAAGACTATCTTATTTAAAACTGAAAACTAAACCTTTTCGATTTAGAAAGATAACAAATCAAATGTAACATAACAAAAGAAAAGGTAACTAGAAAATCCAAATCCAAACTAGATAACCAGGTAACCAGGGCCATTAACCATTCGTTGCACAAATCAAAAGTCGCTATTTACAAGCTATGTAAGCTTTAAAATCACCTCGAGTTACCCCTCCAATGCCACGGCTCTCACAGCCGAACAGCGATCCCAGTCGCTTACGCGTGTCCATCTCAGTGGAACCCTGCGCACGTCTGCATCACCCTCTGACTACACACTACTGTCCTGATAGACCACGACCTCCGCGAGAGCTAAACACGCACCGCGCACCCACGGACTACTTGAGTTTCCTCAATAGACACCGATTTCTACCGGGCTACGACTATGTAATAGCTACTGGTATGGTCGACACTTGTTACGGCCATTAGAGCACTAACTCGAGTTCACACAACAACTTTACTCATTATCAATCGGGTCACAATGTACCTCCACCTCAACTTCGACTGGTACATGACCTTCTGGCATCCCTGTTAAGCTATAGTGTGTGTATCTGTAAGTTCGCTTAGAATTTAATGCTTTCAACGTATCATAATCATGAGCTACCTCCATCAGGTACCCCCGCACACAGCTCATCATTTAATGAACTACTGGCTCTCTCTAACAAACCCTCATGTCTATGGGGTACTAAACGTAAGTTCTAGTGAGTCTACTTCTAATGCCGCAGTTATAAAAAACGAGTCTCTAAATTTATTATCTAACTTGGTTTTGTTTTGTTCACTATTTTTAACCAAGACAAAATCACCTGTAATAAACTTGTCCAACTGTAATAACCAACAGTACAGTGCTAATAACATTAGATTGTCCAGTAACTCTCATTGTCACTTCGGTAAGTAAACGTTTTCCTCTGGCTATTTGACTTTTTTATCATAGAAATTTCTAAGCATTATAAAATGATCATACTGAATCATGAAAACATCACCAGAAACATTCAGCGTCCAGCAGGGTTGCCGATGCAGCACAGGTCTGTTTACCCGATGACGCTGGTTCACGTTGCTCGCCATGCTGCCGGTGTCGGTGTCGCTGCTGCCGGTTGCACCGCAGTTGCTAGTAACGCCCTTCCCAGCGCCCCGCAGTGATGGTATGAGCGCGTGGGCACATGTTTGCAAAAGGATCCGTGCCTCTAAATCTGAAACATAACACCAGGCGCGTTTGGTCGCTGTTTGACAAAATAATTAGCACTAAAATGATGGAACGATTATATGACCTTTTATTATCCTTGGAGAGGCAATCGGTGCTGCGATGTCCCAGTTTCCCACACAAGTAGCCGTTTTGTTTTTGTCCTTTAAAAAGCTTTTAAACAAGGCTTCACTAAGCAAGGCTTCATCAAGCAAGGCTTCACCAAGCAATCAATAATGCAGTGCACTTTGTACATTTTTCTCGGCTATACACTCACATGGAGAATGTAGCAATCCATACGTCGACTGTAGCTACGCACGCGTATTAACTCCGGTAATGAATCTCCTCATGTGCTTTCTGAACTTCAAGTAACGCCATCCAATACTGATTTTGCAGTTCCAACATCCGTTGTCATTTACGATAAAACTTAGCATCGTTTTCTTCTAGTTGTTCGCGTCGATTACATCCTTAGAGCAAAGGTTACATCCCGCTTCTGATGTCGGAGATGGAAACGGATTTTGTTTGAAAACGTCGTCTCCGTCCGCCATTTTGTGCGTAGAATAGAGTCAGTGCGCACACGTCCGGCACAGTCGAGCTCCAGAAGTAAAGTGAGTGCGAGAGTGCGTTTCACAAACTAACGTTACCTCACTGACAAGTGACAGTGACAGATGTCATAGACGCACTATGCTCCCACTACTCGCTCGAACTACTGACTCAGGGATAATTTCATAATGCCAAGCTATTCTGCCAAGCTATTCAGCCTAATATCGATAGATGCCGTTACTAGTCTATGAAATAACTCCGACATATATATATATATATATATATATAATATATCAAATAAAATATGTCCATATTTGCAAAATTATCGATATTTGATGATTCGATAATATCAGTTTTATTCGATTTATTGAGACGGTAATATCAATATTTTTAAACTATTTAAAAAATATTTTGAAATATCGATATATATCGAGCATCTTTAGTCTAGACCATGTCTAGTTGAAGTTGGGTGGCCGACTGAGAAGAAGTATATCTAGACTGTATTGAATTGAGAGGGATGGATATACAAAGTCGCCCCTCGCTTTAAACGTTTCACCCGAAACCCCAACCTTATAAGAGGGTCGCAAAATCATCCCGCGCTTGCGCGAATCAATAAATGCCTCCCTACCACTTCTCGTTCGACGACGCTTTGTATAGGGTAAATCACTACCGTAAGTAATCCATTGCGTAGTCACATGACATAACTCTGAGAACAAAATCAGCAATGAAAGTTTTTAATGTATTAGAGTTGGAGATAGATTCGTGTTTGCGGCGTTTGTGGTACAGAGTCGCGCTTGCGCCCTGCCTCCGTGTACCAAAGCGAGGACAAGTGTAACTCTAAACTGGTGTAAAGTGCATCCATTTTGAGGGAATATTCATAAAATAACCTGTTAAAGTGAGTTTTTTTGAACAATTTTGTGTTAAAACCCTTTTGTGGTGTTGTTATGTTCTTTTTGATGTTTTTGTGTTGATTTTTCAATCATTGTTTCATTGTTTCTGTAAACAAAGTGTCTCGTATATTATTATGAAGTTGGTACACTGGTAAAACTAATGAATATATGAAAGGATTAAAATACTCTGTTTAAATGACATTGAATTAAATAATAAGTATTTAAGTAGGACTTTTATCGGTGACTATTGTTTTTGTGAATCTTGTGAACTCGAAAGAAAACACTCACTTACTTAGCGGATTACCTACCTGCAAAATTTCAAGTTTGTAGTTCAAAGATTTCATGACTGATAAATAAGTCATGTAGTACTGATAAGTAAGAAGCGACGTAGGTATATGTGTTGTATTCATGAAGCTGTCATGGTTGTATTTCGCTTTTATAGGATTTAGTATTTTAGGTGCCTTTGCCTAGTTTGAACGCCCGGAATAGGTTTTCTTCTTCCCATGAAGCTGTACTTCTTCCAACCATCTAAAGTTAAAAGCGTTTTTAACGGGGCTTAACGCAAACTCCTTGATATTGGTACAACAACTTCCGTCTTAAAATAACATAGGCCAGAGTGAGTTTATGATATCAATACCTTATAGTTAAACAATAACTATAAGGTATTGATATCACTTATAGTAAATTACTACGGAACTCTATCTATCTCTATATATCTATCACTATCGGGTTCCATTTCCAGCATGGGCATAATTATGCATTATGTTTAGCTGAGGACGTTTCAATGTATGTTTTGCTTAGGACTTGACGATGTTCACTTAAATATTTATAAAATATTTATATATAAAAAACAGTGAAAAAATTAAACGCCCATCCCCGACCCAGCCAGGAATCGAACCTGGGTCTTCCGCAATGCGGGCGGCTACACTGACCGCTATGCTACCGGGAATGTGACGTAAGCGCTGAATTTTGTCACTGCTTTTTAATTTTTTGAGTGTTTATTGCGGTTCATTGCCATCTATCCAAAGGTTATTGCAACCGACGGCTATGCAGATTCATCTTTGCAGACGAAATACCACAAATTTGATAGCACAACGCTATTAGTAAATTCTACTTTTTATTTTAAGTGCTAATTGCTGCACTGAAGCTGAATTAAATATTTATAAATAAAAATCAGTGAAAATAAACGCCCACCCGACCCAGCCAGGAATCGAACCTGGGTCTTCCGCAATCCGGGCGGCTGCACTGACCGCTATGCTACCGGGAAGGCTGACGGACCCCAATTTAAGAAACACTGCTTTAATTGGTTCGAACAACATTTGCTTTTAACCATAATTATAATCACCTATAAATTGTGTGCAGCATGACGTGCGGGTCGGAATGTCTGTCCATCGGGCCACCGCCGGACTCCATCCTGCACATGCCGCCGCCGCCGCTGCCGGCGTTCCTGGCCAGCGCCGCCAACCTCACCCCCCCCTGCCGCGCCTCCACCTGCCCCCCCCTGCACAGCGAGGAGAACGCGCTGTTTCCGGGCGTTGAGTACCACGAACTGCCCAGACACGGTCAGTGAGGCGATAAGTTACTTAATGAAATGATTTACTGAGTGCGTGATTTGTTTAAACTTTGATAAAGGATCCAACTTCCTAAAATGAAAACATTTAATGCCCAAATTAAACCTTGATTAGTCATTCGATGCGTCTAAGTATGGCGCTTTGATTTTGCCAAAGCTTTACGTTTTACCTATTTGGTGTTACTTATTTTCTCACGGAGAGGCTATTCTTCTTATCTAGGGTAAAGCCACTATAATATCTACGCATTATTTAGTCTTTTCTGTGGCTTAAGTAATGTGTCCATCTGATTTTGAAGTGTGCATAGAATCAAGTGTGTATGAAATCACTTAGGTATAGGTCGCGCCAAACTTCTAGTCCCCTCTGAAGTTGCTTCGTTGCGCAGCTGTACAGTCAGGCCCTGCCGCTCGTCCCCGCCTTCGCCGTACTAACGCCTATTTTTTACTACTGCGACGCGTATCGCGCCAACTTCAGAGGGGACTAGAAGTTTGGCGCGACCTATACCTACAACTTCATTGTTTACTGAATACATCAGATGCGCAAAATAAGACACAAAAATAGATTCAAATATAGAACCCCTTACAAATAAACAGAGAATAAGCTCCGAATAGTTGTTCCGTGTTTTATTTCTTTTACTCTAATTTGAAATGACGTTTACATGACAGGAACAAAATACAGAATAACTATTTGGAGCTTATTCTTTGTTTATTTGTAAGGCACAAAAAGTATAGTCGGTAATGTCACAGGCAAGTGAGTATCATATCGGTTACGACTTACGATATCAATACTATCAAATAGGTGAAAGCACAGCGTACTCTTTGGTGGTTTTACCCTATGAGTAAGCTAATAAGATACTGAAGTGCGAGTTTGTCAGTAGACGCGTCATTTCCAGAGCCGGCGGCCGGCGACGACACGTGGTTCCTGGTGCTGATCACGTGCTGCGTCGCGGTGCTGTGCATTGCCGCGCTGCTGGCGCTCTTCCTCCTTAAGTGCAGAGAGTAAGTCTTAACTTTATATCCATAGAGTAACTTTTATATCTCCCACGGGAGGTGGCAGTCACCTTAACTGGTGGTAGGATCTGCCCACAACACGACTGGAGACCACAATACCTTTTTCTGCCCCATAAGCCCCAGGATCTAAGAACTGAAGCTTCAGAGTGGGTTACGCGTGCGTAAGCCCTTGGCGTTGCAATAATATAAATGCATTTAAAAGAGTCCCCTATTTTCGTTGATTCTTAAAGTACATTATAACATTCTTCTGACTAAGGGATCTTATAAGGGAAGTCATAAAATATATTATGCTGGTAAACTTCTTTTTTTTGCTGCCGATTTCTTGACCGGAAAGATTGCCCTTTCCGGTCAAGATATCGGCCATCCTTAAGGAATGTCTAAATCTAAATCTACGCTTGTTGACGGAGTCATCAAACTCCTTCATTCACAAATTTTACTTATTCTTTCCAGAGCAAGAGGCGGCTGCAAAACCGGTGCCGGCAAAACCGGTGGCTCCAACGCTCTGTACGGCGGCGCGGCGCTGGACTCGCGCGTGCTATGGGCTGCGCTGACGCCGCGCGGCACCAGGCACTTCGTCGCGGACACCTACCCCCACGACGAGAACGACGACCACCACTACGAGTGCGTCGAACCACCGCTGTACAAGCTCGGGCCCCCAGAGGACCTCACCATCACTCGTCACTTCAACGTCGAGTACGAAGACCCAGCACCACTCATCGAGAGCTACAGTGACAGAACTGAAGAATACTTCAGAAACGGAATGGACACCTTGCGTCGGGGCAGACCCCTCGTCTCCTCCCCGACGCGCATCGAACGCCCCAACCTCCCCCCGCTCAATCTTCAACCGAGAACCCTCCGGCGGGCCCCGCATTCCCGCCGAGTGAGCGATGCCAACAATCCAGAGAAATCGGCCATCTGAACCGAGACTGGCGCGGTATTTTCCGTCGCCGACTCAGCCGATATCGATTACGATTGGCACTCGATTGAAAATTCAAATGTCGATCGTCTAGTTTGAGGACCATTAGCAAAATCGTGATGAATTGTTTGTCGAACAACTACCTACAAATAAACCAAAAGACAACCCGGAAATTTTTGAATACCAGCGAAAATCTGCAGTCTCTCAATGTGCATCACTATACTGTTATACTTGGAACTATCCGATCTTGGACTACATTCTATCATTAATTCACTAAGTTATTTGTGTAAATATCTCATTTTCGTTTGTTTAGCAGCAATGTGCAATGTAAATGCCTCTGTAAGCCTCTAGTCGCAAACTGTATTTTCTAGTCATTATAATATTTAAGTAACATAATAAACTTGGTGTCTATTCTAATCTCACGTACTTAATACTGTTTACTCAATTTTAATCAGAATTAATAGATTTTACCTACACTGTCGATGTTCGCTAAGCTGCAAGAATATTGTGCAATACACTTTAGTATAGTACCGTCAAATTTTATACGTACAATAACTAATAAAAATATTTATTGAAGCCGTTGGTTTGATATTTTTACTCCTTAATTAGAAGAGTGATCATTCGGATTATAAATCGGTAGGAATAACAATTTCGGGTAAAAAACTTTAGGTGAGCCAATATGGACCCCCCAGTAATGGTAATTAGTTAAATTTTAAAACTTAGGCTGTATTTAATAGGTACCTTTGCTTTCCGTGTGTTTTCCGTTAAGTGAAAATAGACGAAGACTTCTTGGCGGGAAAGTGAAGAGTCATGTCTGCGGTTTTGTTTTATTTTCTAAAATTTGTGTTATGTCGAATATTAATGTGAAATAATGGTGGATTATTAACCGTTAAGTGTTCGTGAGTGTGCATGAGTGTTGCAAATGAAACAAAACAGTGCAACGTCACTTTTCAAATTCTCTCAAGAAGTCCACCCGAGGACTTAGTAAAGCCCCACATTTTTACTGAGATACTCGAGGGGTTGGGGGGTATATCATTTCTCACTTCTCATTTCTATTCATTCATCATCATCATCATACATGAAAGAAATTAATATTGTTTAAGTATTGTAAGACTTTTTCATTGGCTAAATGCTTGTGCAAAGCCATTATTAAAAAAAAAAAAAAAATAGACGAATGCTTGATTGTCTGACTGGTGACTGACATTACAATCTGACATTGACAGTTGACAATTTGACATCATGACGCCAAATCGGTCAAAATAACGCTGCTGGCTGACCGTCTTGTTTTCTTTTAATTTTATTAATAATATGATAAGAACAATATAGTTTATAAAGATTACAGCCCAGATTAGTTAATTGAAATTGAAAATACATTAGTTAATTCACAATGGCTGACGAAGTAATCAAGCATTCAGTGCACACGCTGGTGTTCCGATCATTGAAGCGGTCTCACGATATGTTCCTGGCTAACCAGAGCATGCTACCACCTATTGACGAGAAAGCGTGAGTATTACAATATTTGTTTACAAAACATTGTTTCTAGACACTGAAGAATTCTTACTTTTGAGATAAAAAGACAAATGCACTCTGACCAAATCGCCACTTGTTCCTAATAATTGAAATGTTTACCAAATTGATCATTGATCAGTTTCTAAATAGTTTAAGAACTACATCGTTTAAAGCAGTTTTCAATTTCCACCCTCTTCAGGTAGCATTCATCTAAGTATATTTATTGTCAAAGACAATTAAATCAAAATCACACATCTAAAACTTGAAACTGGCTAAATCATACTAATTAGTCAACCTTGTGAGTGAACTACATATTAAAAGAATTTATTTGTCTTGTTATCAGTAAGCATGTTTATAGTATTAGATTAAATTGTTACTCTGCTATATACTGCATATTTTTTTATTTTTTTAGAGAAAAGTTATTGAAATCAGTAAAAGCAAGAGATGGCTATGGCCAGGTAATGGCCACTGTAGAGAAAGCACAAGCTGTCAAGTTGCAAGAAGCGCTCAGCAGGCCAGACACCCCTCTAGACACAGGTATGTTTAAAGAACGGCTTTACATGCCTTCCGAAGCATGTAGGAGCTCGAGATGACACATTTTTGATTACCCATCCGATGACCAGCCCATTGTAAAAGTTGCTTAACTTCAGCAATTGCTACTTTTAAACATTAAAATAAAAAAAATATATTAAAGTAAAAAATATACTTATATTGCAAATGTCACTTCAATAATTAATGATTTGTATGCTATTTTGGAAATGGCTAAACATGAGAACATGTCAATCTATTATTAATAACTTTATACCATGTTTGACACAATAACATTTTTTTTTATTGTAAAGATTGCTAACTATGATAAACTACACAGAAATGGCAGAATCTGCAGCGCTGGGCTCCGACGGTGCGATGTTGCCGTACACAGGGCCGTCGTCCACGCCCGCCCCGCCCGCCGGCGCGCTCACGGCCCTGCCCCGGAAAGCGCCCACCATGCCCAAACCCAAGTGGCACGCGCCTTGGAAACTATTCAGAGTTATATCCGGACATCTTGGGTGGGTGCGATGTGTGGCTGTTGAGCCGGGAAACGAGTGGTTTGCTACTGGTATGTAAATTATTTTGTTTATGATACTATAGTTGAGCCCATTGCAACGAAATGAGAAGTTGCTACATCGCCATCACCTGCTCATTTTGTCTCCACTGCTGCTTGCTATGAATGGATAGAGAGAATGGACCTTGTCCCACTGCTGAGGCATGAGCCTTCCCTATAGATGAATAGGGGGAATGGACCATAAACCACCACACGGGTCTAGTTCATATTGGTGGTTGTTAACAGCAAAAGTAGCCGGGACCAACGCGCGTACATGCCTTCCGAAGTACGGAGGAGCTCAAGATGATACATTATTAGTCACCCATTTGATCACTGACCTTTGTGAAAGTTGCTTAAATAAGAAGAGTAATTGGTTGAAAATATCAGTGTGATAAACAAATAGTAATAGCAAACCATAGTTTTAAAATGTGACATTCAATAAAGATTTTAATTTAAAGAGAGAGCTAAAAAGAGATTTATGATAGTTGATTCCATTAGTATGGAGCACTAATAAAAAATGCAATCTCTTTTCTCAACAGGTGCAGCCGATAGAGTAATCAAAATATGGGACCTAGCGAGTGGTAAACTAAAAGTGTCGCTCACTGGACATGTCAGTACAGTCAGAGGTGAGTTCAGAGTTTATTTATTTAACATCCGATGTTACACTAACAGCATAGTCACAGCATGCAAAGTCAATTGTTACCTTAATATAATAAGTTACCAAATTAAACATTTAAAAAAACATAGCTCATCTTTAACTTAAACTTTTGTTAATGGCAACCAGGTCACTTTTAAAAACAAGCTGATCTCTAAACTTCAGTATGAAGATTAGAGATCAGGGGGTCGACCGCCTAACTCTCTCGCTTTCGATCGCTTTAAAGGCAAGGCGAGGAGGATGCGTCATCTTTCATTTCGAAAGCAATATGAAAGCAATATCGAAAGCTATAGGCTATAGCTTTCGATATTATTCGATATTATATTAGAAAGCGAGGCGAGGGCCTCGCCTTCAAAGCGATCGAAAGCGAGAGTGTTAGGCGGTTAGGGGGCAGAGCTTGTTATATGAAGTATAAAGATGAATATGAAATTAAACATAAACAGAAATACAGTATTTAAAAAAATTTAGTCTTTTTAACTTGCCTGATGATAGGGTTTTTTTGCTCATAATCCATTTCGCGACCATCTTAATACCTTTTTCTGCCGCATAGCAGCATTTTTTTGCTTTACTGCTATGTTCAATTTGAAGGGTTCTAAATGACAGTATACAAATCAATCTCTTACGTCCTGGTGACTCATCAGTTATTTTGATTGTCCTCCTTGGTTCCTATAGGTTCTACTTACTGCTGTTTGCCTATAGTTTTATATGATTAGAAATATGTATGATTTGTATGATTTGATTAATAGTTGTTATGAATTAAATAGTTTAAATAACCATGTTCTTTTTAAAAAGTAAATTGAATTGAATGGCATTATATACCATTATATTATGACAATATTTACCATTGGTAATAATAACGTTGGTAATGCAAGCATATAGGGGCTGCAGCCATGCAGTGACCGCTTTCCGTTTATGCTCGATTGCCAGCTTAGCTTATAATATGGTACTTATTTGAAAAAGATTATCTATTTATATCAGACCTAATCATGTTTTTGTTGTTATTCTGTTTTGTGTACCAAATAAAATAAGATAATTATGAATTCACATAAAAGTCACTTTGGCAGTTAAGAAAACAACTAGTTTTAATTTCTATCATTGTGTTACAGGACTGGAAGTATCAGCCAGACATCCATATCTATTCAGTTGTGGAGAAGACAGACAAGTTAAATGTTGGGACTTGGAATATAATAAGGTATTTATGTTATGTGTTTCAGACATCTCTGACTACGGAAAAAAATATTATAGCTTTAAAGTTTTTATTTTGTATACCTTATCAAAGAAATCGCAATAAAATTATAAACTATAAAATATTATCTTACAACAATGGTTTAAAGATTTCTTAGGTTTTCCTTCTATTAAATCATTGTATTCAATTTGACAAATAGAAAGAATGTAGAGAAATTATTGTATAACTGAATTTATGTGATTTAAAGTCCACCAAAGAAAGCTTTAAAGCGCATAAGACCAATTAATATTTTTTCTTTCTGTCATAAATACAATTGAAAACAACTTTATTATTATTACTTGTCAACATCTTGGTACATTCCTTAAGCATAGAAAGATTCAATAAAATTGGCTTAATGATTCATAAAATGAAAGGTCTAAGCTTGTATTGTATGCTATCAAATTGTATAAAAGCTTTCAACTCCGACGTAATGTGTGCATAGGTGATCCGGCACTACCACGGCCACTTATCGGCGGTATACTCGCTAGCGCTCCACCCCAGCATTGACGTGTTACTCACCGCCGGACGCGACGCCACCGCGCGAGTGTGGGACATGCGCACCAAGGCCAATGTCCACACGCTGGCCGGGCACACCAACACCATCGCCTCCGTCGTTTGCCAGTCCGCCGAGCCACAGGTATGTCCACTCTAGCTCCGTCAAGACTAGTCTAGCTCCGTCTCGACCATTCTAGCTCCGTCACGACCATTCTAGCTCCGTCAAGACTAGTCTAGCTCCGTCTCGACCACTCTAACTCCGTCACGACCTTTCTAGCTCCGTCAAGACTAGTCTAGCTCTGTCACGACCACTCTAGCTCCATCAAGACTAGTCTAGCACCGTCCCGACCACTCTAGTTTGTCGAGACTAGGCTAACTTTGTCTCGACCACTCTAGCTACATCAAGACTAGTCTAGCTTCATCCCAACTACTCTAGCTCCGTCAAAACTAGTCTAGCTACATCCCAACTACTCTAGCTCCGTCAAAACTAGTCTAGCTGCGTCACCACCACTCTAGCTTTGCCTCTCTCACTCTATCTCTGTCACCACCATTCTAGCTCCGTCATAACTAATCTAGCTCCGTCAAGTGTAGTCTAGCTTCGACACGACCATTCTAGTTCCGTCACCGCTACTCTAGGTCTGTCACCATTACTCTAGCTCCGTCTCTCTCTTCCTCTTTTTGGTGTACTAAACTATTTTTAGAGAGTTTGCTGTTAGCCTCCTTTGACCTTGACAGCTTAACCATACATTTTGTGGTGGGGATCGAAACATCCTCAAAGAGTTTCTATAAAGAGCATCACGCAAGCGTCTCCCCGTCCCCTAATACATTATCCGAAGTGTTTTGATCGGATCAAGAGCGGAAAAAGTTACAAGGAACATTCGCGCGCGCCACCTCTTACTCCACTCATAGACTATAATAAAAATATAATAGACAAAAGTTAAATATTCTAAAATAAAAAAATAAACAAATTACCACTAAATCTCCCAAAAAATTGTTGCGGTCCATGCGCTAAACATCCTTTAGAGTTTTAAACAAACACCCACTGGGCCAGCGAAGATATCTATAGCGGCGATCCATAAAGTGAATTTTGTGAAGAAGTCAACAAGGTTTACGCGCGAACCAACCATTTATACGTGATGCAATAAATATCTATGACTATGACAAATTATTTTTTACTATTTTAAAATTTAGGTGGTTCCATTAAATAAAAGGGATTTGTTGAGTGTTCTGTTCTGTGGCTAATAATAATAACTAGTGGTCGCCCAGTGGTCGAAATTCGACCGTAATTTTATTAAGGCTGCACGGATTGTATCATAGGCAATGAAAAATTTAAAAAGATAGAATGTGAGTTTGAATTGGCATTGACAGATGTCGGCCGCATTAAAGACAAACAATACGTGTGTGTCAAATACATTGTAGTGTGTGTAATGTTGTTTTTGTTGATTTAATGTATTTTTTATGCATAATTTGAAAAAAATATTAACATTCGGATAACCTTCTCTATATAAACTATAATTGTGCGAAATTTCATACGTTCGCGTAATAACGGGTACAACGTTTTTGCTTCACGTATTAATATATAGATAATGACTTACTAATTTTACTTCCATTCGCAGATCATAACCGGCTCGCACGACAGCACGATCCGCCTATGGGATTTGGCGGCCGGCAAATCGCTATGCACTCTCACCAACCACAAGAAATCGGTGCGCTCCATAGTGATCCACCCCACTTTGTACACGTTCGCCTCCGCCTCCCCAGACAACATCAAGCAGTGGAAGTGCCCTGAAGGAAAGTTCATTCAGAACTTGTCCGGCCACAACGCCATAGTGAACTGTATGGCGGTGAATCCGGAGGGGGTGTTGGTCAGTGGGGGGGATAACGGCACTATGTACTGTTGGGATTGGCGGACGGGGTATAACTTCCAGAGGTTGCAGGTGAGTGTTTATTTATTTATTTGTTAGTAGGATAAAAAGGGAGTGGTTTGTGGGCATCTGTCGAGCTTTTCATGGCTGAAGATGTACGCTTATAACAGCATTTTCTATAGTCATATAAAGGAAAATAATAATAACATTTTATGCCAGTTGATTTTTTTTCATATTCCTGATATTTTTTTATATCTTATGAGTAAGCACAGTGCCTTCATCTCACCTCATGTTAAGGTCAATGGTGAAAGCGCACTTACCCGGGATCCTCAACTATTGAGGCACTGGCTATCTTATCTCTAGCTGCCGGCACACAACAATGCTACAAACATTGATGTTATGGCGATAAATAAGATGGTGGTAGCTAAGCTAGCCAGGCGGACAAACAAGCCCTACCACCAACCAAACCAAGTACACAAACATGTGCCCCCGACGGAATCGAACCCGGGTCCCCTGGGTCTGAGACCGGTGGTGGTCTAAACCACTAGACCACAGAGGCGGTTAAAATTTGTTTGACTTGATTTTGTTTTTCCTTCTTATTTTATTGTTTACTTTGTTTATCCATAGGAGATAGATTAACATGTGTAAGAACATCATTATTTAGGGTGTAAACGCTAAAGCGTCTATGCGCACAGGAAAGGTATAATTATTTAGCGTTATTAAAAGTACTTACAAGTCATGATGATTAAAAACGACTGCCTTTTTAAGCAACAAAGATTTACACGCGTTTAGTTTTACATATTCTGCTATACTGT
Organism: Eudonia mercurella; assembly: GCA_963082485.1. Taxonomy (NCBI): domain Eukaryota; kingdom Metazoa; phylum Arthropoda; class Insecta; order Lepidoptera; family Crambidae; genus Eudonia; species Eudonia mercurella. The sequence continues at coordinate 17,288,424 of OY720034.1, forward strand.
CGTCATATAATTTTTGTAAAATAATTTATATTAATATTTACTTTAGTCATCGCATTTAATTGCACCTACCAATGTAATCTCTGCACTACCCTATGGTTTACTGGTAGAGAACGCCTCGGGTATTAAGTCCGCCATGTAACATATTTAAATAAATAACAAATTTTGAATCCTAAAATAAGCTAGCTTCCTGGCTAGCTTTGTTTTTAAGAAAATTGTAGTGAAATAGGACAATAACAACAATACAATGTTGTTACTAAATCTAATAGTTTTAATATTAAGTGAATGTTGTTTTTTTATTTAAATATGTCGCCATAACATTAATGTTTGTAGCATTGTTGTGTTCCGGCAGCTAGAGATAAGATAGCCAGTGCCTCACTAGTTGAGGATCCCAGGTGAACTGCACTCTATCATTGGCCTTATCATCACTTAACATCAGGTGAGATCAAGGCACTGTGCATACCCGTAAAATATATATATACTACTCAAAACAAAATAAGGGCCACGATGTATTTTGTCTGTACCATGAAAATAATAAAACCAATATTAATTTTTTTGTCTCCATAACGAAAACTAATGTTGTTTTTACCGTGTAGACCAATAAATTTATTCCAATAATAATGATTAAAAAGTTTATTTGCTTTTGAAAGAAAAAACACATTTAAGGTTAAAAATAAAAACAATGTAAAGTTACTGAAAACAAAAGAAAATACTCCATGCTCATCTTTTAGTAACGGGTATGCCCCCCTCGTTTCGTTACGCACTCCTGAAGCCTGGAGTGCATGCTCTCAATCAAATGCCTGACATTTTCCATTTGAATCTCTTCCCAGGCTCTTTTAACAGCGTTGATGAGTTGCTGTTGGTTGTGGATTTCCTGATCACCGTCTCTAACTCTTCGTTTCAACTGATCCCACATGTGCTCTATTGGATTTAAGTCCGGACTGTTCGCCGGCCACGGCAAGACTTGAATTTGAGACGCTTCCAGTACAAACCGAGTCGCTTGAGCCGTGTGTGCACGAGCATTGTCTTGCATCAAGATGAATCCAGGACCCGCTCGCTGGGCAAATGGGATCACATGTGGTCTGACGACTTCCTCAATATACCGCTGAGCAGTAACAGTACCCTCATTTAAAATAGCGAGCTCAGTTTTGCCGTGTAAGCTTATCCCGCCCCAAATCATTACATTTGGACCACCAAAACGATCGACTTCATGGATGCAGGCTTCTGAAAATCTCTCGCCGCGTCTTCTCCATACTCTAATACGCCGATCGTCGTTAAAAAATTTAACTTTGCATTCGTCTGTGAAGAGCACCATGCCCCATTGGTTTATGTCCCAGTCCAAATGTTGACGGGAAAATCTTAAACGATTTGCACGATGATTTCTGGTTAATGGAATACGGACAACTCGCCTTCTTGATGCCTGCTGGTCTTCATGCAATCGATTACGAATAGTTTGGTCACTGACACGAGTACCCGTTGTGAGCCGTAAACGATTTGGCAGCTTGCGGGCCGTCGTTGTGCGATCTCGGCGCGCACTTAATCGAATGTAACGATCCTCTTGAGCTGTTGTAATGCGAACTCTGCCCGAACCAGGTCTTCTTCTAACACTGCCGGTCTCTTGGAAACGATTCCATAGATTTTGAATAGCTCTTCGAGAAAATCCCAATTGCAAACCCACAGATCGCTGCGAATGACCTTCTTCAATCATTGTAACGGCTCTGGTTGCTGTCAGCGAGTCCATATGACGCCTGCGTGCTTGTGGCATATTGCAAAAGATGTTTCTGACTCGAGATATCAATGAACTCTGATAATTTCTAATAAACCAAGAAGCAAAGGAAAGCAAAACGTCAAAGAAAATGCAATCAAAATTTTCAAAAATAATTTTAAATCAAATTTTATTTAAAATTGTTGCCAGCATTAGATGAATACTACAATATTAAAAAGTTTAGGTATCAAAGAGTTTGTATACTCAATATTTTACTACTTTCAATATGTAAATGTTTAATAATTTACACCAAAATGAAAAAATACCTCGTGGCCCTTATTTTGTTTTGAGTAGTATATTTAAAAAAAACATTTTGTCTCAGTCGGCCGTACAACCCGGCTCGATGGACTCCGAGGCGGGCATCTTCGCGATGACGTTCGACGTGTCGGGCTCGCGGCTCATCACGGCGGAGGCCGACAAGACGGTCAAGATCTACCGCGAGGACGACGCCGCCTCCGAGGAAACGCACCCCGTCAACTGGCGCCCCGAGATACTTAAACGGAGAAAGTTTTAATAAACAATTATTTGACATATTGACTTTTCATTTACCCTTTATCTTCTCCCCGCAGCAGTCAGCGCGTAAACGCGGGTAAAGTCGTTTGCCAGGGATCGGCTAACTTTTCAGCTCAATGAGCCAAATACGACAAAACAGACAACAATAATTATTGAAAAGCCGCAACTTTTCATTATGATTAAATATACTTTGTCTTCCTCGATTTTAGTCTGCGCGCGGGCTGACTATCTTCAATATAGAATAAAAATAAGTTTCAAAGAGCCGCATCCGATTCGCGAGCCGCGGTTTGCTGACCCCTGGCCTAGGATACCTGACAAATACAATAAACACTCCCACATACCTCATGTCCCACCCACAAACACAATATACACATCCATTTCATACCTTCATTATTTTATTAACCGATTTGAATTTGGTGAATTTTTGTTTACCCTCTTATCTCATCATCACATCATCAGCAGCTCATTTATGTCCCCTCTGCTGGGGCACGACCCTTCCCTATGGATGGATAGCGAAAACAGGCCATAAACCACCACGCGGGCCCAGTGCAGATTGGTGGTTGTTAACGACTGCTAATGCAACCGAGACCAACGGCTCACGGAGGAACTCAAGATGACAACTTTTTGGCCCACCATTTGATGCCATTAATTTATAAATTTTCATAATTGCAATACTTACCTACATCTCACAAATAAATAATTCTGATTCATTCGTCACTCTTGGCAGAATGGTCATGATGGTCTTCGACAAATATTCTAAGATTTCTGTAACATTAACACAACAATCCGCTGCAGTTTCTTTGCTACACACACGCACCCTGTCAACTGGCGCTCCGAGATATTTAAAAGGAGGAAGTTTTAATAAACCAGTTTGACATAAATTACTTTTCATTTACCTCGGCCTCCCCATTAATGCATTGCAGCAGCAATCAGCCCGTGTATGCAGTAAGTAGGTAGATGAAATAGTTTGCATAGGTTACCACTTGCCACAAATACAATAAATACTCACACATACACACAGTTTAGTTTATTAGTTTTAATTTTAGTTTAAGAGCGTTTACGCCGCACATGAAAAAAAAACGACGGGTTGCACTCTGGGAGTGCCGGCAGAAGTGAAAACTTGAATATTAACGTTGTGCATTTTTGATATTTTGGAATGGTTAGGGAATAATTTTGCACGAATTGCTTTAATTATCAGTATAAAAGTACTCTCATTTATGTGGTAAAATACAATATTTATTTATTGGGCTATCGTCGTACACAAACATGACAATTTTATATTACATTAAAAAGTTTTATTAAGTTATATTAAAAATTTATATTACACCACGCCAGCTGTCTACTCTTCATCCGTCTTACGAATTTTCGATAAGGTCACGTGTCCTGACGCGAGTTTAACATTTTTTACCCATTCCAAAAAAAGTGCACAACGCCGCTAAAAAACATATCTATATCATAACAAACTATTTGAATGAAGTAATTTAGCATTTTTACGTCACCTAATGAACATCTGACATTTTATTTATGGTTTAGTAAAATATGGCGTTATAGTTAAAAGTGGCCGTTTTTAGCTGTAACGTCTTATTTAAATTTCTATTCTATCTCTAATTACTAGATGTTTTTTTTTCATTGGCGGGGCCCTAGTGTGCGGCGTAAATGCTCTTAAGGTCCATCCACTCCATTCCGCGGAGTGAGCCACTGGGTGACCCGTGTACTCAGTGGTAATTATATTGACCACTCGATCACATTACCGAAAACGAGAATTCGATTGGCATTGAAGCACCTGGCGGGTGACAAATAAGGGGACTTTAAATTTTTCCAAACAAATTTTTGTTTTCGTTTCGACAAAAGAGCTTTATAAAAATAATACGCAAAACTCTTAGTTATTTTAGAATTTTTATTGTTGTTAATTTTAGATTATGTGATTATACAATTTTTAAGACAGCATACTGAAAGCACGCCACAAATAAAGCAACCAATTTATTAACACAAGTTATGTGGAATGTGAAAACAATAATAATTATACAAATATTTTAGTACCATAAAAAAAGTTTCCTTTATTACATACAACCAGAATGGCATAGATAAATATTACTTAATTAAAAAAATATACCATCTCTTTATTTCAACTTTTATACGTTACATATACCAAACATTCACAATTCTTAGATAACACTTCTTAAATAACATTAAAAATATAGACATGATTTGAAAACTGAGATCTTCAATCCAAACATAGAATACTATCCAGGGATAGTCCTTGGTCTCACTGTGATTTCTTAATATGGCTTAGTTCATAATAATATGATTTTCAGAAACATCTAATAAAAATTATCTTTAGCGTTTTTCTAAAAGGTTGTATTAAGCGATTTATAATTCTATTTTTAATTTGAAATATATAATAAAAGTGAGAATACACGTTTGTGCTTAGAGGTGTTTGTTTAGCTCAATCAATGAGTTTCATATTATTTTAACATTTTAATTTAATATAAGTTATATAATATAAAATACAGTGAAAAAATTAAACGCCTATCCGACTTTCAGTGCAGCAATTAGCACTTAAAATAAAAAAGTAAAAAAATAAGTATAATATTTTTTTAGTTTAATTACTGTACTTATTTATATTATTTTTATTATTAATATTCAAGAACATTTTCCTTTCCACATAACTATCTGTAGAATCTATTTAGTAGTAAAATTAAGGAAAAACTAGAAAACAGCCTGCCAGCAAGCTTACCAATCCTTATTTTACATAACAGTTCAAGATTTTAGCATATCATTATTTTCAAGAGAAAAGTAAATATAAAAAAGTTTACATGATTTATAATTAGCACGATAGATTTTTAACCAAAGGATAAGTTCAACATTCTGTGTTTGATTCTAAAACATCGACAAAATATTGACTGTACATTCACCGTTCGAATCGATGTATTAGTATTCAGCGAAACCATTAAACACTTTCACTCAAATTATTCAGGCAAGATAGATTTAAAAAAATACATAATTAACCGTTTCTTTGCTGGTATTGTTTCACTTTTTAATATTTACTCCATCGTTTAGATTTGAGACTACTCGCTACCAGACTAAAACAGAAGAAACTGCATTGAATGCATATTCAAAATTGCTCTCAAATTAATTCAGTCTTCAAATAAGTAACTTAACAATTTACTGGAAACGGACAATCAGCAACAAATGCCACTGAACTTCTCTAGTACTTTTTCAAAGCACATAATCTGACAAGCGCTCGTTCACTTCTAGTGAAGTTATTATGGCACGGTTAATGTTCAACGACTATTGTAATTGACCGTATGTGTCAAAGCGCCAAAAAAATGCCGTAATATTATAACGGCTCGGCCACGAACACGAACCACGAACGCACGAACGTTCGAGCAAAAAGCGACGCGACAGGCGAATATCCATCTTATCGCATTGTTTTTAGTGATATTATGTTATTATTATATTAAGCAACGGTCTCAGTAAGGGCGCTTTAGATTAGGCGTGTTTTCACGCTTTACGCGAACCGCCTATTTGAGCATGTTCGCGCAATGCAGTGGATTAGTTAGTAAGTAGCAATATTAGCGGTTCGAACAAAGCCAGCACAAAAAACGCATAATCTGAAACCGCTCTAAGGCGTCGACCATAAGCACGAGCGTCTTGCGAGTTGCGACGCAGCAAGCGAATTAATTTTTCGTTCAATGCGCATTTTAATACACGAGTCTTATGCCCGTTTCTACCAACGGTACCTAAGTTTTAGGTAACTCCTTATGTCAGGGTTTTACTACAGCAACGGTTACTTAAAACTTAAGACTGTTTGATGAAACGAGCATAAGGCTGCGTTTACACATAGCTAAGCGAGAAAGCTAAGCAGCACGCTAAGCAAAAACCCACCAATAGGATTACTTCATTTACCTAATCTCGCTCAGTCGCTAGTTGGTGTAAAATGTAATTATCCGAGTGGTGGATTTTGTTTCGCGGACCAATTGCTGCCTGCCATATGACGTTCATAAGTGCAATTGAATAAAGATTTTTTCATTTCATTTCATATTAATGAACGGTTATAAAAAAAAACGTAATACAGGGAAATAAATAAATTGCTTAGCGCGCTGCATACCGCCAGTGGTCGCGACCGAGCGGCAAACAGTAGTTAAAGAAACACATAAAGGCATAGAAGTTGGGCGTTTCGTTCGCTCGTACCTCGTATTCACGGCCGAGGGACGATGACGGTGACAGCAGACAGGGGGGGGCGGCGTGTGGGCGGGCGGGGCGGGGGAGAGGGGCAGTGACGTCACGCGATCATATCTCGTCCTCGAGATCGATCTCCTCCTCGGGGAAGTCGCCGACGGTGACGTACACCGGCTTCACGAAACCACCGTATTTAGGGGGGCAGCTGAAGTACCGCTTGCCGTTCACGCTGCAACGAATATTACATGTGTACTGAACCGTCACAAGTTTTTTTTTAATTGATGAATAGGCAAATGACTCTGCTCTTGATGTTAAGCAGAAGCGGAGTTCAGTCAGCTAGTGGAGCCAGATGGGAATATTACATTGTGCAACGAAACGCCTTTGAAGCATCTCTGGTTTCACGATGACAATTATTACTACAATATTTCAAACATTCATAAAAGATTAATGTTTTGAATATTTTTAAAAATCTTAGTAATAAGAAATACAGAATCAATTTGGCAAGTAAAACCACGTTTTCCCTACTTCCTACAATATAAGGTTGTAAAGGTAAAGTGAAGACACAATCCCGTTCCACTAGTAAGCAACAAGGACTCCGCTTCTGCGCATCAGGAAGAGCGCAGTCATTTGCCTACTCATCAACATCATCATCTCATCCAAAAGACGGATGTCATTCATGCTCATTTTATGTCCCCACTGCTGGGGCACGAGCCTTCCCTATGGATGGATAGGGAGAACGGGCCACCAGTACACTAAACCACTACGCGGGCCCAGTGCGGTGCGGTGGTTGTTAACGACTGCTAATGCAGCCGGGACCAACGGCTTTACTTGCCTTCCGAAGCACAGAGGAGCTCGAGATGATAAATTTTTGGTCACCCTTCCGATGACCAACCTTTGCGAAAGTTGCTTAATCTCAGCACTCGCAGACCAGGCGCGTTAACCACTGCGCCATCGAGCTCCTCAAAAAGACGTCCACTGCTGGACAAAGGCCTCTCAAGGATCTCCACAACGACCAGTCTTGTGCTGCTCGCATCCATCGGCTACCCGCGACCTTCACCCTCGGTTCACCTTTTTGGAGGCCTGCTGTATTCCAATAAAAAAAGAAAAAAAAAGTGCACCAAGCACTATAACATTGAGTACTCACGATCCGTCGTTCTTGCCGCGCGGCTCGTCGTAGTGCACCCCGATCCAGAGCCCCCGCGCGCCGTCAAGCGGCCCGTTGTACCGCACGGTGGCACGCCGCGCCGGCTGCTGCGGCACGCGCACTTCGCAGCGGGCGCCGACTAGCACTGCCTCTGCAACCCTGGCCATCGGAAAATAGACCATCAGTCCACACTATAGATGTGAAGCCGGCTATTAACGATTTTAACTAACCGGTTAAAAATGCTTTTTTCGTTATTAACGGTTAATTAACCGCATTTTATACATGTTACGGTTAAATACCACCGCTAGATGCCGCTAGCGGCTTGAAATGTGTATCGCGAGTTGCGCTGTTTCCAAACACTACCACTTCTACGCGGCATGTTTAGTTCGCCAACACGAGCTCCGCACTACAACAATCAAACGTACCTTCACTCCTGTTCACTGTAACCGCGAGACTGAATACCTAACTCCCTCAAAGGAACGCACACTTTGTGTGACTAGGCGCAAACGAGATGACGATATGTCTACTTTGCGTGCGTTAAAATAATGCGCTGCGCTCGCGCTCGCTCGCCGCGCGCGTACCCAAACGACGACGACGTTGCCACTTCGTTTAATCGAAGTCGCAACATCTCGTTTGTTCAAATTATGTACAAAGTTTTTGAAAGGTATGTTAACTATAAATTTAACCTGACACCTATGTACACATGGCTCGAACAAATAAAGTATCTTTATCTTTATCTTTATCTTTAATAAGTACCTAGTTTGTATATTTTAGTAACGTAAATTATATACGTTTACGTCATATTACTCATATTTAAAGCTGGATTTTGTACATTTGTCGAGATGGAGCAGATGATGTTGATTGATGATGATGATGTTGCTCAGAATATCACCCCACACTCAGATACACTCCACACATACACAGCAGCATAGGCTCAAGACACTGTACACGTAGTTCTAGAGCACAAAGACCCAGTTTACAAATGTTATATTCCATATTTCAGGTACAGACATGTGCCTGGAAGGAGCCCTTTTTTCTCCTCCTACCACCACGTAAGCCAATGTCAAGATCCAAGACTTTAAGGCGCCCTCGAGTTGTTCTGCTCTTGATTCCGATCTGAGCCTTGGAGAATCTAGTAGGAGACTGAAAAACGCTTGCCATTCTCTATTAAGCACTTCAGCTTAAGGAATATATATGTTCTCACCCCTTGCAAAAGTTCAGTTCGGCTGTAAAAACCAGCAATAACTGCCGAAAAAACAGCTTAATAGCCCAACATAATAATACTGCTTGACATGGCACATATTGTCAGGAGGTTCCTCACTCTGTAGCCCTGACCACCGATAGCATGGGCCCTGCCCCGCTGCTGGTGGCCTCTAGGTTTTTATAATGTTTTATTGTTTTTATATTAAAATATTGTAAAAATCTAGTTTTAAGAAAGAAAATAAATAAAGGAGATAATAATAATAATATAGCCTTTTATTTCCGGGCTTTCATAACTAAAGCTGTTTTATCTTTAAATTTGCATCTATCATAACATGTCTCTCAGCTTGATGTGCCTTACAGCAAGGGCCTCCTCTAATATCTTCCACTGCTTTCGATCTTCTGCCACTTTGAGCCAAAGGGGATCCAGGGTCAATTTTATTTCATCCTCCCATCTTCTCACTTTCTGGCCCTAGCTCCTATGTTCCATTTTTCTTCTTTGTTTCGAAGCATGTGTCCAGTCTATCTCCATTTCAATTGGTCAATACCCATCATAGGAGCCATTAAATTAAGCACTTGCTGCACATGGGCTACCTATGACAGGAAAATAAAGCCGCACCCAATCTTCAAAAATGTTGTTTAAACACTCACTTGGCTTCATCTTCGAGCTCCTTCTGTTGCTGCTCCTTGATCTTGATCATCTCTTCCTCATTGTACTTGCCTAGTCTGTTGCGTTGTAGGAACGAACGCACCGTGTCCCCTTTCTTTTCATATTCTTCTTCTGACAAACGGAATCTGTTGAAACATACAGATAGGTACTTAACTGAAAATAACACATATGAATACAACTTTTCAAAGGTATTTAAGTTGTTTGCATTTGCAATGCTATATTTTCTCTAAGACAGCATTTTTTAGGAGAAAAAGAGGGTACATAGAATACCCCCATGATCAAATAAAGGTATTAAAGGTTCATGGTGTCACTCTTGTCACCCAAGAGTGGCACTATGAACTCATATATATAGCTATCAATATACTAATAGGTATATATTTTATGAAACTATCAATTTATTAGTTTTTGTTTTCTGTGTCTTTTATAATGATATACAATTTTGTTAATTTAATCTGAGTAGTTTTATTTAACCTTTTAAAAATAATTTCTTGTGAAAAGACTGATAGATATACAAACATTTATAGAATGTAGCAAGTAGAAATATGTTGCCTCCACATTACCTTTCAGCACTCTCAGCACTGGTAAAATCTTTAATGAGTGTAAAGTTGTCTATGACATGTATCCTCATCCCGTCATCAATAGGGTACGAGCCAAGAAGTGCTTCATCATTATCGATGTTGCATATGAAATTGTTCTTATTGTCAAATACTTTCAGCTGCATTGTGGCTGGTGATCCTCCCGTTACCAGTTCCAATTTGGTCTGCAAAATCATAACTCATTAAACTCATAAGTTTTTTATTTGTTATTAAACCATTATTAAAGACTGTTGGTTAAGAGAACGCTTTATTAAAAACCAAAAAATTTGAACTGTTTATAAAACAAACATGTACGTAAATTAACAGTGACATTGACTGTCTTTAGATTAAAACATAACGGCCGGTGTCGGCCAGAAAGCTGTTTATATGAGGTTCATGTAGTATTCAATATTCTTCTGTAAATCTAAGCAAGCAAGTGTTTTTATATGAATCATGTAACCTTAAAATCGAGAACAGTGATCCCCTTTTTGAATCGTCTCTCGACGGGTGCTGCATCTTGATTATCAGATTTAGTAATGACAACGTTGATGAAGTCCTGAGTAATAACTTGAATACCTTCCATAATTTAAGTTATATTTTACACCGCTTTTTCACAAAGAAAATCCAATCTTACAAACAAAATCACTAAAATATGATCTGTCAAGTCTGTCTGTCAAAAGATTATTTTTTTAAGTATAGTACGTTCCGCTGAGGAACCGGCTAAGTTCATAGACCATGCTGCCATGTCATTAGTTTCTTAATTTCATTAGTATTATAATCCTATAAAATAATGATGAATGATAAATGAGAAGTGAGAAATGATATACCCCCCAACCCCTTGGGTATCTCAGTAAAGATCAGGGGCTTTATTAAGTCCTCGAGCGGACTTTTTGAAAGAATTGACGGGACGTGACGTTGCACTGTTTTGTTTCATTTGCCAACACCCATGCACACACACACTCACGAACACTTAACGGTTAATAACACAGGTTAATGGACTTCTTGGCGGGAAAGTGAAGAGTTATGTCTGCGGTTTTGTTTTATTTTCTAAAATTTGTGTTATGTCGACTATTAATGTGAAATAATGGTGGATTATTAATCGTTAAGTGTTCGTGAGTGTGCATGAGTGTTGGCAAATGAAACAAAACAGTGCAACGTCATTTTTCAAATTCTCTCAAGAAGTCTGCCCGAGGACTCAGTAAAGCCCCACATCTTTACTGAGATACTCATTGGCGTATATAGGGGGGGGGGGCCGGGTGGGCCGGGCCCACCCCAGAATTGACTGGTGCCCACCCCAGGATGTTGGGCTGGAGAAATATCTTCACACAAAAACCATTTCAATCAAATACATAGTCTACAAGCGATTTCCATTAGTTACTTTCAAGTCACAAAACAATTAAATTCACAAATACACAACGTACTAAGCTTGAGTACATTTGAATTTCGCGCCGCAACGCAAAGCGGCAAGCGGGCGCCGCTCCGTACGCTATTACTCTTCTCATAGAAAATGTATAGTCCGGTCAATAAGTTGAAAAACGTGAAAAATAGACATAAAGCTCCTAAAAATATGAGCAATAGCTCATTGAATTCGGAATGACCTCTAGAAAAATGCAGTATGAGGATTTTACTACACGTAAAAAATTGCAATTGTTATTAACAAAAAAAGATAAAAAAAGGTATTTCGTTTTTTGTTAATATCTCAAAAACTATTAATATTTACGATATTTTAAAATTTTCGAAAAGAAAGTTCCAGCTCCCGAAACTCTACCTCTATTATTAATAATTTAGGAATCCACGCAGCCATTACGGCACGGGTGCACTGCCGATAAAGACAGCGTAAGTACCATATAGAATATATTTTTTTAAAGTAACAAATATGAATTTAAAATTTTTCAAAAAGTTATGCAATTGTTAATTTGCTAATCTTTTTCCAATCTCCGTTGTCATAAATGACAGTTTAAATAATAAACCTAATATTTTTTGACTCAGTGGAGCCTTTCTTATATAATATACTTAACAAAATCACGAGTTAATTAAAATGAAAAATCCAAGAAATGTTATACAATTTTTTTTAAACAAATGTTATATTATTGCTGTTTTCGAATCCAACAATAGCATTAAGTAACGTTGGAAATTTTTTGTTTACATCATTTGTTGAGCAATTTTTTATAAACAAATATACAAGTTTGATATTTAAAAACAAAACAATTTGTTGTCTTGGCAAAATATATAGATTTTTTAATTTTCTTTAATTTTTTTTTAAATTGTTTATAATCGTTTTATTACATTTAGATTGTTTAAATAATTAGTTAAGGAATAGTTTCAAAAATCATAATTGGCATTTCTCCACAGGTTAATTAATTTTTTTTTGTCAATAAGTTCATTGTTTGTTAACTTAACAATTTTTATAAACAAATTCTAACTACCGTTATATATTTTTTCTAGAGCTAAAAAAAAATAACCAAAACAGCAATATACTTGTATCAAAATACTTTATTATTTGATACCATAATTTTTTTTAAATTTTAAATTCATATTTGTTACTATAAAACAAATATTTTATGTGGTACCTACGCTGTCTTTAGCGGCAGTGCACCCATGCCGTAATGGCTGCGCGGATTCTTATTTTCAGCGTTAAATTAAAATTATTAATAATAGAGGTAGAGTTCCGGGAGCTGGAACTTTTTTTGCGGAAGTTTCGGATCTTTATTCAAAATATAGTAAATATTAATAGTTTTTGAGATATTAACAAAAAAAACTAAATACCTTTTTTTATCTTATTTTGTTAATAACAATTTGCAATTTTTTACGTGCAGTAAAATCCTCACACTGCATTTTTTTAGAGGTCATTCTGAATCCAATGAGCTATTGCTCATATTTTTAGGAGCTTTATACCTATTTTTCACGTTTTTTTAACTTGTTTACCGGGCTAATAAGTACGTCAAGGAAAACGTCACGCCGGAAAAAGTTTTAAATATTTTTGTAGAGAAAAACGTAAATTGAAGTTGGTTTAGTTAATTAACATTTTATTAATCAATCGAAATAAAGACGATTCACAAAACTTTAAAAAAATGTTTAGGTAATGATGATCGAAATAATATAATAATAATAATTTCTTAAGATGTTAGTTTAAATAAAGAGAATAATAATAACACAACTTTCTAACTAATTATTCAGCCCCAAACTAAGCGTAGCGTTCGTTTCGGCTTCTTTGGCCATCGCATCTCAGGGGCCAGGCCCCCCCTGGAAAATGACCCTAGATACGCCAATGGAGCTATACTCGATTGGGTTGGGTAGTATATCATTTCTCACTTCTCATTTCTATTATCATTCATCATCATCATACAGAAAAAAAAATATTGTTTATTTATGTATTACTTGTTAGAAAAATTACTTTGACATTGGCTAAATGTGCTAATCGCACGAAGCCATCAACAAAATGAAAAAAAAAAAACACAGGTTAATACTTCTTGGCGGGAAAGTGAAGTCATGTCTGCGGTTTTGTTTTATTTTCTAAAATTTGTGCTATGGCGAATATTAATGTGCAATAATGGTGGATTATTAACCGTTAAGTGATCGTGAGTGTGCATGAGTGTTGGCAAATGAAACAAAACAGTGCAACGTCACTTTTCAGATTCTCTCAAGAAGTCCGCCCGAGGGCTTAGTAAAGGCAGCCGACTCCTATTTTTAATTATTACAGGAAAAAAAACGATCACTGGTCGAGTACTTCCCCGGCCCGAAATGGTTATTTTTACAGTCTAGTGGCGACTAGATTTAAGACCCATTTTACCTTTAGGTAAAAGGTCTTTAGGTTTTAAGAGTTTTGGTAGTAGAAATCATAGGCAGCAAAAATGCTGGTCAACTTCCTCGAGAAGGAGGGGCTATTCTTGATGAATTCGTTATTTAAGAAACAGCCCCAAAGCCCAATTGAAGTGGACATGGCAAAGCCCCGATACTGTGACTAAAAATTAAATCGACTTCCGGACAAAAAGCATATATTCAGAGATGTCTCAGTGATCAACAGGTTCAATACCGGCAGCGATCATCGACTTGTCCGAGGCTCTCTGAATATCAATTTTAAGCTAGAACGTGATGTCCAGGCTCCGTCCTAACCTGTTCCAAACTATCGTAGGATCTGAAACGTTCCAGTCATACTTGGAGAACCGATTCTTTGCCGTGGAAACGTGCTGTTGACGTCAACCAGGCCCTCGAAAATGTGGTCGGAATCCTCAGGGAGGAAAGAATGAGGATTTGCGAGATACAGCGTAAAGGCAAAAAGTCAACGTTTTCGGAAGAAACCCTTAGGCTCATGAAGAAACAACATGAATACCTATCTATAGCTATCAACCAGAAGATTGGCAAACTGGTACGCTACGACCTCCGACGCTCCAATACACGCTTGATTGAACGAGCACCGAACGTCTTGAGTGGAGTAGTCGTTGCTTCGAAACCAGAGGTTTTTTCGGAAATTGAAAACTTTTACAGCCAGCTATACGCTTCGCATGCATCTCAACCTGATCCCGAAAATGAGGACACCAAAGCCACATTGACCCGTCACTTTACCAAAGACTTGCCTGAAGTCAGCCTGAGCGAATAGTGATGTAATTTCCTATATGCCCAGCTAGGCTGGGCATATGGGAAATTACCGATGGGGTAAACGAGTTCTTGAGTGGAGACCGCGTATCGGCAAACGTAGTGTAGGACGCCCTCAGACTAGGTGGAACGACGATCTTCGCAAGGTGGCTGGCAAGAGCTGGATGAGAGTAGCCGCGGATCGTGCTCAGTGGCGTGCACTTGGAGAAGCCTATGTCCAGCAGTGGACGTGAGGCTGATGACGATGATGATTGCCTTTAGATGTCCTTTACAAACTTCCAAGGTCTAATTCTTTCAAATCTATAAGCCAATTTTAATGAATAAGTGTAGATAAGAGTTTAATATGCGTAAAGTAAGCTAAGTAAAAGTCAAGTCCGTCTCGAAAAGATGTTTTATCATGAGAAGTTCAAGAACATCACGAATTCTCGCGATGTTTCTTTTATAGTTTGAAAGCACATAGCATAGCGCACTTAAATTTTGTATTATTTTGAAATATGAATGCATGCACTCATAAACATAATATGAGTAATATACTATAGGTTCCTCCACAAGTTTTCATTACCTTCCACACTTCCATTTCTATCTATCGCCTTGGTTAAAAAGTTTTAGACTTACAAAGGTGCCTTTCCTTTAGTCTGGCTGGATACAAATACATAAGAAATAATATCCAATATCCGATTAATCCTAATTTTTTTTTTTTTTTTTTCATTTTTTTGATGGCTTCGTGCGATTAGCACATTTAGCCAGTGTCAAAGTAATTTTTCTAACAAGTAATACATAAATTAGCATTATTTCTTTTCTGTTTGATGATAATGAATGATAATAGAAATGAGAAATGATATACCACCCAACCCCTCGAGTATCTCAGTAAAGATGTGGGGCTTTACTAAGTCCTCGGGCGGACTTCTTGAGAGAATTTGAAAAGTGACGTTGCACTGTTTTGTTTCATTTGCCAACACTCATGCACACTCACGAACACTTAACGGTTAATAATCCACCATTATTTCACATTAATATTCGACATAACACAAATTTTAGAAAATAAAACAAAACCGCAGACATGACTCTTCACTTTCCCGCCAAGAACCCCAATTAATCCTAATTCTGTAAATGCATGTTTAAATATTTTTTTTTAAACCGGCCAAGTGCGAGTCTGACTCGCGCACGAAGGGTTCCGTACCATTATCTTTAAAAATATTTCAAGTTTCTACCTGTTATCGTTATTAAGACCGAGAAAAAAATTGGAAAAAATCACGTTTGTGCAACAAGAGAGCAAAATCGTTTTTTGCTGCGAGTGCTGATTTTGAATCCTGAGTGTGGCGAGGGATTTAAAGGCACGAGATGCAAAAAACTTTGCTCTCGTGTAACACACATAACTTTTCACTTCAGCAGCGAGAACACTTTAGTAGATAAAATATATTACGTAACATTATTGAAACTAGAAATAAATATTTACAGGTTAAATATTAGTTTTATTTGCAGTATATACTTATTTTCATTTAAATACAACAATAAGTTAAACATTCAATAAATTACATTAAAAGACATAATTATCTTTTTGCAAAATTTCTTTAGTTAGTTCTATTCCGAACGTGTTTGTCTTTGAGGTCGAATTCAAAATTGGAACTTCGAATGGGCTGGTCTTTGTCTCTCTCTCTCTCTTTGTAATGGCGGGAAAGAGATAGAGTGTGAATGTTTCGAATTGTATGATTAACCCAAGGCTGAATAAGATATTCGCGGCTTTCTGAAAAAAAAAATTAAAAAGTTACTTTGTCTCACTCAGTGAGCAAAATCGCATTTTGCTCACTGATTTCAGGCAGCAAAACCTACATGTTTGAGCTACTGAAGTGAAAATAACTATTGTTGTTTAAGAGCTTCCTTAACGGTAACAGAAATACATCATCTGTGAAAATTTTGACTGTCTACTATCACGGTTCTATACAGCCTGGTGACAGACGGACAGACAGACAGACAGACGGCCGAGTCTTAGTAATAGGATCCCGTTTTAGCCTTTGGGTACGGAACCCTATAAAAGATTATCGCCAAAACCAAATTGAACAAAGCGCTTTAACGACCCGTAACATGCAGAAATTCACTAGCTTATTTTTTTCTAAAAATATCTACTTACAGTGGCACACAGTGTTCGACCTTTTTTCCTTAATTATTAGAAATAGGGGTCAGCAACATCTACCTTCACGGCAGCAACTGATTTTTAAAGTTGGCAACAATAGAATACAGACGACCTCATTCATTCATCTGGTAAAATTTCAATGAGTTTTTAGTTTTGTTTTTAACTTTTTCCTTTCACAAGTACTTACACTTTTAAACTTGTGTACGAAATTAAAGGATATCCAGTTAGAAACATTTTTGCCATAACGTGACGATCGTAGTAACTCCGCCTACCATGAAGATGACCATAGAATGACCAATAGTAAACCATCCGACTTTTTTTTTGTCAAAGCCATTTGTTTTAGTTCATTGTTAAAGCTTAAATAGAAATTAATTTCTTTCTTAAGATTCCTAATGGATCCACCATTCAGAAAATTTCTCAAAAACAAAAGGGGCGGGTATAGCCACTGACCCCTGCACAGAAAAATCGCCCTAATGGTGGATATCCAGAAAATTTGTGAAACATGAAACGGCATTTCTTTTTCATTAAATGCTACTATGTATGTAGAATACAAGAGGTCCTTACAACCAAATTAAATTTGACCGGGTTCGATAACTGCTTTGTTCGGTGTAGGAAAGATTCGAGATTCGGCAAATTCCCCAACAGATTCGTGGATTGGCCAGATTCTTGGATTAGCTAGGTACTTATACGGCAGAAGTACAGAAGAAAATAAAAATAGCAAGTGGAACCAAAATAGGCAAAATCCCAAAAAGTTTTTTTTTTTCAATTATTGATAGTTCGTTTTAAAAATTCAAATAATAACAAATCGAAAGTCGATAAACTAAGTTTAAGCTAATTTTATTATCTGCTAAGTACAGGGCAATATTATAGGTTATTATCTTTAGTTATTATTAATTTCCATTTATAATCTTTGTTTGGGAAAACATTCTAGTGGTTTATATTTTATCATTACGTAGAAACTGAGCTATTATTACTACTACCCAGCAGTGACGTTCACATCTTGTCATCATCTCGGCCAAAAGACGTCTACTGCTGGACAAAGGCCTCTCCCAAGGATATCCACAACGACCGACCGGTTTTGTGCTGTGCTGCTCGCATCCAGCGGCTTCCCGCGACCTTTACCAGATCGTCAGTCCACCTTGTTGGAGACATCGTATGTAGATACCTATAATCAAAGGGGGATGGATGGATGATTTAATTACCTATGAAAGAACAGCTAGGATCAGAATAAGAGCTAATATTAGTTGCGTAATACATGGTAATACAAATAAAAACCGAAGCATTAAATTTTTGGCCCTGACTGTACCTACTTATATTTGAATAAACTGAATGGTTTGAAAAATAATAAAATAGATATGATTATGGTTTTCGCGGGATTCGAACCGGCACCTCATGACATGCCGGGTCAGGTGCACTACCTATCTATCTGTCTATGCTATCGTGGCTCAAACCAACTCGCCGAAATTAATCAACACTACTTACTCTTACTCTGTAAGCCAAAGGAGACCTATTCAATGTCGACAACTACGCCATCAACAGCCGATCTTAACATTTTTACAAATAACTATTGATCAGTTAAGAATTAGGCGAGCTATTATATTTATGATTATGATTATATACACCTAGATACAAATATCTAGTCTGTGGTTATATATAATTTTGCGGATTCAAATCCAGCTCGTGAAAATTTTTTAAACACTGTCTTTTTTCAAATAATAAAAAAGATGTTTATATATTATGTAGAAGTGAAATTGTTGTACACAAACGCATTTTTAAATGCTGTAAAATAATGTTAAAATGTGTAATTTCACTCCATTTGTTAGTTTTCTAATTGTAGTACAAATATTTTAGTTTCACATAGATACTTCTATGTGAAAGCTACAGAATATAGCATAATTGTAGCTTGCATTTACACCTTACACATAAATAACAGTTTGGTAAAATGATAAAAAAATTATAAAATTTCTTCTCTTGGACTGCGTCTCATAAAGGGAAGCTATCGAAGTGGTCGTTGCAGTAGTGGACGCTCTCGAGATCCGCTGTAATTCAAGCAAACACAAGCAAAACTAGACAATGTGTGCAAAAGGGTCGCTCGCTCGCTCGGTCTGACGTCGCTGTCCTGTCCTATATGCTAACCCTTTTGAGCCTTAGTTTTTCCTTCAATAAAAACGTGTGGTGATATTTTTAAAATTTATTTAAGCACAAATATGACAAACATTGAAGCATGCATTTAATTAATAAATTCCTTATCTACCTACATCGTGGCCGATTTTAGCTATGTAATGTCTCAATAATTAAGAAAATATTCAAAGAGCCCGTATAATATTTGTATTTGTAAATATGTTACATATAAACAACCGAATGTTCTAACATTTATAGTAAATGATGCACGCCAAGTACTTATTTTTATATGCACAACCTACTCTATTTGATGTGATGAGTAACGCTACATATATATGTCCCAAATTACATATATAAAACATGTTAGTATCTATCATATAGATTATAATAATGAATAATCGTGCTAACATTTCGTCATCATTCTACCTTCACCGAATAGTTTAAAGATATAAAAGCGATATCAATTCTACCAATTGATTCGGGAATTAATTTACGCATATTAATTTAATTTATGAAGATAACCGCCGTAGCTTATTCCCAATTTGCTCAAAGCTCGGAACTAACTCAAACTAAAGTTATACAGGATATAATATCATTACCATCGAATCTGAACGAAAGAAAAATAAAAAAGACATCTTAACGAAACTGCCGTTTATCGGCATAATAATAAAATCATATCCGAAGAGTAGTATTATGTGTTCGTATCTTCAATCTTGCATTCCTCTGAATTCCTCGTAGATATTTCCAGGGTTGATTCGGGTGACACGGGCGCCGTCGACTTGCTTTGCACACATTGCTAGTCATATTAAACATGTCGAAATGGAAATATCACTTTCTTTTAAAAAAAAGGTAAAATATCGTTATTGCTCAAATTGTAATTAAAATTAAGTAATCTTATCCCCATTTCGACATTATTAAATAACAATAAAATTCACGCTCGCCGAGTACAACTGTGCTATCGCGTGATCACAACATACCAACATGAGCAAAATAAATTGGAATTAGAGAAAAAATATGAACTTTTTTTTAAATTCATGTCGTGTTGGATGACAAAAGCGCGTGCAATTGTTCTAGACGCGCGTAGTGTGTAACAGTTAGCGACCGTACCTGGCCCGGGTCACTCGACTCGAGCGCCCAGGCTGGTTCCTCTTCTGCCCGCGCCCAGCGACAAACAAAACACCGTTTCGGTAACCAATAAGGCACTCGTATATTTCAAATTTGATTTGTGTATAAAATGTTTAATCTTTGGCGTTACTATGTTGTGACGGCGCGCGTCGCGAGTCTCGGCTAGACCTCAGGACCTCACCGATTGCACTAGAAGTTTATTTAAAAATAAATAGTTTTTTATGTTGTTCACCGAGCGTTTAGCCGAGACTGGCGGCGTGCTCGGGCCCGCCGGCGTCACCCGAATCATTTCCACTGGAAATAACCCACTTTCCACCTGCGCCGATGTCAAGCGGCCGCTTCCTTGCTTTCCGTACTGGGCGGTTCTATATCCGCGACGGTCTCCTTCACTTCTTTGACTTCGAACATATCAACTGACTTCGCAGCTTCATATGCGTTCTCGTGGATAACCGTAGACGGTTCTGGCACGTTGTTTTCGACCGGCACTGGTATCGTGAAGGTCGTGTCTATCGCTTCGTTGGCATCATAGAGGTCGGCTGCGACTTTTGTGATCTCATTGGGTAGAAGCTCGCTCGCAGGCTCCTCGAAATGCGGTTCGTGGCTTTCCTTAGTGATACTATGCCTCCTTTCATAGCTCTTATCCTCCAAACGCGTCTCTTGTTCTATATAATCGTCTTTACTCTGTTCCACGTGTTGTCGTATAAGTTCCATTTGTTCGTCGCCCTCTCCGTTCCTCTCGTTGTCGTTGCCAGCCAGTGCAACGTGCTCGTGACTAGACTCCCTCTCAGCTCTCTCAGCATTCTCCATGAGGCTGAGTAGATTCTCCAAGTTATCATGAACTTGTTCCTGGTCGAATTGGCTGACAGTCTCCTCTGCCGCCCCCCACCTGGACTTCCTATCTCTTTCTCTTCTGGAGTTCCGTTCTTCTTTCGGCAAATCTTTAGAAACTTCTTTTGGCGCGTCTAGTGCGACCTCTTTTGGCGTGTCATAAACTTCGTCTTTAGAATCATCTCTTGGTTCATCTTTAGACCCTTCTCTAGGTCCATCTCTAGATCCTTCTCTATGTCCATCTCTAGATCCTTCTCTCGGTCCATCTCTGGCTCCATCTCTAGATCCTTCTCTGGGACCGTCTTTAGATCCGTCTCTGATTCTATCTCTAGATCCTTCCCTGGGTCCATCTCTAGATCCTTCTCTAGGTCCGTCTCTTGACCCTTCTCTGGGTCCATCTCTAGATCCATCTCTGGAGTCTCTCGGAGGTCTGGATCTGTCGTCGAAGTTTCTTCTCCTGTCATTCCTATCTCTAAACCTGTTGTTGTCTTCTTGATCCCTATTGTTCCGTCGGTTGTCTCTCCTTCTGTCGTCCCATTCGTTTCTTCTGTCCCAATCTCTTTCCCTGTCTCGGTCGCCATTCCATCCTCTCTCGTTGAACTGCTCCCTATCCTCGAACTGTCCCCGTCTGTTATTCCTATCGAAAAATTCCGGTGGGCCATCAAATCTGGGCGGGCCGTCGAAGGATCTCTCTCCGTCGAACTGCCTGGATCCATCGAAAGGCGGCATCGGTCCGTCAAAAGGTGGCATCGGTCCGTCAAAAGGCGGCCTCGGTCCGTCGAACGGCGGCCTCGGTCCATCGAAAGGCGGTCTCGGGCCGTCAAACGAAGGTCTGGGGCCGTCAAACGAAGATCTGGGACCGTCAAACGAAGGTCTGGGGCCGTCGAAAGGTGGCCTCGGCCCGTCGAACGGTGGCCTGGGGCCGTCGAACGGTGGCCTGGGGCCGTCGAAGGGCGGACGATTCATCGCGTCGAACGGCATTCTATTGAAAGGCGGTCGCTCGAATCGGGGCGGGCCGTCGAACATGGGGCCTTCGAAGGGAGGCCTTTCGAACGGAGGCCTGTTGAACGGCGGGCCCATGCCGTTGAAGCGGGGGCCGAAACCGGCGGGGCCGGGGCCTTCCATCCACGGGCCTGGAAGAAATGATACGATTGGAGTTAGCTACGTATTAATGAAGTGAAATTAGGACTGAGGATCGTCAGTGTGTTCCGAGTGTATCGTACCTGCCATGCCTGGTCTGGGCCCTCTCATTCTCAACTCTGAAATTGAAATATTTTTGGTTACACTTTTGGAATTACTAAGAAATTTTTTAGGTACTGACTGAAGTTTCGATTCTGAGACTTTATGTTAGTTGAATTTTTAGACAATATATTAATACGTGAAGCAAAAACTTTGTACCCGTTTTTACGAAAATTGCGCGGACGGAGGAGTATGAAATTTCGCACACTTATAGTTAAAATGTTTAAATAATTTTAACGCAAATTTTGTTGCGATACAAATTACAAAAACACAAATGATGAAAAAATAAAAAACTTATAGTTTATATAGAGAAGTTTATCCTGTCAATGCCAATCCAAACTCACATTCTATCTTTTTAACCGACTTCAAAAAAGGGAGAGGTTATATGTTTGACGTGTATATTTTAAGTTGGATGTTTTGCTTCAATGAAAATCATCGATAACACTGTTGTTATCGATCGCGGATCGACTGAGGATCGCCTCAGTAATCATGGCTGATGCTTTAGTGAAACAACATTTGTGTATTTGATTAAAGCCATTACATTACATAGACACAAAGCAACAAAAAGAAATGGATAAAAAACATAAATGAAAACTGTTCACTCAGGGGCACATCTAACCGCCCACCTCGTATGGTATTTTCATACAAACATGCTCACTTTGCGACTCTATACATAAAAATGTCAATACATTTCTGCAAAGATCTGTATGCTAATGTTTAGGTTAAGATAAGAGTTCGACTGTCCAATTAGCACTTTGAAAGAGTACCGAAACCATTGCATTTGTCCATAGAGGCAGAACAATGAATGCTTCATGACATTCCATACAATGTGATATGGCAATAAAGTAATGCTTTGCTTAAGGCGAAGGGTAAGGCACACTAGCGCCGCTAATGGATTTAACTTGATAACTGCTAAACTGGATTTTTCTTATCAAACATTGCGGACCTCCCGACATTAGGCAAACATCTATTATTTAATAATTGTGCACTACTTTTAGGTTTGTTTTGTATTCATTCGCTAACACTAACAGTGGCCATTGTTTGTGAATAAATGCGATAGCCCGTTTTGTGAATAAACCACGCTACAAAGAGTAGTGCACAATTATTAAATAAATGCTAGGGATCTTTTCCTTTTGTCGGACGGTACGCAATGCTTAAAAAAAGATCCAGTCCGTTAGTAATTGTCAAATTATCAATTGGTGGCGCTAGTGTGCCTTACCCTTCGCCTTAAACAAAAGTTTGGAAACGTGAAGAAATTTTTAAAACTGTTTAAACTCTTAACCTAAAATTAGCATACAGATCTTTGCAGAAATATATTGTAATTTTTATCGGTTAGATGTGCCCCTGAGTGTAAGAATACGTTCAGTAAAATCCAAAATTAAATTTTAAAACAATATTAATAAGCAAACGTCACCATTATTCGTGGCTTAAATATAACTCGGTTAATCAGTATGAATCTGTCTGGCCGCAGATATTGACATAAAGTGAATAGTGAAATTTGTTTGTGTTTTTTAAACTAAATCGGATTTGACTCATGTATAGGGTGCCAACTTTAGACCTCATAGGTCCATGCATCAATACTGACCAGCCCTGAATGGTGCGAGGTGCGGCGGCGGCATGCGCGGCAACTGGGTCCAACCGCCCGCGGCCGGGTTCGCGCCCGGGTTGTCGCCTTCTGCGCAACGGGGACGAAGCATATGTTACCTCACGCGTGTTAAGTGCAGAGTGAGTGCCTAGTGTGACTTTTGTTTACTATCCGTTTTCATTCGATTACGTTTACGAAAACTAAAATTTGTATAGCAATAGTTTTAAGTCTTCTCGTATGTCGTCAGCGCGCGCGCTGCTTCAATACTATAATAATTTTCATTTTTGTTAAGGGGGTGCCGCGCGGAATTTCGAAAATTTACGTGTTTTTAAGTCGCTGGTGCTAGGCGCTGAATAGGTCAAATATATTAAAAAGACTAGTGTAGGTAAGCTTGATCCTTTCACAAGGCCATGGTTGTCTTGGAGTTTGAAACAAATACCCAGAAACTGCATAAACAATACGTAAAAGTAATGATATCTAATACCTTATTTCTTCAGAAACTTTGTAAATACAGCACAAATGAAACAATGATTCGACATCAAAATGTTTGTATTGATATTCCGCAGGCCACTGTTCTTATTTTTCAATTAAAAAATATGAATATGAAAATATTAAGACTTTTATTATTTTTTACACAAACACCTATGATTTTACGAAAATAAACATTGCTCTAATTAAATCACCAGCCTACTCTGTACAGATATTAGTGTGCGTGCGTATTCTTGTCGTGCGCCGTTGTCACAGCACTGCCACGCGCCGCTCGCTCGCTATCATAAAGAAACTTGAAACTCGCAGTTTTGCGTCCGCGCTGCACCCCCTTAACGTGATCGAATGTCAAACGATACTCATAATAACCCGGGTGCGAGTTTTGTTTACTATCCGTATTCATTCAAATACGTTAACGAAAACGAAAATTTGTATGGCATTGAAGCAGCGCCTCCTGGTGGCATACGAGAAGAGTTAACATGTAGCCATACAAATTCTCGTTTACGTAAACGTTAACGAATGGCGAATGAAACTCGCACTTGGCACCCTGCACGCGAACGATATACCAACGAAATGTATCGTACAGTATAACAAAAACGAGATTACGTCTACAAATTTTTAAATCATCGTTTGTCACCAAAAAGGCGTCGATTTTTTTAACCGATGACTAATTCTCACGCCATGATATCAATTACGAGTGCTACTTTACTTTGAATAATGAATGTCACTAGTAACTTATTTTTAACACTGATTTTCATCATCATTTTTAATTCTGAATTTCTTCGGTGTCGTGTTCGGTCGGATCGAGAGTGGAACAAACCAAGGGCTCTGAATGCTAGGAATAAAATCTAGAGATAGCACTAAGTGCATTGGGAGTTTTATTCGCCATTCAATCAAATTAAACGAAAATTAGAGTTTGTATCACATTAAAGCAGGGCGGCGATTTATAAATCTAACAAGTGATCTTGAAATTAAAAGTGACATGAAATATACTATGAAGTATATACAACCTGCATATTTTCAATTCCCATAACTCTAAGGTTATATTCTAACACTAAAAATAATTAAAAAAGTCCAAAGAACATGGGTTCCAAAACGCATATCTTCGAAGATAACATTAATTTTAGTTAAAATAGTTCATAAAATGTCTCCAGTAAGTCGATTCCTTATTTTTGCGACGTTGCCAAACTTCTACACGCACTACGTACGACGACAGCAAAGTTGTAAAAAACCTACGCGTGGGACTTCCCCGTATCAACCAACTAGTGAAGTGAAAGCCAACTAGTCGCTATCGATAAAATCATACCTACCTGTTACACCGGAATTACGTAATGCAATTAGAACGAAAATAATTTATGCTTTGGTTAGTTCTTATTCCTTAGTAAACTCTTGTGAGCAATTACGCATTAGTTGCTTATTTTGCAACTCTTTAAATTTTAAAAGTTAGACTATGAATGGTATTTGTCGAAACATAAATTGTTTCAACATAATTTCAATCGATAATGGTTATGATTATGAAAATTTTAAAGAACTCTTACCATGAATATCCGGCGGCTGGATTGCAGCCAAATACTAAACAATACCTACCTTTAATTTATTACGAAAACGCGCAGTCATTCGATATTTACCATATTTTTTGAAACATCTGAATTACTGGATGATAATGTAATAATTGCAGCGGGTGCCAAATGCGGGTTCATAGTTAACCTACCAGTAGGCTTAGCCAAAGTAACATTAAGAAAACGATAGCGAAGTTCGAAAAGAATAAAATCTATGGGATTGACATAAGCCGCGCTAAATCACGTGGTCAATCTTATGTCAATCCCATACATTTTATTCTTTTCGAACTTCGCTATCGTTTTCTTAATGTTACTTTGGCTACCGCCACAGAGCTGCGTTCGAGATGTCCGAGCCTTTGTATGACTAGGATTTTGAGCCCGGAACCCCGAGATCACAGACCAATGTTTAATAGTTCCATAATAAAACATTAAGTTAATTTAGAATTATTTATAAGAACTTAAAACAAAATAATAATTCCGGGAGATATCGATTATCGATATCATCACAAAATTGCTTACACCATACCCCAGCGGCGCACGAGTGTAATTTGATCATCAATGTACGACCTTTAAGTAGTTCTTCGAAGTCGGATCTTTCATCTTTACATATGTGCATCTCTTAGTGTAAGCGAGAAAGAATGCTTGTGTTGTGTGACGGGTGGCCACGCTGCGTGATGTAGTGTAATAATAATGAGTTCCATGTATGCGTAGGGTTGTTTACTCGAAATATCAGGGATGTACATCACCTACACAAAATAATGTTTAAAGTAACAGGGTGCCTAGTGTGAGTTTTGTTATTACTATCCGTATTCATTAGATTGCGTTTACGGAAACGAAAATTAGTATGGCGACTTAAGAGAAGAGTTAACATTTTGCCATACAAATTCTCGTTTTCGTTAACGTAATCGAATGAATACGGATAGTAAACAAAACTCACACTAGGCACTCAGAATGTGGATTTTGAAGTCTTCTTTGTTTGTTAATTTTATAAGTAATCATAAAATCTGTAATACGTTTATTTTTTATAACCCAAATTACTCATAAACAATTTGGGTAGGTGATTGTACCTAACTAAACGAAACCAAAGACAATTTACATAATCTTACGTTTTAAAAAATCAGACACTCACAATGATTTGATCACGAATAGGGTAAAAACTACTAATAAATACGAAACTTGACTTGATGAAGAAAGCCCACCAACAGCTTTTGAGACTCGTCTTAGTTTTGACAACCCTATTATTATGCCGGCGATGACGATGAGTGACAAAAGAACGCACACATGGAACTGAGTCGCTCCGCGCCGACATGAAGCCGGCAGACCTATAGCCAAATACCGTTAGCAAAAAAAGTAAAATTAATAGTAAACGCTTTGGAAATACGGTTGATTTCACAATGACTCAAATAACTAGCCGCCAATGACTACATGTATCTACCTTTATTGACTTACTTGTTTCCTGACCTTCGTCTTGCTTACAAGTATTGGTGCCCGTGATTAGAATTGTTATTAAACCGTTGTGCTGTTAAGTTTTGTTATTAATTTGTTATTGATGAACTATTGGTTTTTATTTTTGTTATTGTTAAAGTGTTGGTTGTTATTTTTATTTGTTGAACTGTAAGTTATTAACTTGGTTAAAATGCCGAGGCGCAACTATCCGCCACAACATCAAGCGGATATTCATTTTGTGTATGGATATTGCAATGGAAATTCCGCGGAAGCTGTGAGAGAATACCGGCGTCGATATCCAAATCGCACCGTTCCTGACAATCATACTTTCGTCAACGTAAGTTTACATTACTTATTTCTTTAGTAATAGGCAGTGAACGAAATGAATCGGGCTAACTTGCCTGAGATGGCCGACGAGACAAGGCTTGTGAGTGGTTGACGCCACCGAAGTTTTGTTAATTGATTTTTATCGAGTACTGGGTCTGGCACTTAAGGCCTAACCTTAAGTGATTTTACTTCTTGTTGGTCATAGTGCACATGAAATTACTCGTTTACACTTTTTTTCTGAATGTTGAGGGTGTCGCAGTTCGCCAATCATTACACCAATCCTATAATTTGACATACCGAAAAAACCGAATAGGCAGTAGTTAAAAAATTCACGAGATAGTAAGAGAACTAGCATATTAGGTGATTTAGGTGTAATGAGTGGTGACTTGTGGAAAAAACTATTGGAGTTGCTTATAAAATACGAGTTAATTTCATGTATGCTTGCTGGGACTGAGGAGCTCGATGGCGCAGTGGTTAACGCGCCCGATCTACGAGTGCTGATGTTAAGCACCTTTCGCAAAGGCCAATCATCGGATGGGTGACCAAAAATTTATCACCTCTAGCTCTTTTGTGATTCGGAAGGCACGTAAAGCTGTTGGTCCCGGCTGCATTAGCAGTCGTTAATAACCACCAATCCGCACTGGGCCCGCGTGGTGGTTTATGGCCCGTTCTCCCTATCCATCCGTAGCAAAGGCTCGTGCCCCAGCAATGGGGACATAAAAATGAGCTGATGATGATGATGATGGCTGGGACTACTCAGGGGTAAAGCTGTTTCTGGGATCCGATATTCGATAGAGATAAATTGTCAACGTTTTGGTGGTCAGAGTGTAAGGCTTATAATAATAACAGTAATAATGCAATAACCAAGCATTTGTTAACGTTGCATTATGTGTACTTTATCACTTAAAGCAGGGTGAGTTCCCGGTAGCGGGGGTAGAATACTACTATGGAGAAAAAACTATTAACTGTATGTCAAATGTAAAGCTTATTTTTATTTGAAATAGAACCACTTTCACGGATCTACTCTCTCTACTGTACACATTGATTTATTATTATTTTTATTTTATCGTGTAAATCCGTATAAGTAGTATTAATTCAATGTGTAGTGTTCGCGTAAGCTTCAGTTAACAATTATTTTTATTTGTTACAGATACATAGACGATTTCGTGAGCAAGGCTTAAGAATAGCTTCTCATGAGCGAGTCATGAACCTCTCATTGGACCAAGAAATGAGGATAATGAATTTAATTATCGAAGATCCTACTTTATCTACACGACGTGTCGGACGCATAGTTGGCGTCTCTCATACTATGGTGTGGAGATTATGGAAGAGATATGGACTTCATCCTTATCATTATCGGAAAGTGCAAGGCCTTTTACCCGGTGATAATTTCTCACGAATCGCGTTTTGTCAGCGGATAAGTGAGTTTCTCATTCAAGATCCACTATTAATTAAAAAAATTCTGTGGATGGACGAGGCACAATTTACACGAGCAGGCGTATTCAATAGTAAAAATCAGCATCAATGGCAAGAAGCAAACCCGAAAGCAGTGTGGGAAACATCGCACCAAAGAGAGTTTTCTGTAAACATGTGGGCGGGTATTTTAAATAATAAACTTGTAGGTCCCATAGAAATACCGCACCGTTTAAATTCTAACAACTACCTTGAATTTCTACAAAACCTTTTAAATTTAGATTTTTTTGAAGATGTGGATCTGGAAAGTATCCGGTCATTATGGATACAGCACGATGGAGCACCTGCGCATTACGGAACACACGTACGAGAGTACCTAAATGAGCAGTATCCACAACGTTGGATCGGCCGCGGAAGCCCGATCTTAGCGTGGCCGGCTCGATCACCCGATCTGACCCCTCTTGATTTTTATGTATGGGGTACCTTAAAAAGTAAGGTGTATTCTAAAAAAATTCTTTCCCGGGATCATTTGTTGCAGCGGATTCAACATGAAGCAAATGAAATGCGTGCCAATGAAGTTAATTTAAATAGGCAAATTCGTACAAGAATAACTGTATGCTTAGAATGTAATGGAGGACATTTTGAAAACCAATTAAATTGATATTTTTTATCAAAAAATGTTTTATTTACCACGCCTTCTAACTTTTGTATCCCAAATGTAAGTTTGGTTCTCTGTCAAGAATTTGAAATCAGTCGTTCATTACTAACTTTTTATTTTTTTTACGTCATCAAATAAAATAGTTGTTGTACATTTTTAAAGACACTCCCATAACCATTATGGTTATTAGTTACGGCGTGCTGTAGTAAGTTCACTGCGAAATCATGGCTACGATTGTAAGTGCATTTTTTACTAGTTAATTAGTAAAATACAGGCATGCAGGTACTCGCATGTAGGTCAATTTCAATGCGAACTAAATGTAACTACGAAAAAAAATCAAAATTAATCTTAGTTTATTTACAAAAACAATGTTTTAGTAAAAGCTTAAGATAAAATAATTTGTAAAATTAAAATTACTGCTTAGCAAATTAAACACGTATGAATAAAAGGTCACTTCATTTTTATTTTTTTGCAAGCCGTACAATAACTGCATTCTGACTCGTAGTGCCTAACTTTCATTCATAAGTAAGTCCTATCATTCATAACTTTAGGTAAGAGTATGCGATGTTGTCATATTTCACATAAAGGGGTTTTAGATAGATAATCATGCTTTATTTGAATTATTTTGTATGAAATAAGAAAATAAAAATAAATATTGAATTCAGAAAATATGAATTTGCTATTTGATTCTTATACGCAGTCTCGTTGAAACCCTAGAGTTATGGGAATTCAAAATGAACACGTTGTATTTCTTGGCATTATTTACAATTTGATTATGAAGAAACATACCGTTCGAGATTGTTTCGCATCAAAAATAAGTTGTTGATGACTTTGAAAAAGAGTGAGAAGGAGCAATCGTAATTGATATCATAGCGCGAAAATAAGTTACCGGTTCAAAAAAAAACGCACTCCTGTAATAATAACCCATCCGGTCATAAGACCTCAACAGGGATACGGATGAAAGGGGGATCTAGTGGACTTACATCAAGTTTACACACATAGCAACGAAACACAACACTCTTTACACTTACCAAAACAGGACTTAACTGCTCGCCTGTACGAGGCAACGGCCCCCCAACCGCGTAACACTCTCGCTTTCGATCGCTTTGAAGGCGAGGCCCTCGCCTCGCTTTCTAATATAATATCGAAATATAATATCGAATAATATCGAAAGCTATAGCCTATAGCTTTCGATATTGCTTTCATATTGCTTTCGAAATGACAAGATGACGCCTCCTCCTCGCCTCGCCTTCAAAGCGATCGAAAGCGAGAGAGTTAGGCGGTCGACCCCCGGGTGACCGGAGATCAGGTCATTTTTTCGCTCAGCGCATTAGCTTGGCCATTCAAAGGGGCAATGCCGCCAGCATTTTGGGCACCTTGCCTCGGACAGGCGAGTTAGTTGAAGTTTTTTACTTGTGAATTTGTGACTATTATTTTTATTTTTATTGTTGTTTTATGAATAAATTACTGTATTAAAATAAAATAAAAAAAAAACAAAACACAACACCTTTACACTTAAAAAAACCACCGCCTCAGTGGTCTAATGGTTAAGACCACCGGTCTCAGACCGAGAGGTCCCAGGTTTGATTCTTAGCGGGGATACAGGTATTTGTGTACTCTGTTTGGTTGGTGGTAGGGCTTGTTGGTCCGCCTGGCTAGCTACCACCATCTTATGTAAATATGTTGCCATAACATCAATGTTTGTAGCATTGTTGTTCCGGCAGCTAGAGATAAGATAGCCAGTGCCTCAGTAGTTGAGGATGAAATGTGAAAAGTGCGCTTCCACCATCGGGCTTATCATCACTTAACATCAGGTGAGACGAAGGCCAAGTGTTTACCCGTAAGGTATAGAAAAAAAGGACTGAAAAGAAAGAAATTATTTTTTGGTATATGTTGTGCGTACCTATAATTGAAAAATATACACCGAGAGATTTTAGTGGTTGTTTTCCCGCAGGTGGGTAGATTAGACCATGAAACTGAACAACTTTCCCCAGGAAACATAGGTCAAAAAACGAGATAATTTTTTAACTTTCCCATACAAACCATGCTCGGTCAACAGAGGCTTTGTATAGAAAAGTGAAAAAATTATCTCTTTTTTTGACCTAGGTTTCTTAGGGAAAGTTGTTCAGTTTCATGGTCTGATCTACCCACCTGCGGGAAAACAACCACTAAAATATCTCGGTGTATATTCTTGTTTTTATGATTTTTACCTAACTAAACAGAAAATTTATCTATATACGTTTAGATAAATTTTCTGTATGTAATTTTTTTTTTTTTCTAATCATCATCATCATCATCTCAGCCAAAAGACGTCTACTGCTGGACAAAGGCCTCCCCCAAGGATCTCCACAACGACCGGTTTTGTGCTGCTCGCATCCAGCGGCTTAAAAAAAAAAAAAAAATTGTCTTACCATTGTCGATCAGCGGCGGCGGCCGGTCTAGCAGCAACGGGCGCTCCGCTCTCGCCTCATCAGGCCTTGGTTCCTCCTTCTCTTGGAACTCTTCCCTCGGTTTTTCCTCAGGCCGAGCGGCCGGCTTCCCGTTAGCCATTTCCCATAGACGCTCTTGTAGCGACTTCTCGGGGTTCGGTTCCGCGTTGTTCCGTGGCGATTTCTCTTTGCTGCGTTCCCTTTGAAAGGGTGAAATGATTAGCGAAATAAAGATACAGGTCATTAAAACGAATATGGTAGGTTTTAAATTTACATTCTAATGTAACTCTTTACACGCGCATTTTTGTTACATTTAAAGCAAGATAATATGTAATTTCAAGGTAAAACTTTACTCTACCGAGACTTCAGAAGACTCGTTGATTTTTTTCTAGTAATTTGTGATTTGACCATTCATGGCTAAAGTGGAAGAGTCATGTCTGTGGTTTTGTTTTATTTTCTAAAATAAGTGTTATGTCGAATATTAATGTGAAATAATTATTGGTGGATTATTAACCCTTAAGTGTTCGTGAGTGTGCATGAGTGGCAAATGAAGGCAAATGAAGGCAAATGAACTAAAACAGTGCAACGTCACTTTTCAAATTCTCTCAAAAAGTCCGCCCGAGGACTTAGTAAAGCCACGTCTTTACTGAGATACTGGAGGGGTTGGGGGGTATGTAATTTCTCACTTCTCACTTCTCATTTCTATTATCATTTATCATCATCATACAGGAAAGAAATATTGTTTATTTATGTATTACTTGTAAGAAAAATTACTTTTTAATAACTAATTAATCGCACAAAGCAATCAACTGAAAAAAAAATGAAAAAAAAAACAAAATTGTGATTTATGCCGCAAGCCACCTACCTCACAGTCGAAAGAACACTTTTGCAAGTATTCAACAATCGATAAAGACTACTGTACTAAAAAAACTACGAGTCTGTTCAGCCAGTCCCTGAGACTGGTTGATTTTTCTAGTAAAATTTTACCGTGTCATTCATGGTGAATGCAAAAATAAAAATAATGTGTACAAAATGCCAAAATAAGTAAAAAGAACAAAAAAATCCACTTTTCTACTCTGCATATTCGCGCCTTCTACAAACAAACCCTATGACTATAACATGTAAACTAGTGGACCCGGCGGACTTCGTACCGCTTTGACAGTTTCAAAAGTCTGTCAAAATTTCAATAAAGAATGAATGAATGAATAAATGAATAAATGAATGAATGAATAAAAAAGTAAAAAAAACTACCAAATAGGTTCTATTCTCAACATCAAATCCAAGACCCGAGTAGTAAATTATGAGTTTTATTCCCGTGGGAATATCGGGATAAAAACTACCCTATGTGTTAATCCTGGTTATAAACTATCTGTATGCCGAATTTTATCCAAATCCATCCATCCGTTGCAGCGTGAAGAAGCAACAAATATACACACACAAACTTTCGCATTTATAATATTAGTGTGATAAAGGAGAGTAAATCAGTTTAGTTTCATTTGATAAATCCATTACTGTTGTAATGCCTAGCTATAGATGTAGGTGCGAGCTGCGTCCGTCCGCCCGAGATTTGCCATTAAACAGTGTGTCACTAGCATTCGTGTTTCGTACTTTAGGTGCCTCACAAATAAACAAAAAATAAGGCGCGAATAGTAATTCCGTGTTTTGTTCCTGTCATGTAAAGGTTATTTCAAATTAGAGTGAAAAGACAAAACACGGGATAACTATTCGGACCTTATTTTTTGTTGATTTGTAAGGCACTATGGGTCTTACAAATAAACCAAGAATAAGGTCCGAATAGTTATCCCGTGTTTTGTCTTTTCACTCTAATTTGAAATGAACTTTACATGACAGAAACAAAACACGGAATAACTATTCGGGCCTTATTCTTTGTTTATTTGTAAGGCACTATGTATAGAATAGGATAGAAAATAATTTATTCAATGTCATTTATAAAACGAGTTCAAAGTAATAATTGCCCTGATATGAATGTAAAGTGGCATCGCAAGTTTTACCTGTTGTTGTCTCTAGCTGAGAATCGATCCCGCTCTCCCCTGTCGCGGTCCCTGTCTCGGCGGTCGCGGCCGCGGTCGCGATCACGTTCCCTGTAGAGGCATCACGTTTAGTGAACACTATTTTTAAATCTTAATTTTTAGGCAATTTATCTCTTGGATTTGTTAAGAGACTTTATAAGCCACGACGAGTAGCTCGATGACGTAGTGGATGTCGCACCCGCTCTGGCTGAAGTAGAGCAACTTTCGTAAAAGCTAGTCATCTGATGGGTGACCAAAAATTTATCTTCTCGACTTTCTCCGTGTTTCGGGTGGCACATCGCAGCTGTTGGTCCCGGCTGCATTAGCAGTCGTTAACAACCACCAATCCGCACTGGGCCTGCGTGGTGGTTTATGGCCCGTTCTCCCTATCCATCCACAGGGAAGGCTCGTCCCCAGCAGTGGGGACATATAATGAGATGATGATGATACACTACGGCAACTAATACAAAATTCAATGTTATTTTTTTGTGGTAATTACAAAGATCTAAATAGTTAATAGAATTACATTTAAAACAATGCTGATTCAACTGGATGTATGTGATTGTAACTGCACTTTGGAAAGTTTCAATTCGCTTAAGGGGGTGCCGCGCGGAATTTCCAAAAATTTACGTGTTTTTAAGTCACAGGTGCTAGGCGCTGAATAGGTCATATACATTAGGACTAGTGTAGGTTAGCTTCATCCTTTCACAAGGCCATGGTTGTCTTGGAATTTGAAACAAATACCCAGAAACTACATAAACAATACGTAAAATAATGATATCTAAAAACTTATTTCTTCAGAAACTTTGTAAGTATAGCACAAATGAAACAATGATCCGACATCAAAATGTTTGTATTGATATTCCGCAGGTCACTGTTGTCTTATTTTTCAATAAAAAAAACATAAATATGAAAATATTAAGACTTTTATTATTTTTTACCGAAACGCCTATGATTTTACGAAAGTAAACATTGCTCTAATTAAATCACCAGCCTACTCTGTACATATATTAGTGTGCGTGCGTATTCTTGTCGTGCGCCGTTGTCACACCACTGCCGCGCGCCGCTCGCTCGCTATCATAAAGAAACTTGAAACTCGCAGTTTTGCGTCGGCGCTGTACCCCCTTAAATTCAGCTTATTTGTTTTTAAACAAAAAGTCGGATAAACATTTATTTTGTTTTTACTAGCTAGGTACACACGGCGGCAGATCAACCTACCCAAAACTGTCAAATTTCTACAATCAATTTTGAACTTTAATGTTTGGCTATAAGGATCAATATTCATTGGAAAAGATCTGCCGCCGTGTGTACTTATAAAATTTTATTGTTTTTTAAAAATTAAATAAAAATTATGTTAAACATTAGTTTGGTATCATAAATTTTATAACTTTATCGCATTATGGCCTGTACAGTATGTATGTTTAATGCTTACTTCATAAACTTTCTTTAAAAACAAAACTAATTTACTTTTTATCTTCAAAATACTAATCCGTATTATGAACAAAATATAAAGTAACAAAAGCACTAACCTATCCCGATCTCGTCCCCTATCCCTGCCTCCCCTCTCATCGCCCGCCCTCCTATCCCTCCGGTCGCGGTCCCTATCTCGGTCCCTGCGATCTCTCTCCCGGTCTCGGCGCTCTCTCTCCGGCTTCTTGTCTTCAGCCGGGTCTCGCGCGTGTTCGTCGGGCGGTGGGAGAGACGCGTCGAACGGCGGCGGGGAACCGAAGTTGGGTGGCGGTTCGGACGCGTTGAACTCTGGAGGGGGCTTCGATAGTAGAGCGTGTAACTAAAGGGAAGAAGGAACGTATTAGTATTGCATCGTTGGACATACGCAGATGTTACTAACGTTTGATATAAGGATCATTGAGCAAAATAAAATTTTACACCAAATGTGAGTAATTTTGTGTAATATTTTATTTTGTTCAATGATCCGTATATGAAACCTTAGTAACATCTGGGTTTAACAGAACAAGTTGATGATCAAAACCCATAATTATAAATGAAACAAAAGAGTAATATAACTATTATCCCGAAATATACACATTAGTCTTAAATATACACACATTACAATTAATCTTTGGATTCATTTCAGTATTAGTATTCTGATTTTGACCTCTGACTCTTAAAATATGTTTTTGATGAGCTGTAACTTTTTGAATTGGGCAAAAATAGACTTAAAAATAATATAAAAAAATTGAAAACCGGTCAAGTGCGAACGAAGGGTTCCGTACCATTATCTATAAAAATATTTCAAGTTTCTACCTGTTATCGTTATCAATGTCGAGCAAAAACAAGAAAAAAAAATCACGTTTGTTGTATGGGAGCCCCCTTAAATATTTATTTTATTCTGTTTTTTAGTATTTGTTGTTATAGCGGCAACAGAAATACATCATCTGTGAAAATTTCAAGTCAACTATCACGGTTCATGAGATACAGCCTGGTGAGTGTGACAGACAGACAGACGGACGGACGGACGGACGGGGCGGAGTCTTAGTAATAGGGTCCCGTTTTACCCTTTGGGTACGGAACCCTAAAAACGACTATATGTCCTTAATGGTCAAAAATATATTAATGGTTAGGATTTTATGTATGTAAGTACGAGTGTATTTGAAGGCTCATTTACACCCTTTTAACGCTTTTCTTTTTTTTCTTTTTGCATATAAATATTACAGTTACAGAACCAATAACTTGGTCCATCACTATACTATATATTATTTATTTAAATAAAAAAAACATTTATCTCATTGACCTGATCGGGCAGCGGCGGCGGCGGCAGTCCGTCGGCGTGGTCTTCAGTGTCAAGGTCCATGGCGTCGTCGCTGCTAGTCTCCGTGCGCGGCGGGGGCGGTTGTGGCTGCTGCTGCTGCTGCTGCTGTTGTTGTTGTTGTTGTTGTTGTTGTTGCTGATGCTGTTGTAAAACATTTTTTTTTAATAATTATTGTTTTCGAATTTGTAACATACATTTCTTTTCTAGATTAAACTTGTGCCGTTCTATTTTTATATTGCTTCAAGACTTTGGTTTTTATACAGAACCAACCGCATCCACCGAAATAAGCACAACCAGCAATAAAGTATTGAATTATGTAATAACGCTATAAACAACGAGTAATATGCTAATGCAAATAATACGATGTCTAGTAATGAGTTAATACTGTTCTTTTTAACTATCATGGTAAAATTATTATTAAAATAATAAAAAAAAACCAGTTAACTTTTAGCTTGCCATAACCATAGTATAATAAAATACTGCGCCAGGTATAGCACTTCCAGTGACAATAGTCACGTGGGTGACACAAGCCTACGTCATCGCCGCTATCGATGGATGGTATGGGGTAGGTTTAGATATACACTGCGAGCACTGTCCAGTGCTCTTACTGGTGAGAAATTTGTTCCGTTATGTACTGACAGTATACTGCCGCAGTATCCTGGGGAAATATATGACGTCATAAATAGTCGCCATTTTTGTACTGTAAGCACTGACATTTTCGAGGTAAGGTGCTCTCAGTGCTTTGATCACGTCTAGAAATTACATGGATGACAGTATACTGGACTGCGTTCCGTTTTAAACAGTAACCAGTATAGCTAACCTATAAAGGAACGGCTTCGCAGTATACTAAATTGACGTCACACCTTACAGTGCTCGTAGTGCATATCGGAACATACCCATGGTAAAGCGGCGATGACGTAGGCTTGTGTCACCCACGTGACCATTGTCATTGGGAGTGCTATACCTGGCGCAGTATTTTATTATACCCATATTATATAGGCCATAACATAACTGAACGTAACCTAAAATAAAATACAAATAAAAGTCGCCACAGCGCTAAAGTAGTCACCACCAGCTCCTGTTGGGACACAAGCCTTCCCTATGGATGGAAATACCACAGGGACGGGCCCTAAATCCCACCCGGACCCATTGCAAATTGGTGGTCGTTAACGATTGCTAATGGAGCCGGGACCGACGGCTTTACGTGTCTTCCGTAACACGGAAGAGGTCGAGATAATAAATTTTCGGTCACCCATCCGATGACCGGCCTTTTTGGGAGTTGCTTAACATTAGCAATCGCACAGCGGCAGGCTTATTACCGCAAAAGGCAACCAGTCGTTAATTGCACAAAGGTAACGCGATTGCCTTATCTACCTTACTGATATACCTTAAGAGGACGCCGGTGACGTCATGGACCTGGCTGACTTCGGATATAGTTAGGAAAACAAAGGGGGTTTGAGTAATTTTGTATGGAGGGGTGGGTTTTTTTTATATTAATTCATTACGACGTAAAATATACTTCAACATAAAAATAAACGCAAAGTCAGAAATCTCATAGTTTGTGAAAGATTGCTCATATAAAATACGAAAATGTATGAAAAAATTAGTTTTGCTTGTCGCGCCTCAATTTTATTTAAAAGAACTTGTCAAGACGTAAAAAAATACTATGACAACATTTCCCAGTATTGGGTAGTTTTTGAGATATCGACTCTTGTTTGCTTTCCGTAAACCTGTTTATGTGTAAATGTTGAATTGGAATTTCAGTATATTCTCATTCAGTTTTTTAGGGAATCAAGATAGTTAAAAAAGAACAAAGGAGCAGATTATGTTACAAGACCAACATACATACTAAAAATATTTTTTTTAAAATAAGAAATAGCTCAAAATTTGCCCATAATAGATTTACTGTTTAATAATTTTTTGCTTATTGGGATAAGATTTTTAACATGAATATTTTTTTGAAGCGACATCGCCAAAAAAAATAGCCCTAAATTACTCATCCCCTTTATCAAGTGACCTCCGCTAAATGTACCTTACAACACAGTAACTCGGGTATATTTTGTAGAGCCATTTTGAAATAAAGCATTGCTTAAGGGGGTGCAGCGCGGACGCAAAACTGCGAGTTTCAAGTTTGTTTATGATAGCGAGCGAGCGGCGCGTGCCAGTGGTGTGACAACGGCGCACGACAAGAATACGCACACAGACTAATATCTGTACAGAGTAGGCTGCTGATATAATTAGAGCAATGTTTACTTTCGTAAAATCATAGGTGTTTGGGTAAAAAATAA
The DNA here is from genome assembly GCA_963082485.1 of Eudonia mercurella. Taxonomy (NCBI): domain Eukaryota; kingdom Metazoa; phylum Arthropoda; class Insecta; order Lepidoptera; family Crambidae; genus Eudonia; species Eudonia mercurella. Next base: position 17,327,498 of record OY720034.1, read on the forward strand.
TAAAAGTCTTAATATTTTCATATTCATGTTTTTTAATGGAAAAATAAGACAACAGTGACCTGCGGAATATCAATACAAACATTTTGATGTCGGATCATTGTTTCATTTAGGCTATATTTACAAAGTTTCTGACGAAATAAGTTTTTAGATATCATTATTTTAAGTAATGTTTATGCAGTTTCTGGGTATTTGTTTCAAATTCCAAGACAACCATGACCTTGTGAAAGGATCAAGCTAACCTACACTAGTCCTTTTAATGTAT